>CM075736.1:77807536-78224807 GCA_037974335.1 Prionace glauca | reverse complement strand
TGATGTGGTGTTGGAGTCGGTGATGTGGTGTTGGAGACGGTGATGTGGTGTTGGAGTCGGTGATGTGGTGTTGGAGACGGTGATGTGGTGCTGGAGACGGTGGTGTGGTGTTGGAGACGGTGGTGTGGTGTTGGAGACGGTGATGTGGTGTTGGAGACGGTGATGTGGTGTTGGAGACGGTGGTGTGGTGTTGGAGACGGTGATGTGGTGTTGGAGACGGTGATGTGGTGTTGGAGACGGTGGTGTGGTGTTGGAGACGGTGATGTGGTGTTGGAGACGGTGATGTGGTGTTGGAGACGGTGATGTGGTGTTGGAGACGGTGATGTGGTGCTGGAGACGGTGGTGTGGTGCTGGAGACGGTGATGTGGTGTTGGAGACGGTGGTGTGGTGCTGGAGACGGTGATGTGGTGTTGGAGACGGTGGTGTGGTGTTGGAGACGGTGATGTGGTGCTGGAGATGGTGGTGTGGTGTTGGAGACGGTGGTGTGGTGTTGGAGACGGTGATGTGGTGTTGGAGACGGTGATGTGGTGTTGGAGACGGTGATGTGGTGTTGGAGACGGTGGTGTGGTGCTGGAGACGGTGATGTGGTGTTGGAGACGGTGATGTGGTGTTGGAGACGGTGATGTGGTGTTGGAGACGGTGATGTGGTGCTGGAGACGGTGGTGTGGTGTTGGAGACGGTGGTGTGGTGTTGGAGACGGTGGTGTGGTGTTGGAGACGGTGATGTGGTGTTGGAGACGGTGATGTGGTGTTGGAGACGGTGGTGTGGTGTTGGAGACGGTGATGTGGTGTTGGAGACGGTGATGTGGTGTTGGAGACGGTGGTGTGGTGTTGGAGACGGTGATGTGGTGTTGGAGACGGTGGTGTGGTGTTGGAGACGGTGGTGTGGTGCTGGAGACGGTGATGTGGTGTTGGAGACGGTGATGTGGTGTTGGAGACGGTGATGTGGTGTTGGAGACGGTGGTGTGGTGCTGGAGACGGTGGTGTGGTGCTGGAGACGGTGATGTGGTGTTGGAGACGGTGGTGTGGTGCTGGAGTCGGTGATGTGGTGTTGGAGACGGTGATGTGGTGCTGGAGACGGTGATGTGGTGCTGGAGACGGTGATGTGGTGTTGGAGACGGTGGTGTGGTGTTGGAGACGGTGGTGTGGTGTTGGAGACGGTGGTGTGGTGTTGGAGACGGTGGTGTGGTGTTGGAGACGGTGATGTGGTGCTGGAGACGGTGATGTGGTGTTGGAGACGGTGATGTGGTGTTGGGGTCGGTGATGTGGTGCTGGAGACGGTGATGTGGTGTTGGAGACGGTGGTGTGGTGTTGGAGACGGTGGTGTGGTGTTGGAGACGGTGATGTGGTGTTGGGGTCGGTGGTGTGGTGTTGGAGACGGTGATGTGGTGTTGGAGACGGTGGTGTGGTGCTGGAGACGGTGATGTGGTGTTGGGGTCGGTGGTGTGGTGTTGGAGACGGTGATGTGGTGTTGGAGACGGTGGTGTGGTGTTGGAGACGGTGGTGTGGTGTTGGAGACGGTGGTGTGGTGTTGGAGACGGTGGTGTGGTGCTGGAGACGGTGATGTGGTGTTGGAGACGGTGGTGTGGTGTTGGAGACGGTGGTGTGGTGCTGGAGACGGTGATGTGGTGTTGGAGACGGTGGTGTGGTGTTGGAGACGGTGGTGTGGTGTTGGAGACGGTGGTGTGGTGTTGGAGACGGTGATGTGGTGTTGGAGACGGTGGTGTGGTGCTGGAGACGGTGATGTGGTGTTGGAGACGGTGGTGTGGTGCTGGAGACGGTGATGTGGTGTTGGAGACGGTGATGTGGTGTTGGAGACGGTGGTGTGGTGCTGGAGACGGTGGTGTGGTGCTGGAGACGGTGATGTGGTGTTGGAGACGGTGGTGTGGTGCTGGAGACGGTGGTGTGGTGTTGGAGACGGTGATGTGGTGTTGGAGACGGTGGTGTGGTGCTGGAGACGGTGGTGTGGTGCTGGAGACGGTGATGTGGTGTTGGAGACGGTGATGTGGTGCTGGAGACGGTGGTGTGGTGCTGGAGACGGTGATGTGGTGTTGGAGACGGTGGTGTGGTGCTGGAGACGGTGGTGTGGTGTTGGAGACGGTGGTGTGGTGCTGGAGACGGTGGTGTGGTGTTGGAGACGGTGGTGTGGTGCTGGAGACGGTGATGTGGTGCTGGAGACGGTGATGTGGTGTTGGAGACGGTGGTGTGGTGTTGGGGTCGGTGGTGTGGTGTTGGAGACGGTGATGTGGTGTTGGAGACGGTGATGTGGTGTTGGAGACGGTGGTGTGGTGTTGGAGACGGTGGTGTGGTGTTGGAGACGGTGGTGTGGTGTTGGAGACGGTGGTGTGGTGCTGGAGACGGTGATGTGGTTTTGGAGACGGTGATGTGGTGTTGGAGACGGTGATGTGGTGTTGGAGACGGTGGTGTGGTGTTGGAGACGGTGGTGTGGTGTTGGAGACGGTGGTGTGGTGTTGGAGACGGTGGTGTGGTGCTGGAGACGGTGATGTGGTGTTGGAGACGGTGATGTGGTGTTGGAGACGGTGATGTGGTGTTGGAGACGGTGGTGTGGTGTTGGAGACGGTGGTGTGGTGTTGGAGACGGTGGTGTGGTGCTGGAGACGGTGATGTGGTGTTGGAGACGGTGATGTGGTGCTGGAGACGGTGGTGTGGTGCTGGAGACGGTGATGTGGTGTTGGAGACGGTGGTGTGGTGCTGGAGACGGTGGTGTGGTGCTGGAGACGGTGATGTGGTGTTGGAGACGGTGATGTGGTGCTGGAGACGGTGGTGTGGTGCTGGAGACGGTGATGTGGTGCTGGAGACGGTGGTGTGGTGCTGGAGACGGTGATGTGGTGTTGGAGACGGTGGTGTGGTGTTGGAGACGGTGGTGTGGTGTTGGAGACGGTGGTGTGGTGCTGGAGACGGTGATGTGGTGTTGGAGACGGTGGTGTGGTGTTGGGGTCGGTGGTGTGGTGTTGGAGACGGTGATGTGGTGTTGGAGACGGTGGTGTGGTGTTGGAGACGGTGGTGTGGTGTTGGAGACGGTGATGTGGTGTTGGAGACGGTGATGTGGTGTTGGAGACGGTGATGTGGTGTTGGAGACGGTGATGTGGTGTTGGAGACGGTGGTGTGGTGTTGGAGACGGTGGTGTGGTGCTGGAGACGGTGATGTGGTGTTGGAGACGGTGGTGTGGTGTTGGAGACGGTGATGTGGTGCTGGAGACGGTGGTGTGGTGCTGGAGACGGTGATGTGGTGTTGGAGACGGTGGTGTGGTGTTGGAGACGGTGATGTGGTGCTGGAGACGGTGGTGTGGTGTTGGAGACGGTGGTGTGGTGCTGGAGACGGTGATGTGGTGTTGGAGACGGTGGTGTGGTGTTGGAGACGGTGATGTGGTGTTGGAGACGGTGATGTGGTGTTGGAGATGGTGATGTGGTGTTGGAGTCGGTGATGTGGTGTTGGAGACGGTGATGTGGTGTTGGAGACGGTGATGTGGTGTTGGAGACGGTGATGTGGTGTTGGAGACGGTGATGTGGTGTTGGAGACGGTGATGTGGTGCTGGAGACGGTGATGTGGTGCTGGAGACGGTGATGTGGTGTTGGAGACGGTGATGTGGTGTTGGAGACGGTGATGTGGTGTTGGAGACGGTGATGTGGTGTTGGAGACGGTGATGTGGTGCTGGAGACGGTGGTGTGGTGTTGGAGACGGTGATGTGGTGTTGGAGACGGTGGTGTGGTGCTGGGGTCGGTGGTGTGGTGTTGGAGACGGTGGTGTGGTGCTGGAGACGGTGATGTGGTGTTGGAGACGGTGGTGTGGTGTTGGAGACGGTGATGTGGTGCTGGAGACGGTGGTGTGGTGTTGGAGACGGTGATGTGGTGTTGGAGACGGTGGTGTGGTGTTGGAGACGGTGATGTGGTGTTGGAGACGGTGATGTGGTGTTGGAGACGGTGGTGTGGTGTTGGAGACGGTGATGTGGTGTTGGAGACGGTGATGTGGTGTTGGAGACGGTGGTGTGGTGTTGGAGACGGTGGTGTGGTGTTGGAGACGGTGATGTGGTGTTGGGGTCGGTGGTGTGGTGCTGGAGACGGTGGTGTGGTGCTGGGGTCGGTGGTGTGGTGTTGGAGACGGTGATGTGGTGTTGGAGACGGTGATGTGGTGTTGGAGACGGTGGTGTGGTGCTGGAGACGGTGGTGTGGTGCTGGGGTCGGTGGTGTGGTGCTGGAGACGGTGGTGTGGTGCTGGAGGTCGGTGGTGTGGTGTTGGAGACGGTGATGTGGTGTTGTGGTCGGTGATGTGGTGTTGGAGACGGTGGTGTGGTGTTGGAGACGGTGGTGTGGTGCTGGAGACGGTGATGTGGTGTTGGGGTCGGTGGTGTGGTGTTGGAGACGGTGATGTGGTGTTGGAGACGGTGGTGTGGTGTTGGAGACGGTGGTGTGGTGTTGGAGACGGTGGTGTGGTGCTGGAGACGGTGGTGTGGTGTTGGAGACGGTGGTGTGGTGTTGGAGACGGTGATGTGGTGTTGGAGACGGTGGTGTGGTGCTGGAGACGGTGATGTGGTGTTGGAGACGGTGGTGTGGTGTTGGAGACGGTGATGTGGTGTTGGAGACGGTGGTGTGGTGTTGGAGACGGTGGTGTGGTGCTGGAGACGGTGATGTGGTGTTGGGGTCGGTGGTGTGGTGTTGGAGACGGTGATGTGGTGTTGGAGACGGTGATGTGGTGTTGGAGACGGTGGTGTGGTGCTGGAGACGGTGATGTGGTGTTGGAGACGGTGGTGTGGTGTTGGAGACGGTGATGTGGTGTTGGAGACGGTGATGTGGTGTTGGAGACGGTGGTGTGGTGCTGGAGACGGTGGTGTGGTGTTGGAGACGGTGATGTGGTGCTGGAGACAGTGATGTGGTGTTGGAGACGGTGATGTGGTGTTGGAGACGGTGGTGTGGTGTTGGAGACGGTGGTGTGGTGCTGGACACGGTGGTGTGGTGTTGGAGACGGTGGTGTGGTGTTGGAGACGGTGGTGTGGTGCTGGAGACGGTGGTGTGGTGTTGGAGACGGTGGTGTGGTGTTGGAGACGGTGGTGTGGTGTTGGAGACGGTGGTGTGGTGCTGGAGACGGTGATGTGGTGTTGGAGACGGTGGTGTGGTGTTGGAGACGGTGGTGTGGTGTTGGAGACGGTGGTGTGGTGCTGGAGACGGTGATGTGGTGCTGGACACGGTGGTGTGGTGTTGGAGACGGTGGTGTGGTGTTGGAGACGGTGGTGTGGTGCTGGAGACGGTGATGTGGTGTTGGAGACGGTGGTGTGGTGTTGGAGACGGTGGTGTGGTGTTGGAGACGGTGGTGTGGTGCTGGAGACGGTGATGTGGTGCTGGACACGGTGGTGTGGTGTTGGAGACGGTGGTGTGGTGTTGGAGACGGTGGTGTGGTGCTGGAGACGGTGATGTGGTGTTGGAGACGGTGGTGTGGTGTTGGAGACGGTGGTGTGGTGTTGGAGACGGTGGTGTGGTGCTGGAGACGGTGATGTGGTGTTGGGGTCGGTGGTGTGGTGCTGGAGACGGTGGTGTGGTGTTGGAGACGGTGATGTGGTGTTGGAGACGGTGGTGTGGTGTTGGAGACGGTGGTGTGGTGCTGGAGACGGTGATGTGGTGTTGGAGACGGTGGTGTGGTGTTGGGGTCGGTGGTGTGGTGTTGGAGACGGTGATGTGGTGTTGGAGACGGTGGTGTGGTGTTGGAGACGGTGGTGTGGTGTTGGAGACGGTGGTGTGGTGCTGGAGACGGTGGTGTGGTGTTGGAGACGGTGGTGTGGTGCTGGAGACGGTGGTGTGGTGTTGGAGACGGTGATGTGGTGTTGGAGACGGTGATGTGGTGTTGGAGACGGTGATGTGGTGTTGGAGACGGTGATGTGGTGTTGGAGACGGTGATGTGGTGTTGGAGACGGTGATGTGGTGTTGGAGACGGTGATGTGGTGCTGGAGACGGTGATGTGGTGTTGGAGACGGTGGTGTGGTGTTGGAGACGGTGGTGTGGTGCTGGAGACGGTGGTGTGGTGTTGGAGACGGTGATGTGGTGTTGGAGACGGTGGTGTGGTGTTGGAGACGGTGGTGTGGTGCTGGAGACGGTGATGTGGTGTTGGAGACGGTGGTGTGGTGTTGGAGACGGTGGTGTGGTGCTGGAGACGGTGGTGTGGTGTTGGAGACGGTGATGTGGTGCTGGGGTCGGTGGTGTGGTGCTGGAGACGGTGGTGTGGTGCTGGGGTCGGTGGTGTGGTGTTGGGGTCGGTGGTGTGGTGTTGGAGACGGTGATGTGGTGCTGGAGACGGTGGTGTGGTGTTGGAGACGGTGATGTGGTGCTGAAGACGGTGATGTGGTGTTGGAGACGGTGATGTGGTGTTGGAGACGGTGGTGTGGTGCTGGAGACGGTGGTGTGGTGTTGGAGACGGTGATGTGGTGCTGAAGACGGTGATGTGGTGTTGGAGACGGTGGTGTGGTGTTGGAGACGGTGGTGTGGTGTTGGGGTCGGTGGTGTGGTGTTGGAGACGGTGGTGTGGTGTTGGAGACGGTGATGTGGTGTTGGAGACGGTGGTGTGGTGCTGGAGACGGTGGTGTGGTGTTGGAGACGGTGGTGTGGTGTTGGAGACGGTGGTGTGGTGTTGGAGACGGTGATGTGGTGCTGGAGACGGTGGTGTGGTGCTGGAGACGGTGGTGTGGTGTTGGAGACGGTGGTGTGGTGTTGGAGACGGTGGTGTGGTGCTGGGGTCGGTGGTGTGGTGTTGGGGTCGGTGGTGTGGTGCTGGAGACGGTGGTGTGGTGCTGGGGTCGGTGGTGTGGTGTTGGGGTCGGTGGTGTGGTGTTGGAGACGGTGGTGTGGTGTTGGGGTCGGTGGTGTGGTGCTGGAGACGGTGGTGTGGTGCTGGGGTCGGTGGTGTGGTGTTGGGGTCGGTGGTGTGGTGTTGGAGACGGTGATGTGGTGTTGGAGACGGTGATGTGGTGCTGAAGACGGTGATGTGGTGCTGGAGACGGTGGTGTGGTGTTGGAGACGGTGGTGTGGTGCTGGGGTCGGTGGTGTGGTGCTGGAGACGGTGGTGTGGTGCTGGAGACGGTGATGTGGTGCTGGAGACGGTGGTGTGGTGTTGGAGACGGTGGTGTGGTGCTGGGGTCGGTGGTGTGGTGTTGGAGACGGTGGTGTGGTGTTGGAGTCGGTGATGTGGTGCTGGAGACGGTGGTGTGGTGCTGGAGACGGTGGTGTGGTGTTGGAGACGGTGATGTGGTGCTGGAGACGGTGGTGTGGTGTTGGAGACGGTGGTGTGGTGCTGGGGTCGGTGGTGTGGTGCTGGAGACGGTGGTGTGGTGCTGGAGACGGTGATGTGGTGCTGGAGACGGTGGTGTGGTGTTGGAGACGGTGGTGTGGTGCTGGGGTCGGTGGTGTGGTGTTGGAGACGGTGGTGTGGTGTTGGAGTCGGTGATGTGGTGCTGGAGACGGTGATGTGGTGCTGGGGTCGGTGGTGTGGTGCTGGAGACGGTGGTGTGGTGCTGGAGACGGTGGTGTGGTGTTGGAGACGGTGATGTGGTGCTGAAGACGGTGATGTGGTGCTGGAGACGGTGGTGTGGTGTTGGAGACGGTGGTGTGGTGCTGGGGTCGGTGGTGTGGTGCTGGAGACGGTGGTGTGGTGCTGGAGACGGTGGTGTGGTGCTGGGGTCGGTGGTGTGGTGTTGGAGACGGTGATGTGGTGCTGAAGACGGTGATGTGGTGCTGGAGACGGTGGTGTGGTGTTGGAGACGGTGGTGTGGTGCTGGGGTCGGTGGTGTGGTGCTGGAGACGGTGGTGTGGTGCTGGAGACGGTGATGTGGTGCTGGAGACGGTGGTGTGGTGTTGGAGACGGTGGTGTGGTGCTGGGGTCGGTGGTGTGGTGCTGGAGACGGTGATGTGGTGTTGGAGACGGTGATGTGGTGCTGGAGACGGTGATGTGGTGTTGGAGACGGTGATGTGGTGCTGAAGACGGTGATGTGGTGCTGAAGACGGTGATGTGGTGCTGAAGACGGTGATGTGGTGCTGAAGACGGTGATGTGGTGCTGGAGACGGTGATGTGGTGCTGAAGACGGTGATGTGGTGCTGAAGACGGTGATGTGGTGCTGGAGACGGTGGTGTGGTGTTGGAGACGGTGGTGTGGTGTTGGAGACGGTGGTGTGGTGTTGGAGACGGTGATGTGGTGTTGGAGACGGTGGTGTGGTGTTGGAGACGGTGGTGTGGTGTTGGAGACGGTGGTGTGGTGCTGGAGACGGTGATGTGGTGCTGAAGACGGTGATGTGGTGCTGAAGACGGTGATGTGGTGCTGGAGACGGTGGTGTGGTGTTGGAGACGGTGGTGTGGTGCTGAAGACGGTGATGTGGTGCTGGAGACGGTGGTGTGGTGTTGGAGACGGTGGTGTGGTGCTGGGGTCGGTGGTGTGGTGCTGGAGACGGTGGTGTGGTGCTGGAGACGGTGGTGTGGTGCTGGGGTCGGTGGTGTGGTGCTGGGGTCGGTGGTGTGGTGCTGGGGTCGGTGGTGTGGTGCTGGAGACGGTGGTGTGGTGCTGGAGACGGTGGTGTGGTGCTGGAGACGGTGGTGTGGTGCTGGGGTCGGTGGTGTGGTGCTGGAGTCGGTGGTGTGGTGCTGGGGTCGGTGGTGTGGTGCTGGGGTCGGTGGTGTGGTGCTGGGGTCGGTGGTGTGGTGCTGGGGTCGGTGGTGTGCTGCTGGGGTCGGTGGTGTGCTGCTGGAGTCGGTGGTGTGGTGCTGGGGTCGGTGGTGTGGTGCTGGGGTCGGTGGTGTGGTGCTGGGGTCGGTGGTGTGGTGCTGGGGTCGGTGGTGTGGTGCTGGGGTCGGTGGTGTGGTGCTGGGGTCGGTGATGTGATGTTGTGTTTGTTTTACAGGTACTGGAGATATAACGAGGAGAAGCAAACATCTGATCCTGGATACCCGAAACCTATCACTATATGGAAAGGAATCCCAGAGGCACCTCAGGGTGCCTTTGTGAGCAAGGAAGGAAGTGAGTATATAACAGAGAACTGGAATGTTCTACCAGTCTAGGTGTGTTGTCTACAGGAATGTGAAGTAATGTATTTTGGAAGGTCTAATACAGATAGGAAATATACAGTAAATGGCAGAACTCTTAACAGTATTGATAGGCAGAGGGATCTGGGTGTACAGGTACACAGAGTATTGATAGGCAGAGGGATCTGGGTGTACAGGTACAGAGAGTATTGATAGGCAGAGGGATCTGGGTGTACAGGTACACAGAGTATTGATAGGCAGAGGGATCTGGGTGTACAGGTACACAGAGTATTGATAGGCAAAGGGATCTGGGTGTACAGGTACACAGAGTATTGATAGGCAGAGGGATCTGGGTGTACAGGTACAGAGAGTATTGATAGGCAGAGGGATCTGGGTGTTCAGGTACACAGAGTATTGATAGGCAGAGGGATCTGGGTGTACAGGTACACAGGTCACTGAAAGTGGCAATGCAGGTGGAGAACATAGAACGTAGAACATTACAGCGCAGTACAGGCCCTTCGGCCCTCAATGTTGCACCGACCTGTGAAACCAATCTAAAGCCTATATAACCTACACTATTCCAATATCATCCGTATGTTTATCCAATGCCCATTTAAATGCCCTTAATGGAAGGTAGTCAAGAAGGCATACGGCATGCTTGCCTTCATCGGCCGGGGTATTGAGTTTAAAAATTGGCAAGTTGTGTTGCAGATTTATAGAAGTTAGGTCACACTTGGAATATAGTGTTCAATTCTGGTCAACACACTACCAGAAGGATGTGGAGGCTCTAGAGAGGATACAGAAAAGATTTACCAGGATGTTGCCTGATATGGAGGGCATTAGCTATGAGAAGAGATTGGAGAAACTTGGTTTGTTCTCACTGGAACGACAGAGGTTGAGGGGAGACCTGATAGAAGTCTAGAAGAGTGGATAGTCAGATGCTTTATCCCAGAGTGGAAGAGTCCATTAGTAGGGGGCATAGTTTTAAGGTGCGAGGGGCAAGGTTTAAAGGAGATGCACAAGGCAGGTTTTTTACACCGACAGTAGAGGGGGCGGCCTGGAACTCATTGCCAGGGAAGGTAGTGGAAGTGGATATGATAGTGACTTTTCAGGGGTGTCTTGACAAATACATGAATAGGATGGGAATAGAGGGATACAGTCCCTGGAAGGGGAGGGGGTTTTAGTTCAGTTGGGGCAGCATGATCAGTACAGGCTTGGAGGGGCCGAAGGGCCTG
This sequence comes from Prionace glauca, assembly GCA_037974335.1. Taxonomy (NCBI): domain Eukaryota; kingdom Metazoa; phylum Chordata; class Chondrichthyes; order Carcharhiniformes; family Carcharhinidae; genus Prionace; species Prionace glauca. The sequence goes on along the minus strand of CM075736.1, from coordinate 78,214,563 downwards.
TTCCTGTGCTGTAATTTTCTTTGTTCTTTGAACCTGAACTGGCCTTCACACAGGAACCCAGAAATCCTGACATCCAGGCACTTATGGAACTAAATTCCATAAAGCTTTTCACTGTCACTAGAAGCAAATCTTTTAGCAGATTGTGATGAAAACAGAGGGAAGATGTGTCACTAAGTGTCAGTGTTAATCCACTGCCAATCTCTCGGGTAGCAATCTGTTTTATTCAGTTACATCTGTCTGTGAATGGAGTGCTTGATGCTGTGTGAGGAGAGGAGAGGTTTAGAGAGCTGCTCTCTGCTGAGACTTGTATCCAGCTTTGACAAAGGGTCACCAGGACTCGAAACCTCAGCTCTTTTCTCTCCTGACAGATGCTGCCAGACCTGCTGAGATTTTCCAGCATTTTCCCTTTTGGTCTCTGCGAGGATTCTATTGTTTGGGTGGAGTCTATCAACATCCAACTAATGAAAAAGATTGAAAGGAATAAATTTACAAAGAAATTACAGAGATACAAAAACAATCACAATTTAATTATCCCAGTATAAACTGGAATCGGAATGGTGTAAAGGAAAGGGAGAAAAGAGTTTCTGAAGTGTGTTCTGGAGAATTTTCTAGATCAATATGTTTCTAGTCCAATGAGAAAGTAAGCACAGCTCAGCCCGAGAATGGGAATGGGGGGAGAGGGAAGGAGATCAAGTGGCCTTGGGATACACTGGGGGGACAGTGATCTTTATAGTGTGATTAGCTGGCTTTGGAAAAAGACAACCAAGAACAAGAATAATTAACTGGGGAAGGGTTACACTTTTACCTTCCATTCCCAGTAATCCAAGGGCAGAAATTTACCCCTTCCCCCCACCCCTCCCTCCCCCCCCCCCCGCCACCCCTCGCTCCCCCCCCACCACCGCCACCCCTCCCTCCCCCCACCGCCACCCCTCCCTCCCCCCCCCCACCGCCACCCCTCCCCCCCACCGCCACCCCTCCCTCCCCCCACCCCCACCGCCACCCCTCCCTCCCCCCCCCCCACCGCCACCCCTTCCTCCCCCCCCACCGCCACCCCTCCCTCCCCCCACCCCCACCGCCACCCCTCCCTCCCCCCACCCCCACCGCCACCCCTCCTTCCCCCCCGCCGCCACCCCTCCTTCCCCCCCCCCCCACTGCCACCCCTCCTCCCTCCCCCCCCCCGTCAGCCTAATCCCCAATGTTGCAATCACCCCTTTCCAACCCCCCAGATTGTCTCCAATTCTATTCAGCCTCAGGATTTACCTTTCCAAAGTGCGAAGCGTTAGTTCTCAGCAGAGCTGCAGTAGCTCTTTTGGCCACTGCAGTGCTGTGCCAGGCCAGGTACAATTGACCAATAGCTCTCATAGGCAGGGCATCCTTCCAGGGACAGGCAGAGTTCCCGCCCTCTGCCAGTCAATGCCCTGCTGAGTGCCGAATGGCCTTGGGATTTTAAGAGTCAGTGGCTGTGTGATGCTCACTTACTGCCATTCAAATGTGGAGATGCTGGTGTTGGACTGGGGTGGGCACAGTAAGAAGTCTCACAACACCAGGTTAAAGTCCAACAGGTTTATCTGGTAACACAAAGCTTTTGGAGCGCTGCTCCTTCACCAAGTGAGTGGGAGTTTTGTTCACAAACAAGTCATTTACAGACACAAAGTCAATTTACAAGATAATGGTTGGAATGTGAGTCTTTACAGGTAATAAAGTCTTAAAGGAACAGACAATGTGAGTGGACAGAGGGTTAAGCACAGGTTAAAGAGATGTGTGTTGTCTCCAGACAGGACAGTTAGTGAGATTTTCCAAGTCCAGGCAACTCATGGGAGTTACAGATAGTATGACATGAACCCAAAATCCCGGATGAGGCCGTCCTCATGTGCGAAACTTGGCTATCAGTCTCTGCTCAGAGACTCTGCGCTGTCGTCTCTCGTGAAGGCCGCCTTCCAACTCGACCAATGTTGTCTACCTGATACACTGCAGGAAAGAATGTCCCGAGGCATGGTACACTGGGGAGACCATGGTCTCCATGGATGTATGAACACGTCTTGACAATCACCAGGCAGGAATGTTTCAGGGATGAGAAACTTGAGTTATGTAGATCGGAGAAGAACATAAGAAATAGGAGCAGGAGTAGGCCATCTGGCCCTTCGAGCCTGCCCCGCCATTCAATAAGATCATGGCTGATCTGTGGCTCAGTTCCACATTCCGGCCCTCTCCCCATAACCCTTAATCCCCTCTCTTATCAAAAACCCATCAACCCGCGTCTTAAAAATATTTAGCGAGGCAGCCTCCACCACTTCAACGGGCAGAGAATTCCAGAGATTCACCACCCTTTGAGTGAAGAAGTTCCTCCTCAACTCCGTTCTAAACCGCCCCCCCTTTATCTTGAGGCTGTGCCCCCTAGTCCTACTGTCCTTTCTGAGCAGGATGAGTCTCTCCACCTCTATCCTATCCATCCCATTCATCATCTTATATGTCTCAATGAGATCTCCCCTCATTCTTCTAAACTCTAACGAGTACAAGCCTAGTTTATTCAGCCTCTCCTCATAGCTCAATCCCCTCAACTCCGGTATCAGCCGAGTAAACCTCCTCTGCACTCACTCCAACGCCAAAATATCCTTGCGTAAGTGCAGCAACCAAAACTGCACACAGTACTCCAGCTGCGGCCTCACCAGTGCCCTATACAGCTGCAGCAAGACCTCCCTACTTTTATATTCAATCCCCCTCGCTATGAAGGCCAGCATCCCATTCGCCTTCCTGACCACCTGCTGCACCTGCAGACTGGGTTTCTGCGACTCATGCACAAGGGCCCCGAGGTCCCTCTGCACCGTCGCCTGCTGCAGTTTTTCGCCACGTATGTAATAGTCCTTCCTACCATTCTTCCTACCAAAGTGGACCACCTTAAATTCCATTTGCCATTTCCTGGCCCATTCGCCCAGCCTATCTAGATCCTTCTGCAGACTCTCCACACCCTCCTCACAATTTGCCGTTCCACCAATCTTGGTGTCATCAGCAAATTTCGACACCCTACACTCGGTTCCCTCCTCCAGATCATCTATATAAATGGTAAATAGCTGAGGCCCCAGCACCGACCCCTGGGGCACTCCACTAGTCACCAACCGCCAATCCAAATAGCACCCATTAACCCCCAATCTCTGCCTCCTATTTGACAACCAATCCTCTATCCACGCTAACACCCTACCCCCAACTCCATACCCCCTGACCTTCTGCAATAACCTCTTGTGAGGTACCTTGTCAAACGCCTTCTGAAAATCAAGAAAAATCACATCCACCGGCTCTCCTCTATCCACTGCCCTAGACACATCCTCATAGAACACGTCAGACACGACTTCCCCTTAACGAAACCATGCTGCGTCCGCCCTATCAAGCAATTCCCCTCAAGATGCCTCGCTATTTCCTCCTTGATGACATAAGAACATAAGAAATAGGAGCAGGAGTCGGCCATCTGGCCCTTCGAGCCTGCCCCGCCATTCAATAAGATCATGGCTGATCTGTCGTGGCTCAGCTCCACCTTCCCGCCCTCTCCCCATAACCCTTAATCCCTTCTCTTATCAAAAACCCATCAACCTGTTTCTTAAAAATATTTAGCGAGGCAGCCTCCACCACTTCAACGGGCAGAGAATTCCAGAGATTCACCACCCTTTGAGTGAAGAAGTTCCTCCTCAACTCTGTTCTAAACCGCCTCCCCTTTACCTTGAGGCTGTGCCCCCTAGTCCTACTGTCTTTTTTGAGCGGGAAGAGTCTCTCCACCTCTATCCTATCCATCCCATTCATCATCTTATACGTCTCAATGAGATCTCCCCTCATTCTTCTAAACTCTAACAAGTACAAGCCTAGTTTATTCAGCCTCTCCTCATAGCTCAATCCCCTCAACTCCGGTATCAGCCTAGTAAACCTCCTCTGCACTCCCTCCAGGGCCAAAATATCCTTGCGCAGGTGCGGCGCCCAAAACTGCACACAGTACTCCAGCTGCGGCCTCACCAATGCCCTATACAGCTGCAGCAAGACCTCCCCACTTTTATATTCAATCCCCCTCGCTATGAAGGCCAGCATCCCATTCGCCTTCCTGACCACCTGCTGCACCTGCAAGCTGGGTTTTTGCGACTCATGCACAAGGACCCCAAGGTCCCTCTGCACCGTCTAACATTTTACCTACAACAGACGTTAAACTAACCGGCCTATAATTCCCTGCCTTTTGCCTGGCACCCTTCTTAAACAACGGCGTAACATTAGCCACTTTCCAATCTTGCGGCACTTCCCCGGAATCCAGTGACGTTTGGAAAATAACCACCAAGGCATCCACTATCACCTCCGCCATTTCTTTCAGAACCCTTGGATGCATTCCATCCGGTCCTGGGGACTTGTCCACAATCAGTCCCTCCAGTCTGTCGAGCACTGCCTCTCTCGTAACAAGTCAGGACTGTTTCCTTTGGAGAAGAGATGGTTGAGAGAGAATTTGATTGAGGTGTTTAACAGAGTCGATCGGGAGAAACTGTTCCCATTACTGGAGGGATCGGAAAGTGGAGGGACACGGATTATGGCGATTGGTAACTGTAGGCCAATGAGCTTGACGTCAGTGGTAGGGAAATTGTTGGAAAACATTCTTAGAGATAGGATATATGCACATTTAGAACAGAATAATCTCATTAGCGATAGACAGCATGGTTTTGTACGAGGGAGGTCATGCCTCACAAATTGGTGGAGTTTTTTGAGGAGGTGACAAAAATGATTGACGAGGGAAGGGCCGTGGATGTCGTCTGTATGGAGTTTAGTAAAACGTTTGACAAGGTCCCTCATGGCAGGTTGGTGCAAAAAGTTAAATCTCACGGGATAGAAGGTGAGCTAGCTAGATGGGTGGAGAACTGGCTTGGCCACAGGAGACAGAGGGTAGCAGTGGAGGGGTCTTTTTCCGGTTGGAGGTCTGTGACCAGTGGTGTTCCGCAGGGCTCTGTACTGGGACCTCTGCTATTTGTGATATATATAAATGGTTTGGAAGAAGGTGTAACTGGTGTGATCAGTAAGTTTGCGGATGACACAAAGATTACTGGACTTGCGGATAGCGATGAACATTGTCAGAGAATACAGCAGGATGTAGATAGGCTGGAAAATTGGGTGGAGAAATGGCAGATGGAATTTAATCCAAATAAATGCAAAGTGATGCATTTCGGTAGATCTAATGTACATAGAACATAGAACATTACAGCGCAGAACAGGCCCTTCGGCCCACGATGTTGCGCCGACCAGTTACAAAAACAATGACCCACTAACCTAAACCAATCCCTTTTTGTCCATAAACCTATCCACGGATCTCTTAAACGCCCCCAAACTAGGTGCATTTACAACTGCAGCAGGCAGGGCATTCCAGTCCCTCACCACCCGCTGGGTAAAGAACCTACCCCTGACATCCGTCCTGTAGCTACCCCCCCTTAATTTAAAGCCATGCCCCCTCGTGCTAGCTTTCTCCATCCGAGGAAAAAGGCTATCACTGTCCACCCTATCTAAACCTCTAATCATCTTATATGTTTCAATAAGATCCCCTCTTAGCCGCCTTCTTTCCAACGAAAACAACCCCAAATCCCTCAGTGTCTCCTCATAGGACCTCCCCTCCATACCAGGCAACATCCTAGTAAACCTCCTCTGCACCCTCTCCAAAGCCTCCACATCCTTCCTGTAATGTGGGGACCAGAACTGCACACAAAACTCCAAGTGCGGCCGCACCAGAGTTGTGTACAGTTGCAACATGATGCTGCGACTCTTAAATTCAATCCCCCTACCAATAAACGCCAAGACACCGTACGCCTTCTTAACAACCTTATCTACTTGATTCACATGTAGGGGGGAGTTATACAATAAATGACAGAACCATCAGCAGTGTAGACACACAGAGGGACCTGGGTGTGCAAGTCCACAGATCCTTGAAGGTGGCAGCACAGGTGGAGAGGGTGGTGAAGAAGGCATATGACTTGCTTGTCTTTATTAGATGGGGTATAGAGTATAAAAGTTGGCATATGATGTTCCAGCTGTATAGAACGTTGGTTAGGCCACATTTGGAATAGTGCGTCCAGTTCTGGTCGCCACACTATCAGAAGGACGTGGAGGTTTTGGAGAGAGTACAGAGAATGTTTACCAGGATGTTGCCTGGTATGGAGGGTCTTAACTATGAGGAGAGATTGGGTAAACTGGGGTTGTTCTCCCTGGAAAGATGGAGGATGAGGGGTGATGTAATAAAGGTATATAAAGTTATGAAGGGCATAGATAGGGTGAACAGTGGAAAGTTTTTCCCCAGGTCAGAGGTGAGGAACACAAGGGGTCACAGGTTCAGGGTGAAGGGAGCGAGATTCAACATAGATGTCAGGGGGACGTATTTTACACAGAGGGTGGTGGGGGCCTGGAATGCGCTGCCAAGCCTGGCAGCCTGGGATCGTTTATGACTTATCTAGGTAGCCACATGAACAGACTGGGAATAGAGGGATACAAACGAATGGTCTAGTTGGGCGCATGAGCGGTGCAGGTTTGGAGGGCCGAAGGGCCTGTTCCTGTGCTGTACTGTTCATTGGTAAAAGAAGCGATGGTGAGTGGGTGTTGTCTGGAAAATGCTGCCACAGGATATGGTGGAGATAAGATCAAAGAACAAAACAAAGAACAAAGAACAACCCAGCACGGGAAACAGGCCCTTCGGCCCAACGAGCCCGCGCCGCCACATCACCCTGCACCTATTCTACCCTGCATATCTATGAATGGAACCCTACTCAATCCTGGCTTTCCAAAGGGAATTGGATCATTGCCTGAGGGGAAATTTCCCAGGCTCCAGGAAGAAGAAAGATGAGACAGTGAGCGAGCTTGTCTCGCAGAGTGGGCTAGAACAACACCGGCAAAATGGCCTCTTGTACGCTCTGACTAGTCTCTGATTCTATGGCAAAAAGAAACAAAGTTCATGGCAATAATCCAGAGGGACATGTGCAGCACCAGAGGCCAGTTAGCCTATTATGTATGTACTATCCCTTTTTCTCTTGTCACAAGTAGGCTTACATTAACACTGCAATGAAGTTACTGTGAAAATCCCCTGGTCACCACACACTGGCACATGTTTGGGTTACACTGAGGGAGAGTTTAGCACAGCCAATGTACCGATGGTGAGCAATGTTAGACTTTTTTGATTTGATTTATTGTCACATGTTCTATCTAATTAGTGTACAGTGAAATGTATTGTTTCTTGCGCGGTACACAGACAAAGCATACTATTCATAGAGAAGGAAAGGAGAGGGTGCAGAATGTAGTGTTACAGTTATAGCTAGGGTGTAGAGAAAGATTAACTTAATATGAGGTGGGTCCATTCAAAAGTCTGACAGCAGCAGGGAAGAAGCTGTTCTTGAGTCGGTCGGTACGTGACGTCAGACTTTTGTATCTTTTTCCCAATGGAAGAGGGTGGAAAAGAGAATGTGGGGGGGGTGGGGTCCTTAATTATGCTGGCTGCTTTGCCAAGGCAGCGGGAAGTGTAGACAGAGTCAATGGATGGGAGGCTGGTTTGCGTGATGGATTGGGCTACATTCACGACCTTTTGTAGTTCCTTGTGGTCTTGGGCAGAGCAGGAGCCCAGACCGAGCTGTGATACAACCAGAAAGAATGCTTTCTATGTGGCATCTGTAAAAGTTGGTGAGAGTTGTAGCGGACATGCCAAATTTCCTTACTCTTCTAAGAAAATAGAGGCATTGGTTTTCCTGTAGCCTGTTCCGTCCTCACCAATCCTGTCTCTGTCTCAACCATTCCCTGTGTCAAAACATACCAGATTCCAATTTCAGCATTAAAAATTGGAAGCTGCAGTGCAAAGGACCTTTCTCTGTTCTAATTCTCTTCCTTTTTTTTCAATTAGCTTACACATATTTTTACAAAGGGAAGCAGTACTGGAAGTTTGACAACCAGAAGTTACTCGTGGAGCCGGGATACCCTCGCTCAATTGTCAAGGACTGGATGGGATGCAATCACAAAGATGTCAACACAAGCAAAGACCGCCATCGACCCAATGATGATGTGGACATCATGGTCCAGATCAATGACGTGCCTAGCACAGTAAATGCCATCGCTGTGGTCATCCCTTGTATCCTGTCGCTCTGCATCCTGGTATTGGTTTACACAATCTTCCAGTTCAAACAGAAAGGCTCACAGCAGAACCTGGTGTCCTGTAAACGCTCAGTGCAAGAGTGGGTATGAAGATCTGAGCAAAAAGAAAGGACAGGCCTTTTAAAAATGTCATTGGTTCACATGAGGGCTATTTGTGAATGAGGCAGCGTATTCCGACTGTGAAAGAGATGACTTGAGAGCCTAGAATCTCTGAACCTTGGGGTATTTGTGGTGTTTCTAGCTGCTGAACAAGGGGACAGGGAACTGGAATCCTCCTGAAACACACATATCACATCTTTACTACAATGCCTCATTCATGTTTTTGGTGTGCCATTTTATGTCGGCCCAGTCTGCATGTGTGCTTTGACACATGGTTGAATGGACCTTCTCCGGTGAAGAGGGGAGACACCACAGGAGAAATAAGGAGAAACTCCACCTCTTTAATTCTTCAGTCGACAGATCAACATCTTCAGTGGAGTTGGAAGTTTTCTTGTTTGGGATAGACTTACACCACAAAATATTCCTGGAAAACTAATAACATCAAAGGAAGAGATGTGGAATGAGAAAAGAATTTGCTGGTCAGAAATAGAAAAAAATCTAATGCTACTTGAACAGAGATTTTGACTCTTAAAATGGAAGCGTAATTTTATTACACATAACTGGAACAATAGGAAAAAGAGAAAATGTGGATTCACAAATCCACAAGGGATTTAAAACATTTCAATGTATTTTGAAATAAGTGGGGGCCAAAATATCTACAATAGTTAAACAGCCTTAAAACATTTTCTTTTGTTAGTTGTTTGGTCAAGTCTTTGAATGTCAACATTAACAAGTCCTTGTGAACCTTCATCAGTATGTCATCAATGAAACTGTGACTATGGCAACAGAGGCCTCATTACATTCAGGCCTAATCAGGCCTAGCATGCTAAGCAGTCAGTGTTAGCAATACCTGCCTAGTGTATCTGGTAGATCCAGACCCAATGGTGCCACACATCCAGCGTCCTCAAGTCATTGAACAAATGGAAGTGTCATTTGATGGTCTGTCAGAGAGAAGTTGGAGGACCTGAAAGAGAACAATGACTTGGAAATGAGCAGGATCTGATGGCTGAGCTAAATCTCAGTATTATACAGATACCATTTAGTCTGTGTTAAAACTGACTGGAGTGACTGACAGTCAGTTAACGACATAGTATAGATAGAGCAACGCAACAGGATTTCAGATGAAGCTCTTTAACCAGTAGTTAAAGTTTATATAGTTAAGCTGCTGTTCCTATTGGCAGTCAGATATGATCCAATGCACTGATCCTGGTGGAGAGAAATGCTTTTTCAGAGGTTTGCAATAGGACATTCATCAAAAGCGTAAAGAAGTTCTGATGTACAACCTTTTACAAAACAGGTTCACCATTACATAGAACGTTTTTTAAAATCTAGATTTAAAATATTTGGGAAAGCAAAGGGAATGGCATTTTACATAACACATTTTAAAGTTTTTTTTCATGGCCAAAGTTCTAATTTGCTCATTGAAACTCGGTCATCCAATTTAAACCATGTTTCTTTGGGGTTAAGAGGGATTCATTAATGTGGATTTGACAACACAGGAAGGAGGTGTGTCTGATCCACCCACCTACAAGCTTAATGGATAAAATGGCTGGCCATTAACCCATTGTTAACTAGCAGCCATGTTCTCATAGTTGAGAGTGTTATCTGGCTCATATTCAATTTCCTGGTCCCCCACAGACATCTGCAACCAATTATCTTTTTTGTTAGAAACTGCAGATTGAGTGAGAGATGCCAGCCATTTTGTCAGAGGCAGATTATTAACCTGTCACCTAATATCACCTGGTGATTATTGTACAATGCTTTTAAAATCTGTATTGATTCACTGAATTGAGTTTTTAAACATCGCCTCAACAAAACAGAAAAATTGTGGATCAAAATGTCCATTGATTTTTGTAAGTTTTTGGGATGAAATTATGCATCGTCTAATGAAAGTGTTAAAGATAATTGCTTACATGAAAATTGATTGTACAAATATATTGTTACCACAGTCTGGTGTATGTGACAGTGACTGGATCAGAGTCTGGCTGCAGACTGAAGCTGTAACCAGCAGTAAGCATTTGGAAGCTTTAAATATCAACTGATTATTCTTTTATTTTGTAAATGGTCTCCATTCCTCTGAGTTTTTGTATTCCACAGAGATTGTAATGAATATGTTAGCAGCTGCACAAGGGGCCATTTCCATCGCTGCCGCCCTCTGTGGCCCAGGGGAAAGGACAGGTTAGTCTTTCCACAACTTCTCAATTAATTCTGAGCACTAAAGCAACACTGAAGTATCCTCTTTCTCTGGTTACACCCAGCACCTTTAGGTATCACAGAATACCCATCCAGATAGGATCAGCCATCACCAAATTTTAAACTTCAGATTGTTACATTTTAAATGCTTATTGGTTTAAGTCAATTCCTGTTCCCTGTTTTAAACATTCCACATTGTCAGCCAAACCTGCCACATCAATCAAACTGATAGTTGGTCTAAAGTGAGCTTATGTTGACAGAATTGGATTTGCCACGACTGTTTGATGCAGTCTACTGTGTTGGACTGTAGCAGATACATTGAGTATCTGAGCTGTACCTTGGCTTACACGGATCAATGTAAATGTTGGAAAAAAACAATGTAGGAATTCTTCACAAAGTTTAAAATCGTAGAAAGTTTCACTTAAGATTGTCATGGATTTTATTTCTGGAACTTTCCCATCTTTGTTATTGTGCAATAAGAAAGTTAAACAGTCCAATAATTAAACAAAGTGTTAGTTCCCTTTCTGAGAAATGGAAATCTGGAGATTGTTGAGATTTAGGTTCATTTATGAGTAATTTATTTTGTTGTTTTTGTGAGAAAGTGGATTAGATTGTCGTCATTTCCAGTTTAAATGGGAGTGAGAAACTCTCTCATCTCCAGTGGATAGTGTTCCGAGTGGGAGAGACACAATCACAAATACTGGCCAAAAACTCCGCATTGCACCCAATCCAAACAGCATCTGCCCATTTGCAAAATTCTTCCACTTTGAGAAGTTTTTAGTACAAGTCATTTATCATTCAAATTAAATTTGGAAAATGCTAGAAATATTGAGCAGATTTGGCACAGACATGAGAGGCAGAGTTAATGGGCCAGATTGCGGTAGGTTGCGCAACTTGAGATATTCAGTATATCTGCCTCGGTAGGGACTGCCGTCATGGACCCAATTTCTACTCCAGAGGTCAGGGGACAGGATGTAGTTGGCCTCACTGCCCTGGAAACAGATCAGTGGTGGCCAAGTCCCAAGACAGGTTGGTTTTAAAAGCCCACCTTGGGTCTCTGGGACTTTGACCCTGTTGTTTTGTTAAATTCCAAGCCCTCTATCCCAGACCCCTTAACCCCATCACCCCTCACCCAGTCCCATGCCAACACCATGCCCCCATACCAATTCAATGCCAATCCACCCAGTATCTATGATGGGCAGACCTCAGGAGCCATGTTGAGATTAAATAAAATGAAATAGCCTCCACTATGTTAAAAATATTCAATTTAAGAAAGCCCATTCAAAACTTTTAAAACTCCTTAATTAATTATTCCCTTATGAAAACCAACAAACTCTTATTCATGACCCCACATCAAAGATACTTATGGTTAGTGGAAAGCAACCAAACATTCATAATGAAAGCCATTGGGGAACTATCAACAAAGTGCTGTTGTAACTGTTAGAACAAGAGTTTTTTCAATTCTCACTGATTGTTCCATCTTGATGTGATGGATTGTAAATTTGGGCAATTGTACGTTGGAAATGAAGAACCTGCATTTAAACAGGAATGAAATCTGATGTATTAAACATGCCTTGGAGCAGAATTTTCACCAAGTGTTGGATTGTTCACCCGCTAATAGGAACGTGAGCTGGGTTTAGACCATCGCGAGTCAGGTTAGTTTTATCCGACTGATGATAAGTGTTGTTGCAGTAGTAATCCTGCTCAGTACGAGGGGAACCACAAGTTTGGACATTTGGTGCACCTGCTTATCTAAGGAGCCAATGGTGGGATTGACTGAACGCCCCTGAGTCAGAATCCAGCCTTCCTTCCTTCCATCATTTCAGTACGTCATTAGAGCAAAAAATGTGATCCCCGATTTCCATTGAGTTATCTGCAGAGTGAACTCACTCGCTCAGATGATTTGATTGGCCAGTGCTCCTTATGCCATAGTTAATATTGACCATAATTATTATTGATTTCAGTCGAGAGATGTTAAGATTAAGTTGCACAATACAGCTGTAGCCAAGCTTAGCTGGGATATGTGAATGGGAAGAGAGGAGTTTCTGTGTGAATGTGGAGATTCAGCACTGATAGCTGTGGCTGTGTTACCACAGGCCTGCTCTTGGTGCTTAAGGGGTGCGAGAGAGATGGGAGACTTCCTTGTCCCACCACTGGGTATAATATCACCAATTGCTTCCAAGGAGTGGGAAGGAATATCCCAATCTCTCCCTGCCTGCTTTTCTTCACTGGAGATTTGGTGCAGTTTCCTGTGACATCACCACTCACCCCGTTGGTGTCTACAATAACAATAGAACATAGAAAACTACAGCACAAACAGGCCCTTCGGCCCATAAGTTGCACTGATCATATCCCTACCTACCAGGCCTATCTATAACCCTCAATCCCATTAAACCCCATATACTCATCCAGAAGTCTCTTAAAAGACCCCAGCGAGTTCGCCTCTACCACCACCGATGGCAGCTGATTCCATTCACTCACCACCTTCTGAGTGAGAAACTTACCCCTAACATCACCTCTGTACCTGCTCCCCAGCACCTTAAACCTGTGTCCTCTCGTAGCGACCATTTCAGCCCTGGGAAATAGACTCCGAGAATCCACCCTATCTATACCTCTCAACATTATACAAACCTCTATCAGGTCCCCTCTCATCCTTCATCTCTCCAGGGAGAAAAGACAGAGCTCCCCCAACCCATCCCCACAAGGCATGCCACCCAATCCAGGCAACATCCTTGTAAATCTCCTCTGCACCCTCTCAATAGCTTCCACATCTTTCTTGTAATGATGCGATGAGAACTGTGCACAGTACTCCAAGTGGGATCTGACAAGGGTCTTATAAAGATGATAAAGGGTCTTCAATAAGATGAAAACTTCTGCAAGGCTGGTGCAATTGCGATGTTACTGGATTCCTGTTGTCAGACTGAACTCAGAGCTGCCTACACCAGACATTCCTCACATTCTGGGATTTAGTTAGTCCCAGTGGTACTGAATGTGTCACAGGGACTCCCCGGGGTTTAAATATGACAATTCTGCCGAGTGCAGTTCGCCAATAGTCCAATAATCTCTTATCCAACATTCGGTGATACCTGATGATTTCAGGTACAGGTTTAGCCACAAGGATGTAACCTGGGAAACCAAGGCCGGGGCTCCTTAGATAACAAGGAATGTAGAGAATCCGATAAAACAAAAGGCTGTGTGATGCACACCAGGTGAGTTCTTCACAAGCAGAGCGAGCTCCGAGTGGAAGAGGAAAATAAGACGGATAGAGGGAATAATATGGCAGTCAGCATTAGAATAGAACCAAACAAAATCTTAAAGTAAAAGGAAAGTTTATTTATTAGTCATATTAACACTGCAATGAAGTTACTGTGAAATTCTCCTAGTTGCCACACTCTGGTGCCTGTTCAGGTCAATGCACCCTAACCAGCACGTCTTTTAGACTGTGGGAGGAAACCGGAGCACCCGGAGGAAACCCATGCAGACATGGGGCGAACATGCAGACTCCACACCGACAGTGACTCAAGCCAGGGATCGAACCCAGGTCCCTAGCTCTGTGAGGCAGCACTGCTAACCACTGTACCACCCTCAGCATGTAAATAGTAAGTGGGCAGGAAGAGTGGGTAAATCCTATCCAGAAGAAAGGGTGTGGTAAATTCTCAGAGGTGCAGGGGAAAGTTAGAAAACCTAATGAGAAACTTGTTTACTGAGAAAATGTTAACAAAATATTGGGAGAAGCAGAAATGGATCAATGAAAATGAATAATAGGATATACTGTGAAAGCTAATTATTTTTCAAATGGGTAAGTCACCAGTCCAGGTGGGTTGTATCACAGGTTGCTAAGAGAAGTGGGGGTTAGATACAGTTATTCACTGACCTGGAGAGTAGCTGGAGATGTTTCTGGGATGGAAGATTGTCCCAAACTCAGCTCATATTCATAACGGTCTCAGGACTAGATTTTAAAACTTTCAAAAGGAAGTTGTATGGAATTCTATTCAAATTCTTTCTTTGAAAAAAGATTTAATGGTCCTATTGGGACAGGAACTAATCCACCAATTAGAAACTAAACCAAAAGTATTTGAAAATTTCTGATTTTTTTTGAAGAAAAATTTCTTGAATTTTTTCCTCAATTCCCCAGATCAACTCATCCAGGGTGGCTTTTGTTTGGCAGATAGACTCAGTGAAGATGTTTTTCTCCAAACAGCTCAGTTAACATTCACAGAATGAACACATCGCAAAAGAAGCGAGATGAAAACTAGTGATTGTCAGAGATGTGGGTGTTTAAGATGGTACTCCAGGGAAGAGAGGCAGGGGAGTTTAAGCAGTGAATTTAAATGCACCTTTGACCTAATGCCAACAAATGATCTCACCAGGGGACAGTGTAGACGTAGAGGAGAGAATGGGAAATTCCAGAGGTAAGTCAGAGCAGAAAGAGAAACTGGAGATATCTTGCTGTGATTGGATAAGAGTGGAACAAAGTGAACGTAGTCTCAGCAACTGCACAATGATGGAGAGAAAAGAATCTGATGGATCATATGCAGAGTTACTGAGAGGTTGCAGTTTGAGAGGAAGTTGTGAGTGAGTTTGGCTGGTTCTGTGGATAAAGCAAAACCTTGATTGAAAAAGGAATTGAAAACAGCAATCAGCTATTGCCTACAAATGGTATGAAGAGGACAGGTGGACAGAGGATAGCAAGGAAATAATGACCTCAATCTAGACCAGAAAGTTCCAGGATTTGCTGACATGGTTGAGTGATTTTTGGGGAGGAGAGAAGAAGCTTTAAGATATAAAGCAGGCTGGGTAAACTCACTCTCTTTTGGTTGGTTTGACTCAGGAGAAGCATCATGGGAGTTGCCTTCCGCTGTGACTGGTTTTGATGAGATGACATTTTCTTTACAAATAGCCCTGCTCTGTGCTGGGTACCAATTATCCACCAACTCTGAACTTTGAATGCCAGGTAAGCAGCAGGAGATAAATCCCAGAGCAGACTGGGGTCTGGAAGTGATTCTCATTCTTTGCTGATCCCTAAGGCACACCGCTGGTCACAGGCCTCCAGTTTGAAAAACAACCCTCTACAACCACCCTCTATCTGCTGTTAAAAAGCCAGTGACAGGTAACTTATAACCTTCTTCAGAATTAGCAGAAAATACCTCTGTCTCCCACCAGATTTCCAGCCTTTTAGCACTTCTGGACAGATATCCAGACAGCAATTTCCAGAGAAGGATATATCCTTAAAACAGCAAAGCCTCAGGGAGGTAAACCTAGTCTCCAGCAGCTCCCAGTCTCCAGACTTGATTTGAATTTTTGATTTGATTTATCATTGTCACATGTATTGGTATTCAGTGAAAAGTATTGTTTCTTGCACTGTTTCTATACAAAGCATACCATTCATTGAGAAGGAAAGGAGAGAGTGCAGAATGTAGTGTTACAGTCATAGCTAGGGTATAGAGAAAGATCAACTTAATGAGGTGGTCAATTCAAAAGTCTGAAAGCAGCAGGGAAGAAGCTGTTCTTGAGTCGGTCGGTACGGGACCTCAGAATTGTATCTTTTTCTCAACAAAAGAAGGTGAAAGAGAGAATGTCTGGGTGTTTGGGGTCCTTAATTATACCGGCTGCTTTGCCAAGGCAGCAGGAAGTGTAGATGGAGCCATTGGATGGGAGGCTGGTTTGTGTGATGGACTGGGCTTCGTTCATGAACCTTTGTGGTCTTGGGCAGAGCAGGAGCCCATACCAAGCCCATACAACCAGAAAGAATCTGACATGGGACTTTGTCATCCAGGTGTTCCAGGGTTTGGAGACAGAAAGGGATGCCTCTCTGTCTGCAGCTTCTAAACTGCAACTCTCAGAGAAAGAAACACACTTTTGAACAGAATCTCTGAGATAGAGACTTATCCCCCGGCAGAATTTAGTCTCCAGCTTCAGAGAGGGGGAAAGAGAGGCAGTGCTCTGTCTCTGCCAACTCAAAGCAGCATTAAATAGCAACTAACCTTGAATTCTCTGTGGAAGCCTAGATCCACCCAATCATATGACACAGTGATTAGCAATGCTGCCTCACAGCACCAGAGACCCAGGTTTGATTCCTGGCTTGGGTCATTACCTGTGTGGAGTTTGTACATTCTCCCCATAGTCTGTATGGGTTTCCTCCAGGTGCTCTGGTTTCTTCTCCCATTCCAAAGATGTGTGGGTTAGGTGGGTTGGCCATGCTAAATTGCCCCTTAATGTTGGGTAAATGCATAGGATAGTGGGGATAGGCTCTGGTGTAGACGCAATGGGCCAAATGACCACCTTCTGCACTGTAGGATCTATGATCCTATGATCTTACCTGTCAATCACCTAATTAAATCCTAATCTTCAAAACCCAGGGGAAATCTCAAAAATAACAACTCTGCATTAGGTCAGATTAAAACAAACATTGTAGTAATTAAAATCAATTATGCTGCTGCAGTAACAATACAGGAAGCCAGTCACAGACAGAATGGCACCAATAATAACAGATTCTGCACAAAAAAATGACTAAATTTCTTAAAGGCAGACATTGTCACAATAATGAGCCCTCATCACTATGTACTATCATCTGATCCAGCATGTTATTGCCCACTGATGTGCCTGTGGTCTGGTGTTAAGGAAGAGTTGGTCTCCTGTCTAGCTCTGGGGGATGTTTCATCTGAACATAGAACATTACAGCGCAGAACAGGCCCTTCGGCCCACGATGTTGCACCGACCAGTTACAAAACAATGACCCACTAGCCTAAACCAATCCCTTTTCATCCATAAACCTATCCACAGATCTCTTAAACGCCCCCAAACTAGGCGCATTTACAACTGCAGCAGGCAGGGCATTCCAGTCCCTCACCACCCTCTGGGTAAAGAACCTACCCCTGACATCAGTCCTATAACTACCCCCCCTTAATTTAAAGCCATGCCCCCTCGTGCTAGCTTTCTCCATCCGAGGAAAAAGGCTATCACTGTCCACCCTATCTAAACCTCTAATCATCTTATATGTTTCAATAAGATCCCCTCTTAGCCGCCTTCTTTCCAATGAAAACAACCCCAAATCCCTCAGTCTCTCCTCATAGGACCTCCCCTCCATACCAGGCAACATCCTGGTAAACCTCCTCTGCACCCTCTCCAAAGCCTCCACATCCTTCCTATAATGTGGGGACCAGAACTGCACACAGTACTCCAAGTGCGGCCGCACCAGAGTTGTGTACAGTTGCATCTGAGGGAAGAAAACAATTGTAGAATCTCCATAGTGCAGAAGGATGCCATTCGGCCCATTGAGTCTGCACTGACTCTGACAAAGCATCTTACCCATGCCCATCCCCCTGCTCTGCCATATCATCCAGAGTCAGTCTCC
This sequence comes from Prionace glauca, assembly GCA_037974335.1. NCBI lineage: Eukaryota > Metazoa > Chordata > Chondrichthyes > Carcharhiniformes > Carcharhinidae > Prionace > Prionace glauca. The sequence continues at coordinate 78,196,784 of CM075736.1, read as the reverse complement.
ATGTTGTGTGGCCTGGTGTGACTGGGATCAATGACATGACCTGGTTCAGTGATTGGTGAATCACTGGTTGCTGTTTCTCAGAATGATGAGGTGACCCCTAATTTTCACTCTGCGTCTGTCCCACTCCTGCCCACTGGATTCTTACCTTCCTCACAGACTCCAGTCTCTCTGCAACCTGAGCTCCTTCCTCCTCACTCACATCACAACCCAGGGCTCCCAGCTCCATGGCTGGTGAGGATCGCCAGGTTCTGCCATCTCACTGTCAGTGGCAGATCCCGCTGCATTGTGGTGGCAATGTAAATACAAAATTCCTTTCAGTCCTCAACCATCCAGTGCCAGACCGTGCTGTCTCCAATCCACTTCACATCCATGTGGACATGCCCAAAGCCTTTTGCACAACTGATCTGTTGATGGACCCACAGCTTCAGATCTTCTGTCCAGCTATAACACACGTGGGCAGAGGTGTCTCCTGAGATTCTGATTCCTCTGCCCATGAGTGCAGCTAAGGAAGGGTCCTTCCACACCCGGACCATTGCTTACATTGCCGAGTGCATGTCCTTGAACCTTTCATGCACTGAATCCATGTGTGGCAAACCCATTTATGCCCATTGATGTTGGCTGCTACCTCTGCACAGAGCACCTTTGGTGAGATGAGCAGCCTCCTCCTGCCATCCTGTGGCATAAGGATGCCCTCACTGACAGCCAGGAAAATGGGAGAGGTTCACTGCCCACCTGAAGTGACCTCTCGGCTGGAGTGCTGCTACCAGGATGAAGACCTCCCTCTGCCTCCTCGGATGTCTTCAGCAGTTTCTGGCAACTGCCCTTAAATATCTGGCCAGGCCACCTTTAGACACAACCCCAGCACACTCTGCCCCCTGCTGGCCTCACAGACCTGATCCAGGTGTGATTCACACAGGTTGGCATTTAATTGACAAACTAACAAATACTGCGCTCTTTCCAGGATCTCGGGCAGAACTGGGAATGTGGCCACTTCCAGGTCCCTCCTGCTGTGCATGTTCTCAATATGAAGGTAGACATTCAGCCAAGGGTCTCATTGAATGGTGGAGTAGACTTAATGGGCCAAATGGCCTATTCTCTTCCTATGTATTATGGATGCTAAGGTTATGTAGAGTCTGACTCAAAGGCCAATACATTTTCTTACAAAGTTTTGATAAGGACCTATAAATAAATCAGTGGCAGGAAATTTAGCCAAAGATTGCAGTATTGACATGTGGATGACAATAAAGTGGAACAGAAACATGTTATTATCTGAACAAGCTAAAGGAGACCCTGTCTTTTGTCAATCTGGTGTAAGGGTTGGTCCCTCCAGTTTCAATATCCTTCCATTTCTGGGGAAATGTGTGATCTGCCTTTGACAAAGCCGTGCTGACAATTCTTAATCATATTATACCTCTCCAAATGTTCATAAATCCTGTCTCTCAGGATCTTCTCCATCAACTTACCAACCACCGAGGTTAGATTCACTGGTCTATAATTTCTAGGGCTATCTCTACTCCCTTTCTTGAATAAAGGAAGAACATCTGCAATCCTACAATCCTCCAGAACTTCTCCCATCTCCATTGATGATGCAAAGATCATCGCCAGAGGCTCAGCAATCTCCTCCCTCGCCTCCCACAGTAACCTGGGGTACATCCCATCCAGTCCTGGCGACTTATCTAACTTGATACTTTTCAAAAGCTCCAACACATCCTCTTTCTTAATATCCACATGCGCAAGCTTTTCAGACACTGCAAGTCTGCACTACAACCACCAAGATCCTTTTCCACTGTGAATACTGAAGTATTCATTAAGTACCTCTGCTATTTCTACCAGTTCTATATAAACCTTCCCACCGTCACACTTGATAGGTCCTATTCTTTCACGTCTCATCCTCTTGCTGTTCACATACTTGTAGAATGCCTTGGGGTTTTCCTTAATTCTGCTTGCCAAGGCCTTTCCATGGCCCTTTCTGGCTCTCCTAATTTCCTTCTTAAGTTTCTTCCTATTAGCCGTATACTCCTCTAGATCTATAACATCACCCTGTTCCCTGAACCTTTTGTAAGCTTTTCTTCTTGACAACATTTATTACAGCCTTTGTACACCTGGTACAATAGTTCCTGTAACCTACCATAACTTCCCTGTCTCATTGGAACGTTGCTATGCAGAACTCCAGACAAATATTCCCTGAAAATTTGCCATATTTCTTATGTACATTTCCCTGAGAAAACCTCTTTCCAATTTAAGCCTTCAATTTCCTGCCTGATAACCTCATTATTCCCCTTACTCCAAGTAAACACATTTCTAATTTGTCTGATCCTATCTCTCTCCAATGCCATTGTAAAGGAGATAGAATTATGATCACTATCTCCAAAATGACACCTGTGCAGGTTCATTTCCCAATACCAAATCAAGTACAGCCTCTCTTGTAGGCTTATCCACACACTGTGTCAAGAAACCCTCCTGAACACACCTAACAAACTCCTCCCCATCCAAACCCCTTACCCAAAGGATATTCCAACCATCAATATTTGGGAAATTAAAATCTCCCTTCACTACAACTCTGTTGTTATTACATCTTTCCAGGATCTGTTTCCTATCTGTTCCTCAACGTCTCTGTTACTATTGGGCGGCCTATAGAAAACACCCAGTAAAGTTATTGATCCCCTCCTGTTCAGAACCTCCACCCACAGAGACTGTGTAGACAATCCCTCCATGGTGACATCTTCTCTACAGCCGTGACTCTATCTCTGATCAACAGTGCCACTCCCCCACCTCTGTTGCCTCCCTCCCTGTCCCTCCTGAAACATCTGAAACCCGGCACTTGAAGTATCCAGTCCTGTCCCTGAGTCATCCAAGTCTCTGTAATGGCCACCACATCACATTTCCGAGTAGTGATTCACACTCTAAGCTCATCCACTTTGTTCACAATATTCCTTGCGGTGAAATAGACACATCTCAAACCTTCGGTCTGAGTGCTCCCCTTTATCACCTGCCTATCCTCCCTCTCTCACTGTCAACAAGCTTTCTCTATTTGTGAGCTAACCTCCTCTCTCCCAGACACTTCAGTTTGATTCCCACCCCCCAACCATTCTAGTTTAAACTCTCCCCAGTAGCCTTAGCAAACCTCCCCACCAGGATATTGGTCCCCCTCGGATTCAAGTGCAACCCATTGTTTTTGTACAGGTCACACCTGCCCCTAATGTTGCAGCTATACAGGACCCTGGTCAGACCCCACTTGGAGTACTGTGCTCAGTTCTGGTCACCTCGTTACAGGAAGGGTTGGAAGCTATTGAAAGGGTGCAGAGGAGATTTACAAGGATGTTGCCTGGATTGGGTGGCATGCCTTATGATGATAGGTTGAGGGAGCTAGGACTCTTCTCCCTGGAGAGATGAAGGATGAGAGGTGACCTGATAGAGGTGTGTAAGATGTTGAGAGATATTGATCGAGTGGATAGTCTGAGGCTTTTTCCCAGGGCTGAAATGGTTGCCACAAGAGGACAGAGGTTTAAGGTGCTGGGGAGTAGGTACAGAGGAGATGTTGGATAAGTTTTTCACGCAGTGGGTGCTGGGTGAGTGGAATGGGCTGCCAGCAATGGTGGTGGAGGTGGATTCGATAGGGTCTTTTAAGAGACTTTTAGATAAGTACATGGAACTTTGAGATTACTAGGCTTACCTATAAGCCTCTATCTTACTAAGGTAGGGACATGTTTGGCACAACTTTGTGGGCCGAAGGGCCTGTACTGTGCTGTAGTTTTTCTATGTTTCTGTGTTTGGTGAGATGCAGTTTGCAATGCCAGACTGAACTCTGTCTCACACAGAGCTGTTACTTACTCAAAGTGCTTAGATTAAGGAGATTAAAGTCAGTGTGCTGGATCACTGTGTCTGTCAGGATTTAAATTATTAATTATGTGAAACACAAACATTACGTACAAACCAATCCCAATCAGAAGCAATGTAAACTCAATGGTATCATTTCAAAGTGGATCTAGGAACAGATGAGGGAATGAATACACATTCCTTCAAAGTGACAATACAAATTGAGAATGCATGTTTTTAAAGGCATAGAACATAGAACACTACAGCACAAACAGGCCCTTCGGCCCACGAGATGCGCCGATCACATCAACACCTACCAACCTACAGACCTATCTATAACCCTCAATCTCATTAAACCCCATATACTCATCCAGAAGTCTTTTAAAAGACCCCAGCGAGTTCGCCTCCACCACCACTGACGGCAGCCGATTCCATTCACTCACCACCCTCTGAGTGAAAAACTTACCCCTAACATCACTTCTGAACTTCCCTCCCCGCACCTTAAATCTGTGTCCTCTCGTAGCAACCATTTCAACCCGGGGAAATAGCCTCTGAGAGTCCACCCTATCTATTCCTCTCAACATTTTGTAAACTTCTATCAGGTCGCCTCTCAACCTTCGTCTCTCCAGGGAAAAGAGTCCCAGCTTCCTCAACCTAACTTCATAAGGCATGCCTCCCAGTCCAGGCAACATCCTTGTAAATCTCCTCTGTACCCTTTCAATAGCTTCTACATCTTTCCTATAGTGAGGCGACCAGAACTGCGCACAGTACTCCAAATGAGGCCTGACAAGGGTCCTGTAAAGTTGCATGCAGCATTACCTCCCGACTCCTAAACTCAATCCCTCGATTAATGAAGGCCAGTACACCATACGCCTTCTTGACCACATCCTCCACCTGCGAGGCCAATTTAAGAGTCCTGTGGACCCGGACCCCAAGATCCTTCTAATCTTCAACACTACTCAGACTTCTGCCCTTGATAGTGTACTTGTTCATCTCGTTGGTTCTGCCAAAATGGACGACTACACATTTATCTGCGTTGAAGTCCATCTGCCACTTCTCCGCCCATTCCTGCATCCTATCTATGTCCTGCTGCAACTTTTGACATCCTTCCAGACCATCCACAACATCACCGACCTTCGTGTTGTTGTTCTTGACTTTTTAAATAAGTACTACAATACAAAGTCAAGGAACATAATAAGAACATAAGAAATAGGAGCAGGAGTAGGCCATCTAGCCCTTCGAGCCTGCCCCGCCATTCAATAAGATCATGGCTGATCTGTCGTGGCTCAGTTCCACCTTCCCTCCCTCTCCCCATAACCCTTAATCCCTTCTCTTATCAAAAACCCATCAACCCGCTTCTTAAAAATATTTAGCGAGGCAGCCTCCACCACTTCAACGGGCAGAGAATTCCAGAGATTCACCACCCTTTGAGTGAAGAAGTTCCTCCTCAACTCTGTTCTAAACCACCTCCCCTTTATCTTGAGGCTGTGCCCCCTAGTCCTACTGTCTTTTTTGAGCAGGAAGAGTCTCTCCACCTCTATCCTATCCATTCCATTCATCATCTTATACGTCTCAATGAGATCTCCCCTCATTCTTCTAAACTCTAACGAGTACAAGCCTAGTTTATTCAGCCTCTCCTCATAGCTCAATCCCCTCAACTCCGGTATCAGCCTAGTAAACCTCCTCTGCACTCCCTCCAAGGCCAAAATATCTTTGCGCAGGTGCGGCGCCCAAAACTGCACACAGTACTCCAGCTGCAGCCTCACCAATGCCCTATACAGCTGCAGCAAGACCTCCCTACTTTTATATTCAATCCCCCTCGCTATGAAGGCCAGCATCCCATTCGCCTTCCTGACCACCTGCTGCACCTGCAAGCTGGGTTTTTGCGACTCATGCACAAGGACCCCAAGGTCCCTCTGCACCGTCGCCTGCTGCAGTTTTTTAAGTGATGCTAAACTTCCATAAAATAGTTGAGGCCCAGCTGGAGGATTATATCTATAAAATACTATTATATCTATTAAATAGATATAATAGATTATATCAATTTAAGCTTTGGGAAGGATGTCAAAGCCTTAGTGAGGGTGCAGAGGAGATTGACTAGAATATTACCAGGGATGAGGAACTTTAGTTATGTGGAGAGATTGGAGAAGCTGGGACTGTTCTTCTTTCAGCCGAGAAGGTCAAGTGAGAGATTTAATTTAGGCATTTTGATTAAATAAGGGGAAACTGTTCCCACTGGTAGGAAGGTTAATTCAAAGGGACAGATTGAAGGTCAAAGAATCAGAGGGGGAGATAAGAATATTTACACTGTAAATTGTTGTGATTTGGAATGTGCTGCCTGAGAAAATTAGTTCAAATGGGCACATTTGCAGGACTCTGGGGAAAGAGCGGGAAGGAGTGGGATTAGTTGGAAAGCTCATTCAGAGAGTCGGCACATCCAGTCGGCTGCACGGCCTGTTTGATGTTCCTTTATTCTCTGGTCCTCTGATGTGTTTTGTTTTTGCAGTCTGTCAGCTCTGGGGCCATTCTGAGGAATCAGCATTGCAGCACCTGCAAGGCTAAAAATTCCCCTTAAAGTGTCCAGATCTGAATACAGTTACTCCAAATAGAGTCCAACAAGAGCTGTAATTAATACGGAACTTTAACTATCCGTATGTACACTGGGATATTGGTGAAGGGCAGGCGGAGGCAGGGAGGGAGCAGTTCCTAGAGTGTGTTTATATAGCAGTATTTTTCCAGTCCAAGAAGAAAGGAAGAGCTTCTAGACCTTGGCAAAGTGGATCAAGTAGGAGAACATTTAGGGGGTGGTGATCTTTCTATCACTGGGGAAAAGTCAACTTCAATGAGGTAAGAATAGACCCAATGAATTGGAAAACCCAGAGCTGAACAATGAGCTGCCTTCGGGCACAGCCAAGGTACATTCCCTCTGACGGGAAAGCGGGACATTCCCTCTGACGGAAAAGCGGGACATTCCCTCTGACGGGAAAGCAGGATAAACAAATCCAGAGCTCCCAGGATGATGAAAGAATAGACATTAAGATAAAAAAGAAAAATAGTGCTTATGGAGGATATCAGGTGGATAAAACAGTTGAGAGACAAATTGAACATTGAAGGTTCAGAAGGGAACTGAAAAAGCAAATGAGGAAAAATAGGGTTTGCAAAAAGATGGCAACAAACATAAAAGGAAACCAGATGTCTTCTGTCCATATCTTAAATAGTAAAAAGAATGGGGCTAACTAGGGACCAAAAAGGGTATGGAGGCGGGACCATGGCTGCAGTTTTAAACGACCACTTTGTATCTGTCTTTACCAAGGAAGAAGACATTAAAGAGGAAGTTATTCAGATACTTGAAGAACTTAAAACTGATAAGGAGGTGGTATTGGAAATTAAAAGTTGATAAGGTGCCAGGATTGGATGAGGTGTATCCAGAGGGAAGTGAGAATGGCCATGACTTCCCAAACTTCTTCAGGCCTGAGTGGTGTCAAAACTCTGGAGAATTTCTATTCCAGCCCTACTCAAAAAGATGAAAACATAAGCAACCTGCCAGTCAGTTTAACCTCAGGGGAAACATTCAGAAACTATAATTCAGAGCAAAACAAACTGTCACTTGGTTAAATGCAAGTTAATTAAGGGAAGCCAATAGGAATTTAAGGGAAAATCATGATTAAATAACTTGTTGGAGTTATTTTGACGAGTAGCAGAGAAGTTTAGAAGACTGAGAGGGGATTTCATAGAAACTTATAAAATTATAAGAACATAAGAAATAGGAGCAGGAGTAGGCCATCTGGCCCTTCGAGCCTGCCCCACCATTCAATAAGATCATGGCTGATCTGTCGTGACTCAGCTCCACCTTCCTGCCCTCTCCCCATAACCCTTAATCCCTTCTCTTATCAAAAACCCATCAACCCGTTTCTTAAAAATATTTAGCGAGGCAGCCTCCACCACTATTTGATTTGATTTATTATTGTCATATGTATTAACATATAGTGAAAAGTATTGTTTCTTGCGCGCTATACAGACAAAACATACCGTTCACAGAGAAGGAGAGAGTGCAGAATGCAGTGTTACAGTCATAACTAAGGTATAGGGAAAGATCAACTATAATGCGAGGTAGGTCAAGTCTGACAGCAGCAGGGAAGAAGCTGTTCTTGAGCCGGTCAGTACGGGACCTCAGACTTTTGTATCTTTTTTCCAACAGAAGAAGGTGGAAGAGAGAATGTCCGGGGTGTGTGGGATCCTAAATTATGCTGGCTGCTTTGCCAAGGTAGCAGGAAGTGTAGACAGAGTCAATGGATGGGAGGCTGGTTTGTGTGATGGATTGGGCTACATTCACGACCTTTTGTAGTTTCTTGCTGTGATACAACCAGGAAGAATGCTTTCTTTGGTGCATCTATAAAAGTTGGTGAGAGTCGTAGCAGACGTGCCAAATTTCCTTAGTCTTCTGAGAAAGTAAAGGCATTGGTGGGACTTTCTTAACTATAGTGTCGGCGTGGGGGAGACCAGGACGGGTTGTTGGTGATCTGGACACCTAAAAACGTGAAGCTCTTGATCCTTTCTAACAGGGTTAGATAGGGTAGATTCAGAAAGAATGAGTAACAGAGAGGATTGACGAGGGTAATGCTGTTGATGTAGTGTACATGGACTTTCAGAAGGTATTCAATACAGTGTCACACAAAAGACTTTAGCAAAGTTATAACTCATGGAATAAAAACTGTAGCAATGTGGATACAAAATTGGCCGAGTGACAGGAAATGGAGGATATGGGTGAAGAGAATACTGCTGAGGGAGCTTATTGCTTTGCCAGTCAGTTTAGAACAAAGAATCGTTGGGGTCAGCAAAATTGACAGATTGCTAATACAACAATGAAACTTGGAAGCACTGACTGTGCTAATGCACAGTGCCTTCACACACTCAGACAGGCAAGAAATAACCTCTCGGAAAATCTTAACATTCAACACTTTAAGGAGACATTTTAATTGCAGTTACTTCTGGAGAATGTTCAGGGATGTTCGTGTCATCGATTTTGACTGACAATTGTATTGTGTACAGTTCTAGAACCCTAGAGTGCAGAAACAGGCCCTTCGGCCCATCGAGTCTGCACCGAACACAATCCCACCCAGACCCTATCCCCATATCCTTACACATTATACCTGCTAATCCCTCTAACCTACACATCCCAGGACACTAAGGGGCAATTTTAGCATAGCCAATGAACCTAACCCGCACATCTTTGGACTGTGGGAGGAAACCGGAGCACCCGGAGAAAACCCACGCAGACACGAGGAGAATGTGCAAACTCCACACAGGCAGTGACCCGAGCCGGGAATCGAACCCAGGACCCTGGAGCTGTGAAGCAGCAGTGCTAACCACTGTGCCCGCATTACAGGAAGGATGTGGAAGCATTGGAAAGGATGAAAAGGAGATTTACCAGGATGTTGTCTGGTATGGTGGGAAGGTCTTATGAAGAAAGGGACTTGAAGAAGGTTAAGAGGTGACTTAATAGAGGCATTTAAGATGGTCAGAGAATTAGATAGGGTGGGCAGTGAGAGTCTTCTTCCTCAGATGGTGATGGCTAGCACGAGGGGACATAGCTTTAAATTGATGGATGATAGATACAGGACAGATGTCAGAGGTAGGTTCTTTACTCAAGAGAGTAGTAAGGGGGTGGAATGCCCTGCCTGCAGCAGTAGTGGATTCGCCAACATTAAGGGCATTTAAATGATCATTGGATAAACATACGGATGATATTGGAATAGTGTAGGTTATATAGGCTTTATTGGTTTCACAGGTCGGTGCAACATTGAGGGCTGAAGGACCTGTACTGCGCTGTAATGTTCTATGTTTGTTGGCCTGGAGGAAAGTTTGGAGTGGAGTTCCTCAGGCATCAATGTTGAGATCCTTTAGCTCTTCCTGATAGAAAAATAAAAACTAGAAACAGGAGGAGGCCATTCGAGCCTGCTCCACCATTCATTATGATCATGGCTGATCATCAAATTCAATATCCTGATCTCCTCTTCCCCCCATATCCTTTTGATCCCTTTAGTCACAAGAGCTATATCTAATTTCTTCTAGAAATCACACAACATTTTGGCCTTGACTACATTCTGTGGGAGTGAATTCCACACATTCACCACCCTCTGGATGAAGAAATTTCTCCTCACCTCAGTTCTAAAAGGTTTAACCCTTATCCTCAAACTCTGACCCCTAATTCTGGACTCCCCCCCACCATCGGGAACATTCTTTCTTGCAGGTGGTCAGGAAGGCTAATGGGATGCTGGCCTTCATAGCGAGGGGGATTGAATATAAAAGTAGGGAGGTCTTGCTGCAGCTGTATAGGGCATTGGTGAGGCCGCAGCTGGAGTACTGTGTGCAGTTTTGGGCGCCGTACTTACACAAGGATATTTTGGCCTTGGAGGGAGTGCAGAGGAGGTTTACTAGGCTGATACCAGAGTTGAGGGGGTTGAGCTATGAGGAGAGGCTGAATAAACTAGGCTTGTACTCGTTAGAGTTTAGAAGAATGAGGGGAGATCTCATTGAGGCGTATAAGATGATGAATGGGATGGATAGGATAGAGGTGGAGAGACTCTTCCCACTCAGAAAGGATAGTAGGACTAGGGGGCACAGCCTCAAGATAAAGGGGGGGCGGTTTAGAACAGAGTTGAGGAGGAACTTCTTCACTCAAAGGGTGGTGAATCTCTGGAATTCTCTGCCCATTGAAGTGGTGGAGGCTGCCTCGCTAAATATTTTTAAGACATGGGTTGATGGGTTTTTGATAAGAGAGGGGATTAAGGATTATGGGGAGAGGGCGGGAATGTGGAACTGAGCCACGACAGATCAGCCATGATCTTATTGAATGGCGGGGCAGGCTCGAGGGGCTAGATGGCCTACTCCTGCTCCTATTTCTTATGTTCTTATGTTCTTAAATTTGGAGATGATAAATTCTTGGCTGTGGCGGGATAGGTGAGAGAGCAGTTAATAAAGCATATAGTATTCTTTTTATTAAGGCTCATAGAGTAAAAAAAACAAAGTAATATTAAACCTGTTATTAACTCTGATGTGGCCTGATTTGGAGTATTCAATAATTCTGTGCACTTCACTTTAGAAAGGACATGAAGGCATTGGAGCGAGGGCAGAAATTATTCACAGGAATTATTCCTGGGATGAGAAACTTCAGTTATGCAGATAATAGAAGATTGAGGAAGAGGTTTTCAAAATTGAGGTTTGTACGTACATACAGAATTGCTATTCCCATTGAGAACAAGAGTTTAAAATAATTGGCAAGACAGCAATAGAGACATGAGGAAAATCTTTTCACATAGCGAGTAGTTAGGATCTGGAATGTACTGATTTATTATTGGCACCTTTTTTTAAAAGTTTTAAGTGAATTTATTCGTGTCACAAGTAGGCTTACACTGCAATGAAGTTACTGTGAAAATCCCCTAATCACCACACTCCGGTGCCTGTTTGGGTATATTGAGGGAGAATTTAACCTGTCCAATCCACCTAACCAGCACATCATTCAGAGCGTGGAGGGAAACCAGAGCACTGGGAGGAAACCCACACAGACATGGGGAGGATGTGCAGACTCCACACAAATAGTGACCCAAGCCTGGAAACAAACCTGGGTCTGGCACTGAGAGGCAGCAGTGCTAACTATTGTTCACTGTGCCCCCAGTATGCATTAATATACAGTGAAAAGCATTGTTTCTTGCACGCTATACAGATAAAGCATACTGTACATAGAGAAGGAAAGGCGAATGTAGTGTTACAGTCATAGCTAGGGTGTAGAGAAAGAAATCCAATTAATGCAAGGTAGGTCCATTAAAAAAAATCTGATGGCAGTAGGGAAGAAGCTGTTCTTGAATCGGCTGGTACGTGTCCTGAGACTTTTGTATCTTTTCCCCAACAGAAGGTGGAAGAGAGAATGTCCAGGGTACGTGGGGTCCTTGATTATGCTGACTGCTTTGCCAAGGTAGCAGGAAGTGCAGACAGAGTCAATGGATGGGAGGCTGGTTTGCGTGTTGGATTGGGCTACATTCACAACCTTTTGTAGTTTCTTGGACAGAGCAGGAGCCATAACAAGCTGTGATTCAACCAAAAGAATGCTTTCTGTAACAGTTTGTGAGAGTTGTAGCAGACATGTCAAATTTCTTCAACCGCCTGTGAAAAGTAGAGGTGTTGATGGGCTTTCTGAATTATACTGTCAGCATGGAGGGACCAGGAAAAGTTATTGGTGATCTGGACACCTAAAAACTTGAAGGTCTTGACCATTTCCACTTCATCCTGTTGATGTTGAGAGGAGAATGTCCTCCACTAAACTTCCTGAAGTCGATGGCAATCCCCTTCATTTTATTGACACTGAGAGAGATTATTGTCATCGCACCAGTTCACCAGGTTCTCTTTCTCATTCCTGTTCTCCGTCTCATCATTGTTTGAGATCCGACCCAGTACGGTGGTGTCGTCAGCAAACTTGAAAATCAGGTCCGAGGGGAATTTGGCCGCACAGTCATAGGTGTATAAGGAGAAAATAAGGGGCTGAAAACACAGCCTTATAGACAAGGGTGTTGAGGGTGACCGTGGAGGAGATATTGTTGCTTATCCTTACTGATTGTGGTCTGTGAGTTAGGAAGTTCAGGATCCAGTTGCATAGAGAGGAGCCAAAGCCCAGGCCACAAAGTTTGGAGATGAGTTTCGTAGGAATAATAGTGTTGAAGGCTGAGCTGTAGTCAATAAATAGGCATCTGACATAGGCGTCCTTGTTATCGAGGTGTTCCAGAGTTGAGTGCAGGGCCAAGGAGATTGCTGTTGCGATGATAGGCGAACACCGCAAGTGGTTAGGGTTTGGAATGTACTGTCTGAGTGTGTGGTGGAGACCAGATTCACACAGCAAGTGGTTAGGATCTGGAATGTACTGTCTGAGTGTGTGGTGCGAAGCAGATCGAATCGAGACATTCAAGAGGAATCAATTTATATGAAAAGCAATAATGTGCAGGGCTACGAGGAGAAGATGGTGAGTGCCATTAGTTAAATTTCTTCTTCCAGGAGCTAGAGTAGATACGAAGAGCCAAATAGCCTCCATCAGTGCCAGAATATATCTGTCATTCTGTGTTTGGATTTCAGACCCCCCGTCCCCTATGGTGAGGGGAGTCTACAACAAAGGGGGCAGATTCTGAAAATTAGAGCCATGCCATTCAGGGCAGACATCAAGAAACCCATCTTCATCCAATGGCATGGATCAGGTGGTCCAAAGGACCTGTTTCCTTGCTGTAAACCCCCATAACTCTGGAACAAGTAGTGAAACTCTCCCTTAAAAAAAGCTACTGAGGTTGAGAGTCAACTGAAAATTGATGCAATTTTTGTTCACTAAGGGAATTATGGGTGGCTCAGGGATTGGTGTGGGAGGAATGGGTTTGAATTTATGGGGCATTGGCACCAGTATTGGGGTAGGTGGGACCTGTTCGGGCGGGATGGGGTTGGTCTGAACCGTGCTGGGACCAGAGTGCTGGCGAATCGAGTAAAGAGGACTGTAGACAGGGCTTTAAACTAATTGGGGGTGGGGAGGGTGCGAGGGTAGGTGACCTGATGAGGTCTAAAGTTAAGGAGAGGGTACAGGTAAGGGAAGAGGCCGAGGATGTCCCAATAATAGAGGGAGTAGGGGGCGTGAGTAGGGTTGGTGGCGTTACGGCAAATAGGGTCCAGGTGAAGGCTGGGATGAAAGCGCTGTATCTGAATGCACGAAGCATTCGGAATAAAGTGGATGAGCTGGTGGCGCAGATCGACACAAATGGATACGATCTCGTGGCCATTACAGAGACGTGGCTGCAAGGTGACAGGGACTGGGAGCTGAATGTCCAAGGGTATCAAGTGTTTAGGAAGGATAGGCAGGAGGGAAAAGGGGGGGGTGTAGCTCTGCTGATTAAGGATAGCATCAAGGTGGTAGCAAGGGATGATATTGGAGCCAAAGAGCAGAACGTGGAATCGTTGTGGGTAGAGATTAGGAACAGCAAAGGGAGGAAGACGCTGGTGGGTGTCGTCTATAGGCCCCCGAATAATGATCTGGAGGTGGGGCGGGCTGTTAACGCGCAAATAAGTGCGGCGTGCAGGAATGGGATGGCCGTAGTTATGGGGGATTTCAATCTGCATATTGATTGGTCGACCCATGTTGGACACGGTGGGCTCGAGGAGGAGTTCTTGGAATGCTGCAGGGATAATTTCCTTGAACAGTGTGTGTTGGAGCCGACGAGGGAGCGAGCTATCTTGGATCTGGTGCTATGTAATGAGGCGGGTAGAATTAGGGACCTTGAGGTGAAGGATCCTCTTGGAGAGAGTGATCATTGTATGGTGGAGTTTCTGGTGCAGATGGAGGAGGAGAAAGTGGGTTCCCGGACACACGTCCTTTGTTTGAATAGAGGGGAGTACGGTAGGATGAGAGAAGAATTGGCGAATGTGGACTGAGGAAGTGCAATGGAGGGAGGGTCTGCTGAGGAGCAGTGGAGGATCTTTAAGGAGATCTTTCTTGGTGCTCAGCAGAAATTTATTCCGATGGTTAAAAAGGACAGTAGTAGGAGAGGTAATAAGCCGTGGATAACGAAGGAGGTGAAGGAAAGTGTTAAATTAAAAGCGGAGGCATTTAGAGTAGCGATGAGGGGTGGGCGAGAAGAGGATTGCGAGAGGTTTAAATGTCAACAAAGATTGACAAAGAAGTTGATAAAGGAGGGTAGGAGAAACTATGAAGCTGGGCTAGTGCTTAATATAAAAAAGGATAGCAAGAGTTTTTATAAATATATAAAAAGGAAGAGGCTGGCTAGAGTGAACGTTGGTCCTTTAGAGGATGAGAAAGGGGACCTAGTGGTAGGGGATGGGGATATGGCCCAGGTATTGAATACTTTTTTGTTTCCATCTTCACGGAGGAGGACGTGAATAATTTGCCGGGTGTTAGCAATGGAAAGGTGGTAGGACTGGAGGGTCTTAATCACATTACTGTTACTAGAGAGGCGGTGCTCGACAGACTGGAGGGGCTGATTGTGGAAAAGTCCCCAGGACCGGATGGAATGCATCCGAGGGTTCTGAAAGAAATGGCGGAGGTGATAGTGGATGCCTTGGTGGTTATTTTCCAGACATCGCTGGATTCCGGGGAAGTGCCGGAAGATTGGAAAACGGCTAATGTTACGCCGTTGTTTAAGAACGGTGCCAGGCAAAAGGCAGGGAATTATAGGCCGGTTAGTTTAACGTCTGTGGTAGGTAAAATGTTAGAATCCGTCATTAAAGAGGAAATTGCGAGGCATCTTGAAGGGAATTGCTCGATAGAGCAGACGCAGCACGGTTTCATTAAAGGGAAGTCGTGTCTGACAAATTTACTGGAGTTCTATGAGGATGTGTCTAGGGCGGTGGATAGAGGAGAGCCGGTGGATGTGGTCTTTCTGGATTTTCAGAAGGCGTTTGACAAAGTACCTCATAAGAGGTTATTGCAGAAGGTCAGGGGACTTGGAGTTGGGGGTAGGGTGTTAGCGTGGATAGAGGATTGGTTGTCAAATAGGAGGCAGAGAGTGGTGGTCAACGGGTGCTATTCGGATTGGCGGATGGTGACTAGTGGAGTGCCCCAGGGGTCGGTGCTGGGGCCTCAGCTATTTACCATTTATATAGATGATCTGGAGGAGGGAACCGAGTGCAGGGTGTCGAAATTTGCGGATGACACCAAGATTGGGGGAACGGCAAATTGTGCGGAGGGTGTGGAGAGTCTGCAGAAGGATCTAGATAGGCTGGGCGAATGGGCCAGGAAATGGCAAATGGAATTTAATGTTGGCAAGTGTGAGGTGGTCCACTTTGGAAGGAAGAATGGTAGGAAGGACTATTACTTACGTGGCGAAAAACTGCAGCAGGCGACGGTGCAGAGGGACCTCGGGGTCCTTGTGCGTGAGTCGCAAAAACCCAGCTTGCAGGTGCAGCAGGTGGTCAGGAAGGCGAATGGGATGCTGGCCTTCATAGCGAAGGGGATTGAATATAAAAGTAGGGAGGTCTTGCTGCAGCTGTATAGGGCATTGGTGAGGCTGCAGCTGGAGTAGTGTGTGCAGTTTTGGGCGCCGCACCTGTGCAAAAATATTTTGGCCTTGGAGGGAGTGCAAAGGAGGTTTACTAGGCTGATACCGGAGTTGAGGGGGTTGAGCTATGAGGAGAGGCTGAATAAACTAGGCTTGTACTCGTTGGAGTTTAGAAGAATGAGGGGAGATCTCATTGAGACGTATAAGATGATGAATGGGATGGATAGGATAGAGGTGGAGTGACTCTTCCCGCTCAAAAAAGACAGTAGGACTATCTTGAGGCTGTGCCCCCTAAAGGGGGGGCGTTTCAGAACGGAGTTGAGGAGGAACTTCTTCACTCAAAGGGTGGTGAATCTCTGGAATTCTCTGCCCGTTGAAGTGGTGGAGGCTGCCTCGCTAAATATTTTTAAGTCGTGGGTTGATGGGTTTTTGATAAGAGAGGGGATTAAGGGTTATGGGGAGAGGGCCGGAATGTGGAACTGAGCCACGACAGATCAGCCATGATCTTACTGAATGGCGGGGCAGGCTCGAAGGGCCAGATGGCCTACTCCTGCTCCTATTTCTTATGTTCTTATGAATTGAAGGTTGCAAAATTGCAAGGTGGATAAACGGAGCTGAGACATCGACTGAATGACAGAACAGGCTAAAGAGGCTGAATGGCTTCATCTACTTCCCATGTTTCAGTCTCTGTTGCGTTTAAATTCCTGATGGATACACATTTCACTGTTAAATCTCAATTTGAATTCAGAGAGCAGAGGATCTGTTATCTCAGTTAAAAGACTGGAAATTTAATCCAAATGACAATCGACACACAGCAAACCTTCATCTTATTTATTTGTGAATGCATGAAATGGTGATGTAAATATTAGGATGGGGACAGTTATGATGATAGTGTTGAAAATGACACTGGGACTACACCCGAGCCCCAGTCTGCATGTGAAACCTCCTCTGTGCAAATTAGCAAAGCTCCCAATCCTGGGGTTTGATTCTGAATAATCCTAATCCAGGCTTGATATTTATCCATTGGGCTCCCAGTCTCTTCCTGACATCCCGACACAGCTTCTTGCTGCAACACTGGCCTCAGTACCAGTTAGTGCAAGTTATCATGAAGCGCATGTCATCTACCATCTTTCCCCCGAGGGTTACCTGGGGGATGTTGCTGGGCTCTGCCTGGTCTGACATCTTGAGAGAGGCAGGTGATTCTGGTGGAGTTGGTGCCTTTTCTGTTGTCACTGTCCCCTGGCTCAGCTCAGTTACTGCTTCAGGTTCATTGCTCTGCTTGGCACCCATTCTCTGTCAGGAAATTAAATCAAATCACAAATATTAGTAAAACTCTAAACTCCATTAAGCAATTATTAGCTAAATTTCTTGATACCAGCCCAGAGTTTCCCCCTTGGTGACCTTTACCCTGCTTCCCTGACCTCTGGCACCCTCCTGCTGAATTCTTCTCCTCAGACTGACCTTCTCAGCCACTCCTACCTGTCAGGTTGCCCCACGATCAGAACATTTTTGACACTCGTTCAAAGTAAAAACTCAAAAAAACAGGCGCAGGAACTCCTTAAACAGTTGTTACTGACGTCACCACTCCCTGAGGACAAATGGTTTGCCCACAGTCCTGCCCAGCCTCCTGTGAGCAGAGTAGCTGTGTACTCCCCATCCCCATCCTGCTCAGCAGAGAATTTAATTTCAGTTTTAAGAACATAAGAACATAAGAAATAGGAGCAGGAGTAGGCCATCTGGCCCTTCGAGCCTGCCCCGCCATTCAATAAGATCATGGCTGATCTGTCGTGGCTCAGCTCCACCCTCCCGCCCTCTCCCCATAACCCTTAATCCCTTCCCTTATCAAAAACCCATCAACCCGTTTCTTAAAAATATTTAGCGAGGCAGCCTCCACCACTTCAACGGGCAGAGAATTTTGTTATGATCCCCATAGAGTCCAACAAATCTTAGAAAGCAATTTGAATTTCCAGTAGCTGATTGGAAGGATCACACAAGATTTCAAGTTTTAAGACTTTTAATGTAGCAAACTAAAAGCAACAAAGACTAAATACAATTTCAGATGGCAATTTATATTTAAAGCTACTCAAAGGTTTTCCATTTAAAATATCTGAAAATCTTTTTCAAAAAACAAAGACCAGTACAGCATAGGAACAGGTCCTTTGGCTCTCCAAACCTGCGCTGATCATGATGTTTACCTAAACTAAAACTGAATGCACTTACGGAGTCTGTATCCTTCCATTCCCGCTCTATTCATGAATTTATCTGGAATGCCCCTTAAATACCACTATCATATCTCCCCAGGCAGCACGTTCCAATGTTGACTTAACTGTCCCTCAAATGGACACTACATTTTCCAGGACCAATCCAAAGCTTTTTTCCCCAGGATGTGCTTCCTTTCTCTATGTTCAACTCAATAACTTTGAATCTTCAAACTGATTTCCACAGCTATCCCGAATATCCCTCTTTTTAGCCAAAGCTAGGCAAATCATCCAGCCTCAATAAATCTTCACCAACTTGGTCAAGTTTACAAAGAACAACCCAGCACGGGAAACAGGCCCTTCGGCCCAATGAGCCCGCGCCGCCCTTTCAACAAAGCATTTTCCTATACCTAACCTGTCCTGTGTGTATGCGAATGGAACCCCTAATGTAGCCAGATTCAGGGGAGAATAGTGTCGGGTCAATTTGGTACACCAATCAGCCCAACAGCACATCTTTGGGGTGTGGGAGGAAACCGGAGCGCCTGGAGGAAACCCACGCAACCACAGGGAGAATGCGCAAACTCCCACAGACACTGGCCCAAATCCATGTGTCTGCACAGCAATCAGTGATAGTCACTGAGCTGTTGTGGTGCCCGTCTGCTGGTCCAGGATTAAGCACACACACCGACACAAAGTACTAGGCCACTCTCGAAACATCCAAGAGCAGCCCACGCACGACCCGCCGTGTGCATGCCCCTTGTTAGACAACAAGGTGGACCTCCACCTGTGGATTAAAAGAGACAAAACAGTAACATGTAATACTACATTTCTGGTGTTGTCCCAAGGCTCTGACCCTATTTAATACACTCTACTAGAACCCTCCATCCCTGTTTCGCTCATGTTTCTATCTAAGTAAACCTTAAACAAGTCCAACATGCCTGCCTCCACCACCTTACTTGGTAGCGCGTTCCATACCCCCACGACCCTCTGCATGAAAAACCTTCCTCTCATATCCAAATTATACTTCTCCCCCCTCACCCTTAGATCGTGACCTCTCGTAATTGTCCCCAATCTAGGGAAAAGCCTACCACTGTTGACTCTATCTATTCCCTTCATTATTTTATACACCTCTATCAGATCCCCCCTTAATCTCCGTCTTTCTAAGGAGAAGAGCCCCAGTTTCTCCAACTTTTCCACGTAACTCAGTCCTTCCATGCCAGGCAACATCCTGGTAAACCTCCTCTGCACTCTCTCCAGGGTCTCCACGTCCTTCTGGTAGTAAGGTGACCAGAACTGGACGCAGTACTCCAAATGCGGTCTAACCAACGTTCTGTACAACTGAAGCGTTAGACGGCAGCTCTTATACTCTATACCCCTTCCTATAAAGGCTAGCATTCCATAAGCTTTCTTCACAACCTTCTCTACCTGTGTTGACACCTTCATAGATTTGTGCACCTGCACTCCCAGGTCCCTCTGTATTTCTATACTCTTAATCGGTCTACCTTTTATCACATAACTCCTCCCTGCATTATTCCTTCCAAAATGCATCACCTCGCATTTGTCAGGATTAAATTCCATCTGCCAAATATACCAATCTATCTATATCCTGATGTATTACCTGACATTCCTCCTCAGTATCTGCCAATCCTGCCATCTTGGTGTCATCCGCAAACTTGCTGATCACACTACGTACGCCCTCTTCCAAATCATTTATATATATTACAAAGAGGAGAGGTCCCAGTACTGAGCCCTGCGGCACACCATTGGTCACTGGCCTCCAGCCAGAAAAGGACCCTTCCACTACTACTCTCTGTCTCCTGTTGCCCAGCCAGTTTTCGATCCACCTAGCTACCTGTCCTTGTATCCCATGTGCCTTAACCTTTTCTACCAGCCTACCATGAGGGACTTTGTCAAACGCCTTACTGAAATCCATATAGATGACATCCACAGCTCGCCCATCGTCAACCGTTTTTGTCACCTCCTCAAAAAATTCCTCCAGATTTGTAAGGCAAGACCTCCCCCGAACAAAGCCATGTTGCGATTCCCTAATCAGATCGCAACGCTCCAAATGTTCATACATCCTATCCCTAAGAATTTTTTCCAATAATTTTCTTACCACCGATGTCAAACTCACTGGTCTATAATTACCAGGGTAATCCCTATTACCCTTTTTAAACAGCGGTACCACATTAGCTACCCTCCAGTCCTCTGGGACTTCACCTGTGTCCAAGGAAGAGACAAAGATTTGCGTCAGAGGCCCAGCAATTTCATCTTTCACCTCCCTAAGCAGCCTGGGATAAATACCATCAGGCCCTGGAGCTTTATCCGTTTTTATGCTACCTAAAAACCTTAGCACTTCCTCCCTCGTAATGGATATTTCCTTCCACTGATCTACAGCTCCCTCCAAGACATTACACGACACCAAACCCCTCTCCTGCGTGAATACTGACGCAAAGTATTCATTCAGGATCTCCCCCATTCCCTCAGACTCGATGCATAGCTCCCCTCCTTTGTCCCTAAGAGGACCAATTTTCCCTCTAACCACTCTCTTGCTCCTAATATGAGTAAAATGCCTTTGGATTTTCCTTAATCCTATCAGCCAAAGCCATTTCATGCCCTCTTTTCTCCCTTCTAACTCCCCTTTTAAGCACCCTCCTACTCTCTCTGTATTCCTCCAGCGCACTCTCCGTTCCCAGTTGTTTCGACCTAACATACGCCTCCCTCTTCTTCCTGACCAAGTCTTCAATACCCCCTGTAATCCACGGCTCTCTAATCCTGCCTTTCCCATCCTTCCTCTTTGCCGGCACATGCCTTTCCTGCAACATTATCAGTTTGCCCTTGAAAGCCTCCCACTTACCAACCGTGGACTTGCCAGCTAACAACCCCTCCCAATCAGTGTCCTTCAGCTCCTTCCTAATCCGTCTATAGCTCGCCTTTCCCCAGTTCAGCACCCTCCCCTTCGGACGGCACTCATCCCTTTCCATTTTTATCCTAAAGTAGACGGACTTGTGGTCACTGTTCGCCACATGTTCGCCTACCTCTACTTCACCCACCTGCCCCGGCTCATTACCCAACACTAAATCCAGTATAGCCCCTCCCCTAGTCGGGCTAGTTACATACTGCTCCAGGGACCCTTCCAACACACATTTTACAAACTCCTCTCCCGCCGTACCCCAGCTCTAGGCCCCCTCCAATCCACTCCAGGAAGATTAAAGTCACCCACTACAACCACCTTATTCTTTCTACACCTATCCAAAATGCCTCTGCAAATACCTTCCTCCACTGACCTCGGGCTGTTGGGTGGCCTATAGTATACCCCTAGCATTGTAATCTCTCCCTTTTTTATTCCTCAACTCCACCCACAGTGACTCAATCCCTAACTCCTTCATATTGTCCTCCCTCTGCACTACTGTGATGTACTCCGTTACTAACAGTGCCACCCCTCCACCTCTCTTCAACCCTCCTCTGTCACACCTAAAACACTTGTACCCAGGAACATTCAGCTGCCAATCCTGCCCTTCACGTAACCACGTCTCCGTTACTACCACCACATCTAACTGCCTCACAAACATCAAGGCCCTAAGCTCACCCGTTTTACCCGTCACACACTTTGCATTGAAACAAACGCAGTCCAACCCATCAGGGCCACTCAGAACCTCCTTCTCCCTGATAATTTTCCTTTCACCCAAACCTACTCTATCACCCACCTCACTCCCGACACCAGTTTCCACTCACATTTTGTGTGGTGAGCCATAGAGGCTGGTGTCTCTATCTCTCTGCATGTTCCCCCTCTCATTCTTGCACACTGATCATAGTTTTGAATCCCTCAGATATCTTAAAACTCTGTAACCCAATGGTTTGCTCTGGACCTTCCCCTCTCCGAGCCCATCTCCATGTCAATGTAAATCACATGGACCTGTATCCAGGTAGAAATGCTAATTAGCAATCCTTTAGACCCCAACTCCATTCTATCCTGAAATTAAATAGTTTAAAATATAACTGTTCATACAATCTGACATTTCTAACAACTGAGACTTAGAAACTAACAGTCTAATCAGGGTCATCACATATCCCCTTGTTATTGTCCATTAATGTGAACATCTTGTACCTTCCTTCCAATAATTCAGTCTGTGCCTCACTGTCTGCATTGTAACCACATCACCCAGGCTTGTTTATGTTTTATCCTTAGTACAGTTGATCTAAATGGAGTTGGTGTTTTTGTTGAGTGCTGCTGTGCCCTTGCTTGTTTGGTCAGTTCCCCTGGCAGCATAAGTCAGATGGAGCTCTGGATCTCCTGGGCAGAGATGTTGCGATGCTTGTTGGAGTGAATGTGGTGCAAGGCCCTGGAGGTGATACACTCAAAAATACCAGTGATGAGGCTCATGACAGTGCTGCCACTGGAAAGGATCCGGGCGAAAGGGTGGACCTGGCTCGGTACCCAGTACAAGCCAATGGAGTAGCTCTGCTTAGAAGATTCCCTCTGCTTCCTGGGAACTTTACTCAGCGATCGGAGGGAACCCTTAGCCTCAGCTCAGGCATTCCGCTCACTTCAACCAACTCAAACCAACTGTCAAGCTGTATTTGCAGCAGGTCACAATCCTCTTCATGACTCCTTTATACCTTATACAGTTGATGCTAAAATGTGATAAACTCCTAAATTTGTCTGTACAAGAGGGGATGGAGCAACTAGAACAGAGAGGGTTGGTAATTGGGAATTAGGAAAGATTGTAACAGAGATGAGACAGAGGACATGTTAATGACAGAAGGTGCTAGTAGTGGCTAAAAGCTAAGATATCAGAATGTGAGAATAAAGGTCAGTGCACAGTGAAAACAAAACTAAAGATGGCCCAATGGGGGAGGGGGGGAGGTGTTGGGTTTTGCAATGGGACAAAAATGTTTTGGATATTAACAAAGGGGTGAAGATTGAGGGGAAAGGTCACAGTCTAAAGTTGTTAAACTCAATGTTCAGTCCAAAGTGCTGTAATATGCCAAATCGGAAGATGAGATGCTATTTCTCAGTTTGCGTTGGGCTTCACTAGAGTATTGCAGCAGGCTGAGGGTGGACATGTGGCATGAGCGCAAGCTACTGAGTTAAAATGACAGCAACAAGAAGGTTGGGGCTATGCTTGCAGACTAAGCAACGGTGTTGTGCTTTTAAGGCAGGAAACCTGCAGTTTTCAATCTAAACCCCAGCTTTCACCATCTCCACTTCATCCAAATCTCAATTTTATCCATTGAATACTGAAGCGTATTGACCATCCTCCCTCCAGGGTCCCTGACCACCTCCCACTGAGGTGCACTGACTGCCTAAACCTTAGGATTGATTTGTTTCCACACTTTAAGTTAGTAGGGTTTGCATTCCATTATCAAAAGTTGTTAATTCTAATCCGGTATACACAAACCATCTCAGGCTTCACACAAAGAATATCAGTGCAATTCTCTGCATCTCTTCATCAAAACACATCCCTCAAACAAATCATCCCTCAAATAAGCCGATCAATGGCTTATTTATTAATCTATTTTGGTTCTTTCATGGGATGTGAGTGTCACTGGCTGGGCCAGTATTTGTTGTCCATCCTTAACTGCCCTTAAAATGAGTGGCTTGTTTAGAATTCCTACAGTGCAGAAGGAAGCCATTGATGTGGGCTCGAGAATCACATGTAGGTCAGACTGGGTAAGGACGACAGATTTCCTTCCTTAAAGGGCACTGGTGTGGGCAGCACTGTGTTTAGCACTGCTGCCTCACAGTGCCAGGGGTCCGGGTTCAATTCTGGCTTAGGTCACAGTCTGTGTGGAGTCTGTACATTCTCCCCATTTCTGTGTGGGTTTGTTCTGGGTGCTCCAGTTTCCTCCCATAGTCTGAAAGATGTGCTGGCTAGGTGGACTGGTCATGCTAATTTCTCCCTCGGTGTACCCGAACAGGTGCCAGAGCGCGGCAACTAGGAGATTTTCACCATAACTTCATTGCAGTGTGAATGTGAGCCTACTTGTAATGTAAGCGACAGAATGAGAGTATAGACAAAGCCTGGGACTGATGCGTATGGTGTGTCTGGTTCAGCCACAGGTAGATGAGCCAGTGAGGGTGTCTTGTTCATATTCTGGGCTAATGAATGAAAAAGTGTGAGTATTGGTGAAGCTCAGTGTGCACTCCATCCCAAAGTTAGCAGAATGGACAAAGGCAAGGCCTTTGATAAGATACCGCATGGTAGGTTGTTGCATAAAGTTAAATCTCACGGGATCCAGGTGCGGTATCTAAATGGATCCAAAATTGGCTTCTTGACAAGGGGGGGGGGGCTGTTTTAAGGCACCAAACAAGTAAACAAATTCAAATTAACTTAGGGACAAATTAAAAGGGGCAGCCCCCAACAAAGGAAATGAGGGGATGGCCCGAACAAAACCAAAGTCTAAAGGAAACTTAAAACATTACATGAAAATGTGATTGTCAGGGTCTATAATACACTCCAGCCCCTGCGGTGTCCAGCAGGCACAGAAGGTGTCAACTGCGCCCGTGGACACTGCATGCTCCCTCTCCAGGGACATCTGGCCGTGAATGTAGCCGCGGTAGAGGGGCAGACAGTCAGGATGGGTGACCCCGTTGATCGCCTGCTGCCTGAACCTATTGATGGCGCATCTCGCCAGGCCCAGGAGCAGGTTCACAAGGAGGTCACCATCCCAACCCACCCCTCTCTGCACCAGTTGCCTGTCGACCAGGAGTGTGGGACACCAGTGCAAACAAAACATCAGTAAAAGGAGTTTCAGAAAACCAAAAAGGGTGTGCAATCTATAACACAAAACATAGACATGGTCCACGGACTCCACGAGGCCGCAGAAAGGGCAGTCTCGGGAGCCCGTGTACCAGAAAAACCTACAGTTCTTCGGCACCGCTGCGTGCAGCAGCCTCCACCTCTGGTCCCTGAGGGAGATCCCTCCGTAGAGGGACCTCCATTGCCCAGCGGCAACAAGGTCTGCCAAGGTGTATCCAGGTTGGTTGTAGAGAGTTGTTTTTCAAACTGGAGGCTTGTGACCAGCGGTGTGCCTCAGGGATCAGTGCTGGGTCCACTGTTATTTATCATTTACATTAATGATTTGGATGAGAATATAGGAGGCAGGGTTAGTAAGTTTGCAGATGACACCAAGATTGATGGCATGGTGGACAGTGGAAAAAGTTATCTCCAATTGCAACAGGATCTTGATCAATTGGGCCAGTGAGCAGATGGAGTTTAAGTTAGAGAAATGTGAGGTGATGCATTTTGGTAGATGGAACCAGGGCAGGACTGATTTAGTTAATGGTAGGGTGTTGGGGAGAGTTATAGAACAAAGAGATCTAGGGGTACATGTTCATAGCTCCTTGAAAGTGGAGTCACAGGTGGACAGAATGGTGAAGGCGGCATTCGGCATGCTTGGTTTCATTGGTCAGAACATTGAATACAGGAGTTGGGACTCTTGTTGAAGTTGTACAATTCATTGGTAAGGCCACACTTGGAATACTGTGTGCAATTCTGGTCACCCAATTATAGAAAGGGTATTATTAAACTAGAAAGAGTGCAGATTTACTAGGATGCTACAGGAACTTAATGGATTGAGTATTAAGGAGAGGCTGAATAGATTGGGACTTTTTTTCTGGAGCGTAGGAAGCTGAGGGGTGATCTTATAGAGGTCGATAAAATAATGACGGGCAAAGACAAGCTAGATAGTCATTATAAGAGCATAAGAACATAAGAAATAGGAGCAGGAGTAGGCCATCTAGCCCTTCGAGCCTGCCCCGCCATTCAATAAGATCATGGCTGATCTGTCGTGGCTCAGTTCCACATTCCCGCCCTCTCCCCATAACCCTTAATCCCCTCTCTTATCAAAAACCCATCAACCCGTTTCTTAAAAATATTTAGCGAGGCAGCCTCCACCACTTCAACGGGCAGAGAATTCCAGAGATTCACCACCCTTTGAGTGAAGAAGTTCCTCCTCAACTCCGTTCTAAACCGCCCCCCCCCCCTTTATCTTGAGGCTGTGCCCCCTAGTCCTACTGTCCTTTCTGAGCGGGAAGAATCTCTCCACCTCTATCCTATCCATCCCATTCATCATCTTATACGTCTCAATGAGATCTCCCCTCATTCTTCTAAACTCTAACGAGTACAAGCCTAGTTTATTCAGCCTCTCCTCATAGCTCAACCCCCTCAACTCCGGTATCAGCCTAGTAAACCTCCTCTGCACTCCCTCCAAGGCCAAAATATTCTTGCATAAGTACAGCGACCAAAACTGCACACAGTACTCCAGCTGCGACCTCACCAATGCCCTATACAGCCGCAGCAAGACCTCCCTACTTTTATATTCACCGGTGAATATAAAACCGGTGATTATAGACCGGTGAGTCTTACTTCTGTTGTGGGCAAGGTTTTAGAAAAAATTATTAGGGATAGGATTTATAGTTATTTGGAGTGTAATGAATTGATTAGAAATAGTCAGCATGGTTTTGTAGCGGGTAAGTCGTGCCTTACTAACCTTAGAGTTTTTTGATAAGGTGACCAAAGAGGTGGATGGGGGCAAGGCAGTTGATGTGGTATATATGGATTTTAGTAAGGCGTTCGATAAGGTTCACCATGGTAGGCTTCTGCAGAAAATGCAGATGTATAGGATTGTGGGTAATCTAGGAAATTGGATCAGAAATTGGCTATCAGATAGGAGACAGAGGGTGGTGGTTGATGGTAAATATTCATCATGGAGTTCGGTTACGAGTGGTGTGCCTCAGGGATCTGTTTTGGGGCCACTGCTGTTTGTAATTTTTATTAATGATCTGGATGAGGGTATAGTTGGGTGGATTAGTAAATTTGCTGATGACACCAAAGTCGGAGGTGTGGTAGATTGTGAGGAAGGGTGTCAAAGTCTGCAGGGAGACTTAGATAGGTTGCAGAGCTGGGCCGAGAGGTGGCGGATAGAATTTAATGCGGAGAAGTGTGAGTAATTCACTTCGGTAGGAGCAACAGATGTGTCGAGTATAGGGCTAACGGGAGGACTTTGAATAGTGTGGATGAACAGAGGGATCTAGGTGTATGTGTACATAGATCCCTGAAAGTTGGGAATCAAGTAGATAAGGTTGTTAAGAAGGCGTACGGTGTCTTGGCGTTTATTGGTAGGGGGATTGAATTTAAGAGTCGCAGCGTCATGTTGCAACTGTACACTACTCTGGTGCGGCTGCACTTGGAGTACTGTGTGCAGTTCTGGTCCCCACATTACAGGAAGGATGTGGAGGCTTTGGAGAGGGTGCAGAGGAGGTTTACTAGGATGTTGCCTGGTATGGTGGGGAGGTCCTATGAGGAGAGACTGAGGGATTTGGGGTTGTTTTCGTTGGAAAGAAGGCGGCTAAAAGGGGATCTTATTGAAACATATAAGATGACTAGAGGTTTAGATAGGGTGGACAGTGATAGCCTTTTTCCTCGGATGGAGAAAGCTAGCACGAGGGGGCATGGCTTTAAATTAAGGGGGGTAACTACAGGACGGATATCAGGGGTAGGTTCTTTACCCAGAGGGTGGTGAGGGATTGGAATGCCCTGCCTGCTGCAGTTGTAAATGCACCTAGTTTGGGGGCATTTAAGAGATCCGTGGATAGGTTTATGGATGAAAAGGGATTGGTATAGGCTAGTGGGTCATTGTTTTTGTAACTGGTCGGCGCAACATCGTGGGCCGAAGGACCTGTTCTGCGCTGTAATGTTCTATATTCAATCCCCCTCGCTATGAAGGCCAGCATCCCATTCGCTTTCCTGACCACCTGCAGGCTGGGTTTTTGCGACTCATGCACAAGGACCCCGAGGTCCCTCTGCACCGTCTCATGCTGCAGTTTTGCCACGTAAGTAATAGTCCTTCCTACCATTATTCCTATCAAAGTGGACCACCTCGCACTTGCCAACATTAAATTCCATTTGCCATTTCCTGGCCCATTCGCCCAGCCTATCAAGATCCTTCTGCAGACTCTCCACACTCTCCGCGCAATTTGCCGTTCCACCAATCTTGGTGTCATTAGCAAATTTCGATACCATACACTCGGTTCCCTCCTCCAGATCATCTATATAAATGGTAAATAGCTGAGGCCCCAGCACTGACCCTTGGGGCACTCCACTAGTCACCAACCGCCAATCTGAATAGCACCCATTAACCCCCACTCTCTGCCTCCTATTTGACAACCAATCCTCTATCCACGCTAACGCCCTACCCCCAACTCCATGCCCCCTTACCTTCTGCAATAACCTCTTGTGAGGTACCTTGTCAATCGCCTTCTGAAAATCAAGAAAGACCACATCCACCGGCTCTCCTCTATCCACCGCCCTAGACACATCCTCATAGAACTCCAATAAGTTTGTCAGACACGACTTCCCCTTAACGAAACCGTGCTGCATCTGCTCTATCAAGCAATTCTCCTCAAGATGCTTCGCTATTTTCTCCTTGATGACGAATTCTAACATTTTACCTACAACAGACGTTAAACTAACCGGCCTATAATTCCCCGCCTTTTGCCTGGCACCCTTCTTAAACAACGGCGTAACATTAGCCACTTTCCAATCTTCCGGCACTTCCCCGGAATCCAGCAACGTCTGGAAAATAACCACCAAGGCATCCACTATCACCTCCGCCATTTCTTTCAGAATCCTCGGATGCATTCCATCTGGTCCTGGAGACTTGTCCACAATCAGTCCCTCCAGTCTGTCAAGCACCGCCTCTCTAGTAACAATAATGTCATTGAGACCCTCCAGTCCTACCACCTTTCCATCGCTAACACCCGGCAAATTATTCACATCTTCCTCCGTGAAGACCAAAACAAAAAAGTTATTCAAAACCTCAGCCATTTCCCCATCCCCTACCACTAAGTCCCCCCTCCCATCCTCTAAGGGTCCAACGTTCACCCTAGCTAGCCAGCCTCTTCCTTTTTATATATTTATAAAAACTCTTGCTATTCTTTTTTATATTAAGCACTAGCCCAGCTTCATGGTTTCTCCTACCCTTCTTTATCAATTTCTTTGTCAATCTTTGTTGACATTCTCAAAGGTAGGGGAGTCTAAAACTAGAGGGCATAGGTTTAAGGTGAGAAGCAGGGAAATACAAAAGTGTCCGAAAGGGCAATTTTTTCACAAGAGGGTGCTGAGTGTCTGGAGCAAGCTGCCAGAGACAGCAGTAGAGGTGGGTACAATTTTGTCTCCTAAAAATATTTAGATAGTTACATGGGTACAATGGGTATAGAGGGATATGGGCCAAATGCAGACAATTGGGCTTAGCTTAGGGGTTTTAACAAAAAAAAGGCAACGTGGACAAGTTGGGCTGAAGGGCCTATTTCCATGCTGTAAACCTCTATGACTCTGTGATTTGATGCAGCAACAGAACTCCTTGCTATACTCGCTGCTGATAGCTGGGGATTGCAGGGCAAGTAAGGATTCCTGGCAGTCATTGCAGGATAGAGGATGGTGAGTATCTGGAACAAGCTGCCAGAGGTAGTAGTAGAGGCAAGTACAATTTTATCTTTTAAAAAGCATTTAGATAGTTACATAGGTAAGATGGGTATAGAGGGAAATGGGCAAAATGTGGGCAATTGGAACAAAGAAAATTACAGCACAAGAACAGGCCCTTCGGCCCCTCCAAGCCAGCACCGACTATACTGCCAGACTGAAGTAAAACCCCCTATCCTTCCGGGGACCATATTCCTCTATTCCCATCCTATTCGTGTACTTGTCAATTGCCCCTTAAAAGTCACTACCGTGTCCGCCTCTCCCGGCAACCAGTGCCAGGCCCCACCACCCTCTGTGTAAAAAACTAGCGGTTTAATAAGGGGGCAGCATGGAGGAGTTGGGCCGAAGGGCCTGCTGTAAACTTCTCTGAAGGAAGTCTCTCTCACTGCGCCGGCTCCACACGCTGAGCTCTCTCTATAATATCTGTGTGATATACCCGTGTGGACATTCTCTCCCTTCACTCAGCCATTTCTCTCTTGCCTGTCTCTGTCTCCGGAACAAGAGCAGCTACATCCGGGCAGTCCTCCGGCGGAAGTGAGTCAGCCTATTTCCGGGTTAAAGGTGACGGATGAAGGTGCCCATTGGCTGATTGGCTAGGGGCGGAAGTGACGGTGCGTACGGAAGCGGCGTTGTCGGGGAGCACGTTTTTTGGAGACCAAAGTTTGACCCCTGACCCCCTCCCGCTGCCCCGGCCAGGCGATGGCGGTCCGCGCTTCCTTCGAGAATAACAACGAGATCGGCTGCTTCGCCAAACTCACCAACACCTACTGCCTGGTGGCCATTGGCGGCTCCGAGAACTTTTATGGGTGAGGGAGGGGTGGGGATGGGGAGGGGTGGGGATGGGGAGGGGTGGGGATGGGGATGAGGGGGGTGGGGATGAGGGGGGTGGGGGTGAGGGGGGTGGGGGTGAGGGGTGAGGGGGGGTGAGGGGTGAGGGGGGTGGGGAGGGGGGTGAGGGGTGAGGGGGGTGAGGGGTGGGGAGGGGGGTGAGGGGTGAGGGGGGGTGGGGGTGAGGGTGGGGGTGGGGGTGGGGGTGAGGGGGGGGGTGAGGGGGGGGGTGAGGGGGGTGAGGGTGGGGGTGAGGGTGGGGGTGGGGGTGAGGGGGGTGGTGGGGGTGGGGGGGGGGTGGGGGTAAGGGGGGTGGGGGGGGTGGGGGTAAGGGGGGTGGGGGGGGTGGGGGTGAGGGGGGTGGTGGGGGTGAGGATGAGGGGGGTGGGGGTGATGGGGGGGTGGGTGGGGGTGATGGGGGGGTGGGGGGGGTGAGAGAGGGGGGGATGGGGGGGTGAGTGAGGTGAGGAGGGGGTGAGAGCGGGGTGAGGGGGGGTGAGTGGGGTGGGGGGGTGAGTGGGGTGGGGGGTTGAGTGGGGTGAGGGTGAGTGGGGTGAGGGTGGGGGGGATGAGTGGGGTGAGGATGGGGGGGATGAGTGGGGTGAGGATGGGGGGGATGAGTGGGGTGAGGGTGGGAGGGTGAGTGGGGTGAGGGTGGGGGGGATGAGTGGGGTGGGGGTGGAGTTGGGGGGGAGAGGTTGGTGGGTGGAGTTGGGGGGAAGGGGGGAGAGGTTGGGGGGGAGGGGGGAGAGGTTGGGAAGGAGGGAGAGGTTGGGGGGTGGAGTTGGGGGGAGGGGGGAGAGGTTGGGGAGTGGAGTTGGGGGGAGGGGGGAGAGGTTGGTGGGTGGAGTTGGGGGGGGAGCGGGAGAGGGTGGGGTGTGGAGTTGGGGGGGAGGGGGTGGGGGAGAGTTGAGGGGGTGGGGGAGAGTTGGGGGGTGAGGGGGTGGAGAGGGTGGGGGGAGAGGGGGTGGGGGTGAGTGTGGGGGGAGGGGGGGAGAAGGTGAGTGAGGGTGGGGGGGAAGAGAGAGGGTTGGGGTGGGAGGTTTGGGTAGGGGGGGAGGTTTGGGTGGGGGGGAGGGTAGGGAGGGGGAGGTTTGGGTGGGGGGGAGGGTAGGGAGGGGGAGGTTTGGGTGGGGGGGGAGGGTAGGGAGGCGGAGGTTTGGGTGGGGGGGAGAGTAGGGAGGGGGAGGTTTGGGTGGGGGTGAGGGTAGGGAGGGGGAGGTTTGGGTGGGGGGGGAGGGTAGGGAGGGGGAGGTTTGGGTGGGGGGGGAGGGTAGGGAGGCGGAGGTTTGGGTGGGGGGGGGTAGGGAGGCGGAGGTTTGGGTGGGGGGGAGGGTAGGGAGGGGGAGGTTTGGGTGGGGGGAGGAGAGGGAGGGGGAATGTTGGGATGGGGAGGGTGGGGTGGGGGTGGTGTGAGGGTGGGGTTGGGGGGGTGTGAGGCAGGTGGGGGGGTGTGAGGGTGGGGGAGGGGGCGTGGATGGGGGGAAGGGTGGTGTGGGGGGGTGTGGGGGAGGGGGCGTGGATGGGGGGAAGGGTGG
Source organism: Prionace glauca (assembly GCA_037974335.1). Lineage (NCBI taxonomy): Eukaryota > Metazoa > Chordata > Chondrichthyes > Carcharhiniformes > Carcharhinidae > Prionace > Prionace glauca. The sequence goes on along the minus strand of CM075736.1, from coordinate 78,164,880 downwards.
TGTGGGGGAGGGGGCGTGGATGGGGGGAAGGGTGGTGTGGGGGGGTGTGAGGGTGGGGGAGGGGGCGTGGATGGGGGGAAGGGTGGTGTGGGGGGGTGTGAGGGTGGGGGAGGGGGCGTGGATGGGGGGAAGGGTGGTGTGGGGGGTGTGAGGGTGGGGGAGGGGGACGTGGGTGGGATGGGGGGGGTGAGGGTGGGGGAGGGGGGCGTGAGTGGGATGGGGAGGTGTGAGGGTGGGGGAGGGTTGGATGGAGGGAGGGACTAGAGGGGAAGGAGGGGGGAGGGGAAGGAGGAGGGAGGGTGTAAGTCGTGCTGGTTAGGGTGCATTGACCCAAACAGGTGCCGGAGTGTGGTGGCTAGGGGAATTTTACAGTAACTTCATTGTCATGTTAATGTAAGCCTTGTGACTAATAAATAAAGTTTACTTTATTAACTTTAGGGGACGGGGGCAGAGGTATTTACAAATGAGAGGCTGGGGGACCAGATGAGATGCATCGAAGGAAGTGAGAATGGAAATAGTAATTAAGGACAGAATAAATTATCACTTGGATAAATTTGTGTTTACCTACTAGCTGGAGATTTTGAAGAGGTGACTGAGAGGTTTAGTGAGGGTAATGTGCTGATGCATTGTATACGCACAACCAAACTGTTTTGATAGAGTGCCACACAACAGACCTGTGAGCAAAGTTATAACTCACAGAATAAAAGAGACAGTAGCAACGTGGATACAAAATTGCCTGAGTAGATAGTGGTTATTTGATGTTATCAGACTGAAGCAACAATAGGGAAGTTTCCCAAGGGGTCATTGCTTTTCTTTCTTTATTAATGACTTAGATCTTGGTGTGCAGGACACAATTACAAACTTTCCGGATAATACAGAACTCAGAATATTGAGCTGTGAAAAGACATAAGCTGGTGCAGTAAGTGAAACTGTGGCTATTAGAATTGAACACAGAAATCTGTAAATCCTCTTTGGTACGAAGGACATGAGACAGTATAAAACAAATATTAAAATTCTAAAGCAGTGCTTAAGTTATTGTAGGTGACAGGGCAGATTGAGAAAATTGTGAAAAGGGCATTTAGTATCCTGGAATTTATGTTGGCCCTCATTGTGGGAAGTTTTGAATATAGGAATAGGGATGTTTTGCTGCAGTGGTACAGGGAGTAGGTGAAGCCACACCTGGAATGTTGCGTGCAATTTTGATGCCCTTATCTGAGGAAAGATGTCCTTGCTTTCAAGGGAGTAGAGTGAAGGTTTACTAGACTGATTTCTGGTAGGTCTGTCGTATGAGGAGAGATTAAATCGGTTAGGGATCCTTATATTCACTGGAATTTAAAAGTGAGAGGGATCTCATAGAAACTTAACATTCTAACAGGGTTAGACAGGGTAGATTCAGAAATAATCTATGGCTCTTGGAGCTAAAGGGATCAAGGAATATGGGGAGAATCAGAAAATTGATTTCAATAAGAACATAAGAAATAGGAGCAGGAGTAGGCCATCTGGCCCTTCGAGCCTGCCCCGCCATTCAATAAGATCATGGCTGATCTGTCATGACTCAGCTCCACCTTCCCGCCCTCTCCCCATAACCCTTAATCCCTTCTCTTATCAAAAACCCATCAACCCGTTTCTTAAAAATATTTGCGAGGCAGCCTCCACCACTTCAACGGGCAGAGAATTCCAGAGATTCACCACCCTTTGAGTGAAGAAGTTCCTCCTCAACTCTGTTCTAAACCGCCCCCCCTTTATCTTGAGGCTGTCCCCCTAGTCCTACTGTCTTTTTTGAGCGGGAACAGTCTCTCCACCTCTATCCTATCCATCCCATTCATCATCTTATACGTCTCAATGAGATCTCCCCTCATTCTTCTAAACTCTAACGAGTACAAGCCTAGTTTATTCAGCCTCTCCTCATAGCTCAATCCCCTCAACTCCGGTATCAGCCAAGTAAACCTCCTCTGCACTCCCTCCAGGGCCAAATTTCGACACCCTGCACTCGGTTCCCTCCTCCAGATCATCTATATAAATGGTAAATAGCTGAGGCCCCAGCACCGACCCCTGGGGCACCCCACTAGTCACCAACCGCCAATCCGAATAGCATCCATTGACCCCCACTCTCTGCCTCCTATTTGACAACCAATCCTCTATCCACGCTAACACCCTACCCCCAACTCCATGTCCCCTGACCTTCTGCAATAACCTCTTGTGAGGTACCTTGTCAAACGCCTTCAGAAAATCCAGAAAGACCACATCCACCGGCTCTCCTCCATCCACTGCCCTAGACACATCCTCATAGAACTCCAGTAAATTTGTCAGACACGACTTCCCTTTAATGAAACCGTGTTGCGTCCGCCCTATCAAGCAATTCCCCTCAAGATGCCTCGCTATTTCCTCTTTAATGACGGTTTCTAACATTTTACCTACCACAGACGTTAAACTAACCGGCCTATAATTCCCCGCCTTTTGCCTGGCACCCTTCTTAAACAACGGCGTAACATTAGCCGTTTTCCAATCTTCCGGCACTTCCCCGGAATCCAGCGACGTCTGGAAAATAACCACCAAGGCATCCACTATCACCTCCGCCATTTCTTTCAGAACCCTCGGATGCATTCCATCCGGTCCTGGGGACTTGTCCACAATCAGCCCCTCCAGTCTGTCGAGCACCACCTCTCTAGTAACAGTAATGTCATTAAGACCCTCCATTCCTACCACCTTTCCATCGCTAACACCCGGCAAATTATTCACGTCCTCCTCCGTGAAGACAGAAACAATGAAGTTATTCAAGACCTTAGCCATATCCCCATCCCCTACCACTAGCTCCCCTTTCTCATCCTCTAAAGGACCAACGTTTACCCTAGCCAGCCTCTTCCTTTTTATATATTTATAAAAACTCTTGCTATCCTTTTTTATATTAAGTGCTAGCCCAGCCTCATAGCTTCTCCTACCCTCCTTTTATCAATTTCTTTGTCAATCTTTGTTGACATTTAAACCTTTCCCAATCCTCTTCTCGCCCACTGCTCTTAGCTACTCTAAACTCCTCCGCTTTTAATTTAACACTTTCCTTCACCTCCTTCGTTATCCACGGCTTATTACCTCTCCTCCTACTGTCCTTTTTAACCATCGGAATAAATTTCTGCTGAGCACCAAGAAAGATCTCCTTAAAGATCCTCCACTGCTCCTCAGCAGACCTACCTTCCAACGCGTTCCCCCAGTCCACATTCGCCAATTCTTCTCTCATCCTACCATACTCCCCTCTATTCAAACAAAGGACCCGTGTCTGGGAACCCACTTTCTCCTCCTCCATCTGCACCAGAAACTCCACCATACAATGATCACTCTCTCCAAGAGGATCCTTCACCGCAAGGTCCCTAATTCTACCCACCTCATTACATAGCACCAGATCCAAGATAGCTCGCTCCCTCGTCGGCTCCAACACACACTGTTCAAGGAAATTATCCCGGCAGCATTCCAAGAACTCCTCCTCGAGCCCACCTCGTCCAACATGGGTCGACCAATCAATATGCAGATTGAAATCTCCCATAACTACTGCCGTCCCATTCCTGCACGCTGCACTTATTTGCGCGTTAACAGCCCGCCCCACCTCCAGATCAAAAAAAATTTTTTTCCTTGTTTTTTTTCAAACGAACTCACCTGTCCTTTTTTCCCTCCAGCCCTTTTTGATATTAAGCCCTATTAGCTCACTCTGCTTCCCTCTCACTCCGCTGCCCGCTCAGACGCTGCCCGCTGTCTACACCAGGCCTCCTTTTAAACCTGGCGCTGATTTGAAGCAGGCTCGTCCACAACTCTGTTCTAAACTAGCAGTAAATACAATAAAATAAATGCTTTAAACAGTTCTACAAAGAACAAAGTGCTTTAAACTTATTTTAAACAGGTTTTTAACAGGTAAATTCTTAGCTCTCTCTCTCTGCTTCAGCAAACAGTGAAAGGCTTCACCGTGTGGCCCTGATAATTAATTTAAATTAAAGCAGGCTCGTCCACAACTCGGTTCTAAACTAGCAGTAAATACAATAAAATAAATGCTTTAAACAGTTCTACAAAGAACAAAGTGCTTTAAACTTATTTTAAACAGGTTTTTAACAGGTAAATTCTTGGCTCTCTCTCTCTGCTTCAGCAAACAGTGAAAGGCTTCACCGTGTGGCCCTGATAATTAATTTAAATTAAAGCAGGCTCGTCCACAACTCGGTTCTAAACTAGCAGTAAATACAATAAAATAAATGCTTTAAACAGTTCTACAAAAAACAAAGTGCTTTAAACTTATTTTAAACAGGTTTTTAACAGGTAAATTCTTAGCTCTCTCTCTCTGCTTCAGCAAACAGCAAATGATCAAGTTGAATGATGGAGCAGGCTTGAAGAGCCAAATGGCTCGTCCTGCTTCATGTTTCTATGTAAATGGGTGCATAAAGTCAAAGAGCAAGGAAGTTCTGGTGAATCTTTAGTAAGCATCGAAGGATTGTGTGGAATTCTGGGGAACCACAATCTTGGAAGACTATGAAGGCGTTGGAGAGAGTGCAGCAAAAATTTCCGAAAATGGTTTCAGGGATGACGGACCTCAGTTACATGAATAGATCTGAATATGTTCTGAAACTGGACATCATTCTCCCTCAAAGTTTCAGAGGATATTTCATATTCAAAAATTGAGTGGTCTGGACCAGTAGACAGAGAGATACCGGTGAAAGAGATGAGAATAGAAGGCACAGATTAAAAGTGAATAGCAAAAGAACCAAAACTGGCTTTTGATGCAGTGAGTGGTTAGGATCAGGAATGAACTGTCTGAGTGTGTGGTGGAGACAGATTCACACAGTGTACTGTTCGAGTGTGTGGTGGAGACAGAATGAATCTTGGTTTTCAAAAGTGAATAATTAGTTGAGGGGAAAGTAATTCTGGGATATAGGAATATGCTGGAGGAGGTGGAGACTAGCAGAGTTGTACTGAGGGCCAGCAGGGATGCAACAAGCCAAATGGCCTTCTTTATTGAAAGTTAGCATTCTGTGATTCTGGTCTGAACTACATCTGCTGTAATCTTGGCCCTTGTCTGAGCTGTTCTGGTGGAGAGAGATATCTGTCATAGCGTCCACCCATTCCTCCTCAGTTATTGAGGGAAGTAAAGGTAGGAATTGTGAATGCTCTGATCATAATCCTATCCTTTTTGGATGAATGTATTCCTGGAAGCCAGAGATTTGGAAGATTATAAGTCTTACATCCTTTTTAAGAAAGAAGAGAGGGGTGAATCCAGAAACTACGAAGCAATCAGTCTAATATTGACATACACCCAATAACTGCATTGGTGGCAGTTCATTGATGCTGTGGAATGATGAATATATGAAAATTTTGCAGTGCTCAGTTTCATGAGTTGGTTGAATCTATGATCTCTGTTCTTCTTATCCTGAACTGTGATAGGCTGACAAGTGTCAATCTTCCCAGTCAGTGTCAATATCTCGCAAGCAGGTCAGGAATAACCTCTGGTTCATGTCCAACCTCAAGCCACACTCTGCTGTGTCAGTGCAACATTTGGTTCTATTTCCTGTCAATTGTTGTCTAATCAGGCTCAGTTTTACTGAGTTATCAATAAAAAGAGACTTGATTCGATGGTCCAAAGATTGGCAGAGTGAGCTGTGTAGATGGGAGCAGGAAATTACAAAGACTGAGTGGGTGAAACTCAGATTTCAAAGCAGCTAAATGTCAGACCATCCATTTTGAACCAGAATAAGGAGGGATTGAATACTTTTTAAAATGGTGAGGAACAGTGGAGATGCAAAGAGATTTGTCAAGGTAAACCAATCATTAAAAGGTAGTGGGCAGGGTACAAACCAGATCACAAACTGAAGGAATGTTTGTGTTTATGCTGTGGGAACTAGAATATAAAGAAGAGACAATCATACAAAGCCTGGTTAAAGCACACTGTGTACATTTCTGCACATTGCACTTTAGAAAGTATATATTGTTCTGGGAGGAGGGCACTGCACGTTCATCAGGAATGTTACCAAGACTTCAAGGGTAAGATTAAGAGGAGCGATTTCACAAAGTCAGCCTGTATTCCAGGGAATTTAGAAGCTTAAGGGGCAGATCTTTAGGATTTGGAAGGAATTGAGAATTTAGATTGGGAGAAAGAGTTCCTGTTGGTGAGCGAGTCAAAGATAGGGGGATTTCAACTTTAAATCCCAGTCAGGCCAGTGAGTGCTGTGAAGATCATCAAAGTGTGCCTTGAAATAAGTTCAAAATTAGTAATTCAAGTAAAACTAAGCTTTGTCTCCAATTCTGTTGGGACCTCCCAGGCCTGATGAATCTTGGACCTCCCACGTGTGTGCCAGCTGGTAAAGGGCCACATGTGTGTTTCAGATTTTTTTATGTGGGTCAGTCCCACGTGCATGACCAACAGGAATTGGAACTGAAGACATGCGTCCCATATGCCCACACAAAAAGGTGCAAAAACCCTGGGAGAAGTGAGATATGATGTGGGTATGCCGGCGTTGGACTGGCGTAAACACAGTAAAAAGTCTGACAACACCAGGTTTTAGTCCAAACGATTTATTTGATAATATACTCACAAGCTTTCGAGGTTTCCCTCTTCGTCAGGTGAATGGAGAGTTCTGGCCTCAGGCAGAGCATATAAAGCACAGACAGTTTAGAGGTTGCTGATTAGAATGCGAATCCTTACACCTAACCTGCTGTTCAAGACCTGAAGTGGCTGATAATGTGAGTGGAAGGAGCACTGATCACAGGTTAAAGAGATGTGTATTGTCTCCAGACAGTACAGTAAGTGAGGTTTTGCAAACCCAGGCAAGTCACGGGGGTTACAGATAGTGCGACATGAACCCAAGATCCCTGTTGAGACTGTCCTCGTGTGTGCGGAACTTGGCTATCAGTCTCTATTCAGCGACTCTGCGCTGTCGTGTGTCGTGAAGGCCACCTTGGAGAATGCTTACCCGACAGAGAGACTTTATAACTCAGGTGAGAGAGACAGAGGTTAAAAATAAAAGGTGGTGATGGTGTGCCTCGGACATGTTTTATAAGAGAGCAGCGTGCCGTGATACACAAAACATGGGGAGCCACTGGTGTCACTCATTGCACTACCCAGTCTCCAGTAGCAGTGAATGAGTTTCAGGAAGTGAAGTGAGAACCCTTTCATCCTCACGGTGTACCAAAACCATGAATTCCCCCTGTAGATAGTGACTGGGTGCCTATTAACTTGAGTGCTAATTTCCAGAGCGTTTTATTTAGATATTTTAAAATATTTACCAAACAGTTGTGTCTTTGAACAAATTACTTCTTGTGATGGGAGTACACAATGTTGCGATTACCTGTGACCTACTGTGGGTGTCTCCATGGTGCAGTATGAGTCATCCAGTAATCTGACTGCTCACCCAGTCCAAACATTACACTAGCATTTCATATTCTAGTGATAATCTGAGCAACTGCATTTGATTGCCTTGTTATTGCTGCATGCCTCGGGTTAACATTTTCAGATAACGTGGGAGATTGACTAGGTTTACATTTTCCTCTATCCTCTGCTTCGCAGTCCAGAAGTGCTGGGGTACAGTGTGTGCTTACTGAGCCCAGAGAGCTGCATCATACTATTCAACTACAGGGGTAGCACATCTGGATTGAGAAACATCTATACAGGAAATTAGCAGCTAAGACAAATTCATGACAATTCAGAGACAACTTCGTGTATGAATGGAAAAGTGGCTGGGAAGCAAAGAGCAGAATTGAGGTAGAGGGAGTGATTTGAACCATTTTTTTTTGTAGTGCTGGGCAGACTTGAAACTGGGAGAGTTTCTGGCCTTTAGCCAACCGCCCCCACCCACCCATAACTGCAAAATTTTGAGCAAGATCTGTTGCTCGCTGAGGAAACCTGTGGACGGGGCTTAACGTGCCCAAAAGCCTGCAGAGGGAAGTATTGCGCATGTGCAGGTCTCTGATGCTGCACATGCACGTCATCAGCAGCAGGGGTCTGACAGAAAATTGAGCTGTCAGACTGCTCAGTGCTTTATGCCCAACTTCACCACCGCATCTGGGCATGAACACGTTGGTTAAAAAGCCTGGGGGGAGGTGGAATCACGTGTTTCTGTGAGTGCTGGCGCTGCTTATTTTTAATCCTGATGCACAGCTCCTGGAGTCGCTTTCTCCTGGAGTGGGCTCTGTGCTATGTCCTAGGAACGTTTTTGGAGAAGTGTTGACTATAGAATGCTGCGGAGAGCACAGTAAGAAGTCTCACAACACCAGGCTAAAGTCCAACAGGTTTATTTGGTAGCATGAGCACAAGTTTTTTGAGCGCTGCTCCTTCATCAGGTAAATGGGACTTGTGTTCACAAACAGCATATGCAGACACACGCACTCAATTTATAAGATAATGGTTGGAATGCGAGTTTTTACGGGTAATCAAGTCTTAAAGGTACAGATAATGTGACTGGAGAGAGTGTTAAGCACTGGTTTAAGAGATGTGTATTGTCTCCAGACAGGACAGTTAGTGAGATTTTGCAAGCCCAGGCAAGTCGTGGGGGTTACAGATAGTGTGACATGAACCCAAGATCCCTGTTGAGACCGTCCTCATGTGTGCGGAACTTGGCTGTCAGGCTCTGCTCAGCGACTCTGCGCTGTCATGTGTCATGAAGGCCGCCTTGGAGAACGTTTGCCTGAAGATTGGAGGCTGAATGCCCGTGACCACTGAAGTGTTCCCCAGCAGGAAGGGAACAGTCTTGCCTGGGGACTGTCGAGCGATGTTCATTCATCCGTTGTCGTAGCATCTGCATGGTCTCCCCAATGTACCATGCTTCGGGACATCCTTTCCTGCAGCGTATCAGGTAGACAATGTTGGCCGAGTTGCAAGAGTTAAGTACTGTGTACCTGGTGGATAGTGTTCTTATGTGAGATGATGACATCCATGTCGATGATCCGGCATGTCTTGCAGAGGTTGCTGTGGCAGGGTTGTGTGGTATTGTGGTCACTGTTCTCCTGAAGGCTGGGTAGTTTGCTGCGAACAATGATCTGTTTGAGGTTGTGCGGTTGTTTTGAAGGCAAGAAGTGAAGGTGTGGGGATGGCCCTGGCGAGATGTTCGTCTTCATCAATGACATGTTGAAGACTCCGGAGAAGGTGCCGTAGCTTCTCCGCTCTGGGGAAGTACTGGACGACGAAGGGTACTCTGTCCACCGTGTCCCGTGTTTGTGTTCTGAGGAAGTCGGTGTGGTTTTACGCTGTGGCATGTCGGAACTGTCGATCGATGAGTCGAGCACCATATCCTGTTCTTATGAGGGCATCTTTCAGTGTCTGGGGGTGACTGTTGCAATCCTCCTCATCTGAGAAAATTCTGTGTATGCGGAGGGCTTGTCCATAGGGGATGGCTTCTTTAACATGTTTAGGGTGGAAACTGGAGAAGTGGAGCATTGTGAGATTATCCATGGGCTTGTGGTACAGTGAGGTGACCGTCCTTAATGGAGATGTGCGTGTCCGAGAATGCAACCGATTCCAGAGAATAGTCCATGGTGAGTCTGATGGTGGGATGGAACTTGTTGATATCATCATATAGTTGTTTCAGTGATTGTTCACTGAGTCCAAAGGAAGAAAATGTCATCAATGTATCTAGTGTATACATTGGTTGAAGGTCCTGTGCGGTGAAGAGATCTTGTTCGAACCAGGCGGATGTGTTCTGTTCATATCGGAGAACACCATCGAAGAATGCCAGTCATGGGCATTCAACCTCTGATCTTCAGGTAAATGTTCTCCAAGGCGGCCTTCATGACACACGACAACGTAGAGTCGCTGAGCAAAAATTGATAGCCAAGTTCCACACACATAGGGACAGCCTTAACTGGGATCGTGGGTTCATGTCACACTATCTGTATCCCCCACACTTATAAATCCCACTAACTGTCCTGGCAGGAGACAATACACACCTCCTTTAACCTGTGCTTAACCCTCTCTCCACTCACATTGTCTGCACCTTTTAAGACTTGGTTACCTGTTATCTTGTAAATTGAGTTTGAATATATATAGAAGGTTTGAGCTGAAAGGAATGCATCATACCCTATCCTGGGGGCTCAGGGACAGCGGACTTGCAGTTTCAGGGACCACCAGAGAGATTGGCAGGTTGCCAGTCGTGCTTTCTAATGGGCTGACAGTCTCAGTGACTGTGGCAAAAACACAAAGGCTTCAATGTGGTCAGAGAGCATTTAAAAGCTTTTGGAATTTGGTATACGCTGTGCTATCCTGTTCTGTTAATAAAGATCTGCCTTTGAATTTGGAAAGCTATATGAAACTCAGAGGGAAATAGGGACTGTTATATGAGGACAATGTATTGCTAATGAATGTTTAAGGCCCATTGACTTTGTCACTACGGTTATATAGTCTTTGCTGAACCGTCTGATTATTCCTTTATTGATGGTTATTTTGATTGCTTTCATAACCCAGATCCCTGTTCTGAAAATCTCTCCTAGCAGCAAGCTAGGGGGTTGGCCTCAGCCTGTGTGGAGGTGGGTAATTTGGATGTGTGGAGAATTTTGCAACCCAAGGTTAGAGTTCACTCTTTTCCAGCTCCTCATGTATGTCACAGCAGAATTGATTTTTTTTGTGCCAGAGATGATGCTGCAGTCATTTGCTTCTTGTGCTGTGGGTGGTATTGTAATCTCTGAGCATGCTCCAGTCTGTTTAGGATTCTTCTCAAGAGGCCTACATTCAGCCCAGGCCCTGGGGACTTGATGCATCTTTACTTAAAGACTATAATTTCATCTCCAACATCAAGACAGAATTTGATGCTTTTTATTGGTTCTTTTCTGATGTGAGCACCTGTATTCTGTGGGAGATCTGCAAGGCCTTTGCTATTGGTTCAAACATCTCATTCTCAGCTTCAAAGAGAGGTAGATCGATGGAGCGGCAGTGTGAGCTGGACGATTGGCTAGCTGAACTGGAGAGGGGGTCCAGTAGAATTTCTTGTCCTGTGAGGCTGAAGGGAATTGGTACAGTTAGGGTGACACTGGACTCTGATCAGATGTAGAGGGGATTTTGAGGTTTGCTAAGCAAAAGTTGTATGCATTTGGGAATAAAGAGAGGAAACATTGGGCTTTTCTTACCAGGAAGAGATTGAATTCTAGGACAATAGGTTTGGTGGTGGAATCTAAAGGAACTACATTAGAGTAGAAGATATTAACCAGACTTTTGACAGCTTTTGTGCCAATTTGTATTAATCAGAAGAAGCCAAGGGCACCCTGGTACCTGTGGAGCATTTCTTCTCTCCCTCTGTCACAGAGGATCTGAGAACAGCTTTGAATGAACATAAGAACGCTCCAACCTCTAAGGAGGAAAGTGTTCTCTCTTATAAAGGAGTTTCAGCCTGGTAAGGCACCTGGGCCTGATGAGTTTGGGTATGAATTCTACAAGGAATTCAAAGACTTGCTATTATACCATTAATTTTATGTAAGGTGGCTCAGAGGTTCGTGTTGCTGCCTCTCAGCACCACAGACCTGGGTTAAATTCTGGCTTTGGGGACCATGTGGTGTTTGCATGTTCTCCCCATGTCTGCATGGGTTTCCTCCCACAGTCCAAAGATGTGTAGGTTTGGTGAATTGGCCATAGAAACGTAGAAAATCTACAGCACAATACAGGCCCTTCAGCCCACAAAGTTGTGCCGAACATGTCCCTACCTTAGAGATTACTAGGCTTACCTATAACCCTCTATCTTACTAAGTTCCATGTACTTATCTAAAAGTCTCTTTAAAAGACCCTATCGAATCTGCCTCCACCACCATTGCTGGCAGCCCATTCCACGCACCCACCACCCTGTGAGTGAAAAACTTATCCCTGACATCTCCTTTGTACCTACTCCCCAGCACCTTAAACCTATGTCCTCTTGTGGCAACCATTTCAGCACTGGGAAAAAGCCTCAGACTATCCACTTGATCAATACCTCTCAACATCTTACAAACCTCTGTCAGGTCACCCCTCATCCTTTGTCTCTCCAAGGAGAAAAGGCCAAGCTCCCTCAACCTATCCTCATAAGGCATGCTCTCCAATCCAGGCAACATCCTTGTAAATCTCCTTTGCACCCTTTCTATGGCTTCCACATTCCTCCTGTAATGAAGCAACCAGAGCTGAGCACAGTACTCTAAGTGGGGTCTGACCAGGGTCTTATACAGCTGCAACATTATCTCTTGACTCCTGGATTGATGAAGGCCAGTACACCATACGCCTTCTTATCCACAGCTTCAACCTGCGCAGCTGCTTTGAGCGTCCTATGAACTCGGACCCCAAGTTCCTTCTGATCTTCCACAATGCCAAGAGTCCTACCATTAATATTATATTCTGCCATCCTATTTGACCTGCCAAAATGAACCACTTCACACTTATCTGGGTTGAATGCCATCTGCCACTTCTCTGCCCATAGTCTTGCATGCTATCAATGTCTCGCTGCAACTTCTGGCATCCCTCCACGCTATCCACAACACCACCAACCTTTGTGCCATCGGCAAACTTACCAACCCGTCCCTCCACTTCCTCATCCAGGCCATTTATAGAAATCACAGAGCAAGGGTCCCAGAACAGATCCCTGGGGCACTCCACTGGTGACCGACCTCCACACAGAAAAAGACCCATCCACAACCACTCTCTGACTTCTGTGGGCAAGCCAGTTCTGGATCCACAAAGCAATGTCCCCTTGGATCCCCTGCCCCCTCACTTTCTCAATAAGTCTCGCATGGGGCACCTTATCAAACGTCTTGCTGAAGTCCACATAAACCACATCTACTGCTCTTCCTTCATCAATGTGTTTCGTCACATCCTCAAAAAATTCAATTAAACTCGTAAGGCATGATCTGCCTTTGACAAAGTTGTGTTGGCTATTCTTAATCATATTATACCTTTCCAAATGTTCATAAATCCTGCCTCTCAGGATCTTCTCCATCAACTTACCAACCACTGCGGTTAGACTCACTGGTTTATAATTTCTAGGGCTATCTCTACTCCCTTTCTTGAATAAAGGAAGAACATCCACAATCCTCTGGAACCTTTCCTGTCTGCCAGGGCCTTCTCATGACCCCTTCTGACTCTCCTAATTTCCTTCTTAAGTTCCTTCCTATTACTTCCTAGTATACTCCTCTAGATCTCTAACAGCACCCAGCTTCCTGAACCCTTTGTAAGCTTTTCTTCTTGACAACATTTATTACAGCCTTTGTACACCGTGGTTCCTGTAACCTACCATGACTTCCCTGTCTCATTGGAACGTTGCTATGGAGAACTCCAGACAAATATTCCCTGAAAATTTGCCATATTTCTTCTGTACATTTGCCTGAGAAAACTTCTTTCCAATTTAAGCCTCCGATTTCCTGCCTGATAGCCTCATTATTCCCCTTACTCTAATTAAACACTTTTCTGACTTGTCTAATCTTATCTCTTCCCAATGCCATTGTAAAGGAAATAGAATTATGATCACTATCTCCAAAATGCTCTGAGAGATCTGACACCTGTCTAGGTTCATTTCCCAATACCAAATCAAGTACAGCCTCTCCTCTTGTAGGCTTATCCACACAGTGTCGAGAAACCCTCCTGAACACACCTAACAAACTCCTCCCCATCTAAACCCCTTACTCTAGGGAGATTTCAATCCATGCTAAATGTACAGAGTTACAAGGAAAGGGTTAAGGAAGGGAGAGCCTGGGTGGGATGCTCTGAGACTCAGTGAATAGCCTCTTTCTGCACTGTCGAGATTCTATAATTGTTCATCTGATGTACCTCTGCTACTACAATCACTGCAGGAGGCAAATATTTCCTTAATACTGAGTGGTGTACTTCTTACAGACCCATTTCTTCATTAAACGTCAATTTGAAAGTGTTGTCTAAGGGTCTGACAGTGTGCCTGGAGAAAGCCCTGTAATTATTGAGCGTTATCAAACTGATTTATTAGAGTTGGAACTCCTGCAATAATGTTAGGAGATTGCTGGATATGATCCAGATCTTCCAAGAGTGTAGTTTAGGTGAGTTAGTGATCTGCCTGGATGCTGAAAGGGCCTTTGGTAAGAATGGAATGATTCTGTTGCCCTCAAACTCAGGTCAATTGATGCTGTGAACAAAGATACTCGCACTCTCAAATTATTGTACAACATATCTCTTTAATTGCACCCTACCAGGCTATCTAAAACTCTACTATAAAACCGTGGCACACCAGACATCCATTTTGTTCTCCACAAAGTATTTAACTTCTGACTTTGTTACACACAATTCAAAAGGTATTAAAATTTCCAAGCTCACAATTTGGATTTGGTGATATTACCCGTAGTGAGGCAAAGTGATCAGGTTCCCTGTCAACGGGCTTTGTTCAAATGTCTCCCAAGTCCCTCCATCGGGGTCTTGCTGCTGCTTCTGCAGTGTTCGATTCTGGGTTGCCGCTGCCAGTATCTCCCAATCTCTCTTAAATCTTCAATAAAAATATCTTTCTAGAAAAAGCCTGAAGGCCTCAGTCTGGTGGGCAGTGACATGCGATGCCTCCAGGTGTTCTGTGTGGAGTCTTTACTTGCCCTGATCGGATAAATGACTTGGATTTATAATGACTGAATATCCTATTTAAGCTCGGGGGTACTGTGCTGACACAGAATTGCAGATGGGACTGGCATTAGTGAGTGGGTGGAATAAAATGTGAGGATGTGTACTGCTTGTAAGAACAGGCATGTGAGATCAGTGTTAACAGAGAAACAGTGTGACAGTTATGTAAGGGCCAGTTCTAGCAGTCAGTAAAGTGTCCATTGAAGGGAGAAAAATGATTAAGCTGCAGAGTCTGGCTGCTTCACACAGTATAGACTTTAACAGGAAAAATTGGGTTCTGCATGGTTTGATCTCTACAGCACCTTGTTCAATTTGAAACAGTTATGTAGCAGTCTTTAGAATGTTCTGACATTCACCAGGGTGTTACCTGGGATAAAGGAGCTGGGCTATTATGCAAAAATCTACAAACCTGGATGTAAAGTAACTGGCAGTGTCGGTATTGGAGTCCACAAGCACTCTTTCACAGAGCTGAGAATGTACAGCGCCTTACCAAAAGTCACAGGGGCAAAACCATGATGGTGTTGAACAGCAAATGATGGTATTGAGAAAAGACAGGAAATTGGGATTGGAAATAAAACTTCATTAACTAATAGGAACAGCCTGGATGGGCTGAATGGCTGGATCTTCCCGTGTTTCAAGAGCTTATCAGGGATGGAAGTGGACTGTGAAAGCAGGGTATTAGTGTTTAACATCCACTCTGCTCTGATGGATGCTCCCACAACCCGTCACAAAAATGTTTTTGTGGTTAATGAGGAAGAGGATTGCTGCCATATCCCAGCCTGCACATGCTTGTTAATGCTGTGGTGTATTGCTTTGAGTCAGTACCTGTGCACTGATACGCTCTTACAGCTTGGGTTTTCTCTTTCTAACCTGCTCAGGGGTTATGTATTTTCTCACAGATTCCAAATATTACAGATTTCTCTTTGGAAGCAGCCCTTTCTGCTGATTTTGAATCGATGTTACCACTGAACCTATCCATCAGTTCCGTGGTGACGAATAGACCAACAACATTAGTCAATGCCACATTTATTATGCAGAAATACACTATTTCTTTACTGGTGTTTTGCAGTTGCGTTCTGCTGTTTAGTCATGTAGAAATAATCAGTAAACTTAATGAGAAGGATTTCTCCCTGTCCCCAATACATACATTGTCACAGCACCAGGGACCCAGGTTCAATTTCTGTCTTGAGTCACTATCTGTATGGAGTCTGCATGTTCTCCCCATGTCTGTGTGGGTTTCCTCCAAGTGCTTTGGTTTCCCCCACCCACTGTCCAAAGATGTGAGGATTGACTGTGCTAAATTACTCTTTAGTGCCAGGGGGACTAGCTGAGGATAACGTGGGGTTATGGAGATAGGGGCCACAGTAGGATTGCAGTCAGTACAGACTTGTTGGGCCAAACGGCCTCCTGCACCGTAGTGATCCTATAATCAGGTCGTGCATCACTGACATAACAGACCAACTGCACCAGGCACATCACAACGGGGAGGGGTCATTATAACGCATCAAGTTTTTATAGAGTCGTTTTCATTTCAAGTGTGACTATGAGAATTTATAATGGAAATCTAAGGTGAAAATCTTTGACTTAAGTTTGATATGGGATTGCATTTCGCCTTGGTTCAGTTACCATCCCCCTCACATCCTTAAATACTGATTTACCCTGACTGCTCTCTACTAATCATTCTGAAAAATGTTTGGTGGAACTCTAACTGAGTCAGTGAACAGGTTATTGCTGAGCAGGTGCTGCCTGATGACACTATCGATGACCCCTTCCATCACTTTGATCGAGGGCAGACTGAATGGGGCGGTAATTAACTGGGTTGGATTTGTCCTTTTTGTGTACAGGATATTCCTGGGCAATGTTCCCCATTGCTGGGTAAATGCCAGTGTTGTAACTGTAGTGAAGGAGCCTGGCTAAGAGGGTAGCCCATTCAGGAACACAAGCCTTCAGTACTATTACTGGAATACTGACAGGGCTCACAGTCTTTGCAGTATCAAGTGCCTTCTGTTGCTTCTAGGTGGAGTGAATTGAATTGCCTGGAGACTGGTATCTGTGATGCTGGGAACCTTTAGAGCAGACTGATTTGGGCTGAAGATTGTTGCACGTACTTGTGGCTTGTCTTTTGAACTTGCATGCTGGGCTCCCTCATCCCTCATTTCCATCTAACTTTGTGTTGTCGGCAAACTTGGATAATGAGGCAGAAAGCAACGTATGTAAATAGCTGAGGTACCAGCAGCACTACTGTAACTGCACCATGCTAACCTGAAAATGTTCTATTATTACTTACATCCTGTCTGTTCAACAGCCCTATAATGTTTCACCCCAACTTCGAGTCCTTAGTTTGCATCTTTTCCTTCTATATTATTATTGTTATATTTTGCTTATTTGTCACAAATAGGTTACAGTAACACTGCAATGAAGTTGCTGTGAAAATCCCCTAGTTGCCACACTCTGGCACCTGTTTGAATACACTGAGGGAGAGTTTAGCACAGCCAGTGCACCTAACCAGCACATCTTTTGGACTGTGGGAGGAAACTGGAACACCTGGAAGAAACCCATGCAGACACAGGGAGAATGTCTACTTATCCAGTTAACCATAGCCAGCTTCCCCTTCTTACCCATGTAACTAGTTCAAATAATGTGTTAATCAACCTACTGACCAAACTGTCTACAGCCACCCTCTGTCTGATGCAGATTGAGGATCAGAAAGTAGGGTCCCGAACCTGTGTCCTCTATTTGAACAGAGGGGAGTATAATAAGATGAGGGCGGAATTGGCTAATGTAGATTGGGGGCGCAGACTGGCTGGTAGGACGGCTGAAGAACGGTGGATTTTTAAGGAGATCTTTTTCGGTGCTGAGCAGAAATATATTCCGATGGTAAAGAAGGATATTCCGATGTAAGAGAAGAGATAACCAGCCGTGGTTATCGAAGGAAATAAAGGAGAGTATTAAATTAAAAGCTGATGGGTTCAGAGCGGCTAAAAATAGTGGGCAATTAGAAGATTGGGAAAGATTTTAAAAAACAACAAAGAATGACTAAGAAAGCGATAAAGGAAAGATAGTATATGAAGCTAAAGTGGCTCTAAATATAAAAAATGATAGTACAAGTTTTTACAGATATGTAAAGAAGAGACTGGCTGGAGTGAATGTTGGACCCTTGGAGAACGAGATGGGGGGATTTAGCGGTGGGTAACGAGGAAATGGCTGAGGCTTTAAGTCAGTTTTTTGTGTCGGTCTTCACGGAGGAGGACACAAATAGCTTACCAAATATTAAAGATAGAAGGATGGTAGGAGATGAGGTCCTTAATGCAATTACTGTCACTAGAGAGGTTGTGCTTGATAGACTAATGGGACTGAAGGCGGACAAGTTCCCGGGACCGGATGGAATGCATCCCAGGGTTCTGAAAGGAATGGCAGAGATGATGGCAGATGCCTTAGTAATTATTTATCAAAATTCGCTGGACTCCAGGGAAGTGCCAGAAGATTGGAAAATGGTTAATGTTACGCCGCGGTTTAAAAAAGGGAGCAGACAAAAGGCAGGGAATTATAGACTGGTTAGTTTAACGTCCGTAGTTGGAAAAATGCTAGAATCCGTCATCAAAGAAGAAATATCGAGGCACCTAGAAAAGAACAGTTTGAGCAAGCAGACACAGCACGGATTCGTTAAGGGGAACAAATTTATTGGATTTCTACGAGGATGTGACTAGTGCAGTAGACAGAGGGGAACCAGTGGATGTGGTGTTTTTAGATTTCCAAAAGGCGTTTGATAAGGTGCCTCACAAAAGGTTGCTGCAAAAGGTTGGGGTGCACGGAGTTGGGGGTAAGGTGTTAGCATGGATAGAGGATTGGTTGTCTAATAGGAAGCAGAGAGTTGGAATCAATGGGTGCTATTCTGGTTGGCAGTTGGTGACTAGTGGAGGGATCCACTAGGGCTCGGTGCTGGGGCCTCAACTGTTTACCATTTATATAGATGATCTGGAGGAGGGGGCTGAGTGTAGGGTAACAAAATTTGCTGATGACACAAAGATAAGTGGAAACGCGAATTGCTTGGAGGGTGCGGAAAGTCCGCAGAGAGATATGGGTAGGCTGAGTGAGTGGGCGAGGACCTGGCAGATGGAGTATAATGTTAGCAAATGTGAGGTTATCCACTTTGGTAGAAATAATAGTAGGAGGGATTATTATTTAAAGGCGAAAAACTGCAGCAGGTGACGGTGCAGAGGGACCTGGGGGTCCTTGTGCATGAGTCGCAAAAACCCAGTCTGCAGGTGCAGCAGGTGATCAAGAAGGCGAATGGGATGCTGGCCTTTATAGCGAGGGGGATAGAATATAAAAGCAGGGAGGTCTTGCTGCAACTGTACAGGGTACTGGTGAGGCCACAGCTGGAGTACTGTGTGCAGTTTTGGGCGCCGCACCTGCGCAAAGATATTTTGGCCTTGGAGGGAGTGCAGAGGAGGTTTACTAGGCTGATACCGTAGTTGAGGGGGTTGAGCTGTGAGGAGAGGCTGAATAAACTGGGCTTGTACTCGTTAGAATTTAGAAGAATGAGGGGAGATCTCATTGAGACGTATAAGATGATGAATGGGATGGATAGGATAGAGGTGGAGAGACTCTTCCCGCTCAGAAAAGACAGTAGGACTAGGGGGCACAGCCTCAAGATAAAGGGGGGGGCGGTTTAGAACGGAGTTGAGGAGGAACTTCTTCACTCAAAGGGTGGTGAATCTCTGGAATTCTCTGCCCGTTGAAGTGGTGGAGGCTGCCTCGCTAAATATTTTTAAGACGCGGGTTGATGGGTTTTTGATAAGAGAGGGGATTAAGGGTTATGGGGAGAGGGCGGGAAGGTGGAGCTGAGCCGCGACAGATCAGCCATGATCTTATTGAATGGCGGGACAGGCTCGAAGGGCTAGATGGCCTACTCCTGCTCCTATTTCTTATGTAATTGGTTTTTAAATGTTTCCCACTATTTACTTATCGCCGTACCTTTTTGTCTATTTATCCAGTTTACCATAGGCAGCTCCCCTTCATACCCGTGTAACTAGTCTGAATACTGCATTGATCAACCTACTGAGAGCTTATTGTTGACAAACTGTGTTTTGTTTTCAGTGTCTTTGAAGGAGAGTTATCTGAGACCATTCCCGTCGTCCACGCCTCGATTGCAGGATGCAGAATTATTGGAAGAATGTGTGTTGGTAAGTTGTGTATTAAATTTGAAGAGGTCCAGTTATTATAAAAAATTTACAAGCAGGTACGTGTGCCCTGACGGTATAACTTGCATTCAGGGGCAGCGACACTGCACTCTGTTATAACTTTCAATAAGGGACGCTAACCCAGACAGTATAACTCTAGTTTTTAACTGCTGTGCTGTGGCTGTGAAACAGATTCTGAGCCCCAGTGGTCTGCACAACTGTTATTCTGCTTCTAAAAGGCAAGAATGTCACAACTTGCCCAGATCTAATGGGAAGTAGAGGGGCATTGGCTCTTTTGATAATTCACTGGGTATTATCTTGTCTCCATTCAGTAATATTGCTGGCGTCTGTGAGTGCTCAGCTGGTATCAGGGCCATTCTCAGGAGAATAGGGCCTCTTAAGGATTAACAAGGTCATCTGTGTGCGGATCCACAAGAGATGGGTGAGATCCTAAATGAATGAGATTGGGCAAACTGGGGTTGTTCTCCCTGGAAAGATGGAGAATGAGGGGAGACCGAATAGAGGTGTATAAAATTATGAAGGGCATAGATGGGGTAAACAGTGGGAAGGCTTTTCCCAGGTTGGAAGTGACGAACACAAGGGGTCACAAGTTCAAGGTTAAGGGGACAAAGTTCAACACAGATATCAGGGGGACATATTTTACACAGAAGGTGGTGGGGGTTTGGAATGCGCTGCCAAGAAGGGTGTTGGAGGCAGACACGCTGGGATCGTTTAAGGCTTATCTAGATAGCCACATGAACAGACTGGGAATAGAGGGATACAAACAAATGGTCTAGTTGGGCGCATGAGCGGTGCAGGCTTGGAGGGCCGAAGGGCCTGTTCCTGTGCTGTACTGTTCATTGTTCTATTTCTCATCCACATTTACTGTTGGGGAACTTGGGAAAATAAATAGTGACATCTTGAGGAGTGTACATATTACAGAGAAGGAGGTGCTGGAACTCCTAAAGCACATCAAGATAGATAGATCCCAGGACATGATGTAGTATATCCTAGGACATTGTGGGATGTTTGGGAGGAAATTGCAGATTCTCTAGCCGAGATATTCGAATCATCGACAGTCACAGGTGAGGTCCCTGAAGATTGGAGAGTGGCAAATGTTGTGCCTTTGTTTAAAAAGGGCTGCAGGGAAAAGCCTGGGAACTACAGGCCAGTGAGCCTCACATCTGTGGTGGGTAAGTTATTGGAAGGTATTTTGAGAGACAGGATCTACAGGCATTCAGAGATGCAAGGACTGATTAGGGACAGTCAGCATGGCTTTGTGAGTGGAAAATCATGTCTCACAAATTTGATTTGAGTTTTGTGAAGGGGTAACCAAGAAGGTAGATGGGGGCAGAGCAGTTGATGTTGTCAACATGGACTTTAGCAAGGCCTTTGACAAGGTATCACATGGTAGGTTGTTGCATAAAGTTAAATCTCATGGGATCCAGAGTGAGATATATAAATGGATACAAAATTGGCTGCTTGATAGAAGCCAGAGGGTGGTTGTAGAGAGTTTTCAAACTGGAGGCCTGTGACCATGATGTGCCTCAGGGATATTAATTAATATTAATTTGTCATTAATATTAATGACTTGGATGAGAATATAGGAGGCATGGTTAGTGTGTGAGCAGATAACAACAAGATTGGTGGCATAGTGGACAGTGAAGAAAGTTATCTTTGATTGCAATGGGATCTTGATCAATTGGGCTGACAAATGGCAGATAGAGTTTAATTTAGACAAATGCGAGGTGATGCATTTTGATAGATTGAACCAAGGCAGGACTTACTCAGTTAATGGTAGGGCGTTGGGGAGAGTTACAAAACAAAGAGATCTAGGGGTACAGGTTCATAGCTCCTTGAGAATGGAGTCACAGGTGGACAGAATGGTGAAGAAGGCATTCGGCATGCTTGGTTTCATTGGTCAGAACATTGAATATAGGAATTGGGATGTCTTGTTGTATGAGACATTGGTAAGGCCACACTTGGAATACTGTGTGCAATTCTGGTCACCCTATTTTAGAAAGGATATTATTAAACTAGAAAGAATGCAGAAAAAAAATTACTAGGATGCTACCAGGACTTGATGGTTTGGGTATAAGGAGAGGCTGGATAGACTGGGTCTTTTTCTCTGCAATGTTGGAGGCTTGTCGAGGCCTATAAAATAATGAGGGGCATAGATCAGTTAGATAGTCAATATCTTTTCCCAAAGGTAAGAGAGTCTAAAACTAGAGGGCGTAGGTTGAAGGTGAGAGGGGAGAGATACAAAAGGGTCCAGAGGGACAATTTTTAAAAAAGGCAGCATGGACAAGTTGGGCCGAAGGGCCTGTTTCCATGCTGTAAACCTCTATGACTTGATGCAGCGACAGAACTCCTTGCTATACTCGCTGCTGATAGCTGGGGATTGCGGAACAAGTAAGGATTCCTGGCAGTCATTGTAGGATAGAGAATGGTGAGTGTCTGGAACAAGCTGCCAGAGGTAGCAGTAGAGGCAAGTACAATTTTATCTTTTAAAAAGCATTTAGATGGTTACATGAATAAAATGGGTATAGGGGGATATGGGCAAAATGCGGGCAATTGGGATTAGCTTAGGGGCTTTAAAAAAAGGGAGGCATGGACAAGTTGGGCCGAAGGGCCCGTTTCCATACTGTAAACCTCTATGATTCTAAGTCCCCTTCTCATCTCATGGCCAGCCATGCAGATTGTTATGTGGGGAGCACATATTTTAGAAACTTAATGTCAGGGAAGAAATGTCTTGTGGTTAACGCTTACTGTTGGTGGCATTTGAACAAGTTATTATCTCCTTTAAGATCATAAGATAACCTGGAACAAGGAAATGGTATTTGGACCACTGAGCCCAGTCTTTGCTACAATGTTTTCATCAATATATTTAATCTATCAAAGTAGTGATCAGTGAAGTGTTTCGACTGGTTCCTAGTTGACTATTGTGATTGGGGCACCTCTGGGTTAGCGACTATCGATTCAACTGAGGAAAAGAATGGGTAATACAAGGAATTGATAGACTCATTGAAAAGATTGGGAGCCACTGGTTTAAAGTTCCATCATTATCTGATGAAATATCCTGGCCACCATTCTTACTCTTTCTCTGGCCACCTGATACTACCTGAACTCTTGATTGTAATTCACTTCTGAAGCCCTGAAATAGATTTCCCCATCTGTATCTTTTTTAATGTGGATGAAAAGTGCACCCATTAGTAAGGGATGAATTTCAGTGTTTCGAAACAGATAATTCTCCTGTCAGGCTATTTGCTGTTAGAATGTTAGCTTATAGTTTCCTAATGAGCCCAGTGATGATTGTGGAGTTTTCCATCTGAGGTAAAGCATGAGCAGATGTTCCCCTGTATAATCATTGCACCATTGTGTGCTATTTGGGTTGTATGACTGGCTGGCCATGCCCTGTGCTGGGATGTGCATCCTTCATTAGGTGCAAGGGAGAAGGATTTGCATTCATATTGTGCCTTTCACAATTCCAGCATGCTCCAAAATGCTTTACAGTCAGTGTTATGATGTAGGAGATTGAGGTAATCGGTTTGTACAAAGTTGACGTTCTTTGGCTATCAGTGAGGCCTGCTCAATGCCTGCCTGTTGGATTGCTACACCATTACTGATCATTACTGAGTATTTTTAGATAGAATCGAGTGGACCTGAAATCAGGTCTTTAAGTCCATCAGCCTGATCATAATTTACTCTGGAATCTTGGGCTTCACTCATTCTGTGCCTATCTTTTAAAGGCAACATTTCTGCTTGGTGTTACTGGTAGAAATTGTTGGTAGCAATTGTTTTTACTAGTATGTTATAAAGAGAGATTGATGGTAATATTAGGTATCAGCATGAAGGAAGACCCAGTGATGAAGGGTCAGTTGTTCTCGTGCTATTGTGGGAGGCAGTGGCCTAATGGTATTATCAGTAGGTTATTAATCCAGATATGCAGCTAATGTTCTCGGGACCCAGATTTGAACCCCACCGTGATGGAATTTAAATTCAATTTTAAAAAATCAGAATTGAGAGTGTACTGATGACCATGAAACTATTGTCGATTGTCGGAAAAACCCATCTGGGTCACTAATGCTCTTTTAGGGAAGGAAATCTGTCCTTACCCGGTCTGGCCTACATGTGACTCCAGAACCACTGCAATGTGTCTGACTCTCAACTGTCCTCAAGCAACTAGGGATGGGCAATAAATGCTGGCCAGCCAGCGATGCCTGTGTCTCGTGAATGAATTGAAAAAAAACACATTCACAATGCAATCTGTCTTGCCTGGAATCCAAATTCCCAACAGCTTCCCTCAGCCTGTTTCAGGGGGGGGGGGTGTGTCGCGGGGGCGCTGAGTGTGCTTGGAGGTGTCATGCTGGCATCCAGAGTCATGGCTTCATTCAACTCCATTGATTTGGTATTAGGTGGGGGTGGCTGGCAGGACTGGAATCTTTGGGCAGATTAAAGAAAAAACCTGATGGTTTTTAAGGATGACAATGAAACCTATCTTTTTTGCAAATACATTCCCTTTTCTTCTCTGCTGGCTGAAATGCTGCTTTGCGAATCTTTTATAGATGAGTCATCATCGGTGAAGTTCTTGTACATAAGAACATAAGAACATAAGAAATAGGAGCAGGAGTAGGCCATCTGGCCCTTCGAGCCTGCCCCGCCATTCAATAAGATCATGGCTGATCTGTCGTGACTCAGCTCCACCTTCCCGCCCTCTCCCCATAACCCTTAATCCCTTCTCTTATCAAAAACCCATCAACCCGTTTCTTAAAAATATTTAGCGAGGCAGCCTCCACCACTTCAACGGGCAGAGAATTCCAGAGATTCACCACCCTTTGAGTGAAGAAGTTCCTCCTCAACTCTGTTCTAAACCGCCCCCCCTTTATCTTGAGGCTGTTCCCCCTAGTCCTACTGTCTTTTTTGAGCGGGAACAGTCTCTCCACCTCTATCCTATCCATCCCATTCATCATCTTATACGTCTCAATGAGATCTCCCCTCATTCTTCTAAACTCTAACGAGTACAAGCCTAGTTTATTCAGCCTCTCCTCATAGCTCAATCCCCTCAACTCCGGTATCAGCCGAGTAAACCTCCTCTGCACTCCCTCCAGGGCCAAAACATCCTTGCGCAGGTGCGGCGCCCAAAACTGCACACAGTACTCCAGCTGCGGCCTCACCAATGTCTCACCTTGTGTCTCTGAAGTAGATTTTGTATGAACTAGAATACTCCGACCTTCTTCCTGTGCTGCTGATGGCGCGAGGATGAGGCTGATGTGACAAAGAAATACTGGCTAAGACCTGCGGGACTGGGTGGCCTGTTACTGTGCAGGACCGGGGGGGGGGGCGTTGCCCTGGGGCGCCAAAGTGCATTTTTTTAAAAATCATTTAGTTTGGAACGCAACCAAGACTTTGGGTTTAAAGGATTATCAAACCAATTGTTATGTTTGTTTTTCGCAAGACTCCTCCATCCTTGATACAAAGGCAAACACCAACTGCTGTCCGATTCAAAAGTTCTTTATTCTTCTTACATATGCAAGCTGGAAAACCTTTGCTACGTAATTTCTACCCAGCGCTGGGAGCCAGGTAACACAGGTACGCCGAACAATGGGACAGTCCTCCTTTATGTAGCTTTTACAATCCTTCAGGTCACATGTGATCTGATACAATGTAGCTAATCACAAGACATCCTTTGTTCTCGTCAGGTTAACCATAATCTAATGTCATAACATCTTTATGTTGAAAGAAAGAGAACTGTTAAAAGGTAAATTCGCTAATCACAGATGTCTTAAACTTGTCGTTTTGAAATCAACTCAGAAGTTCTTAGTTGCATGCGATGTTAACCCCTTAATATCTCATTCCCTCCTTTTATCATTTCATGATAACTTTTAACCTTTAGAGAGGAGTTTGTGCTCTGTTATAGGCCAGGCAGCGACAAACGCGTTGTAGCAAGAACAGTAATAAGCAAACCACCAGAATAATGAGTCCCAAATGCATTATCTATTAGGGCACAGGTGCTCCGATAACCACCACCAAGTAATCTAAAGCCATTCGATTTTGGAATGCCATGTCAGTATAGCTATGACTTCAGTTGAAACTTCGGAGATAGCGGTGTTCGCATCCTTTATCGTTAGCTATTTTCTCGAGAGCTGGTGCCATGTTGATCCGCTCTCGAGCTGCCTTTGCTGTCCCGTAGGCAGGAAAAGCTAACATCCAAAATCATTCAGCTTTGGTGGTGACCTGTAATGGTCTTAACAGGTGTGTCGTGGGGTGGAGATGCAGGGAGTTATAATATCAGACATAGGGGACCACATACACTAGATAGCAAGATCCAGCCCAGTCCCAGGGAGGCCAAGAAGAGGCGGTATCTCCACAGACAAAATAGGTGCCATTGTATGCTACCATATCGTTTAATAGATCTGGGTCGAGTTGGAATGGAGCCCCCTCAGTAATCCAAAATTTTTTGGCTGTAGGGCAATGGACTTTAGGCCTTAGCTTTACCATATTACTACTGGGACTGGAGACATTAAACTGCTGAATGCAGTATCTACGGCCAATGGGTTTGGTTCCATTTCTTAGGCAGATGGATCCCATCTGCCATTATCTGAGCTAATCTGTTGGGGGTGCCCCAAATCTCAGTATTATTTCTGTCAATAACAACTTTACTACTGTCGAGGC
The DNA here is from genome assembly GCA_037974335.1 of Prionace glauca. NCBI lineage: Eukaryota > Metazoa > Chordata > Chondrichthyes > Carcharhiniformes > Carcharhinidae > Prionace > Prionace glauca. The sequence goes on along the minus strand of CM075736.1, from coordinate 78,138,486 downwards.
CTTGTTATTTGTAGTTGGGAAAGCCTCTATCCATCTACTAAACACATCAACAATTACAAGACAATACTTATAACACTGCACACGCAGTAATTCGATAAAATCCAACTGAATACAATGAAATGGGCCACCCAGCAAGGGTGTTTTCCCTGGTGAGCATTTTATCCCTTGGCCAGTGTTGTTATTTTGACATGGTAAACATGATGCTATGCGAGACTGAGCAACCTTGGCCGGTTGGGGGTGCCGCCAGGTAAGAAGCAATATTCCACTCGTTCCCTCCTTTCCAAGGTGGGTGTCAGAGTGTAGACAATCAATCAGTAAAGGCAGTAATGTATCTGGGTTACAAACTTGGCCAGCTGGAGGAACCCAGAGGCCTTTTGACACAGAATGTGAACATCCATGCGTCTTCCAAAGATTGTGTTCAGAAGCAGGGCCGTCCCCCTGTAAGCGCTGAATAGTGACTATATCTGGCATACCCGGTGTGTTCAGAGAAGGCAAGCGATTTATCGCCTGTTTATTCATGGAGGACACTGTTAGTTTGGGCTGTTGCAGCCTTTTTGGAGGCATAGTCAGCCCTGGTGTTAGTACTTTAGAACAACAATGGCATGCCAGATATGTCAGGAGGTACCTCCCGGTTTTTTGTCTTTCCATTGTTCAGCCTGTCGCTCTGGTCCTTTTTCTCAGTCTCGGTCTTGTCTCTCCCTTTCATAGAACATAGAACATTACAGCGCAGAACAGGCCCTTCGGCCCACGATGTTGCGCCGACCAGTTAAAAAACAATGACCCACTAACCTAAACCAATCCCTTTCCATCCATAAACCTATCCACGGATCTCTTAAACGCCCCCAAACTAGGCGCATTTACAACTGCAGCAGGCAGGGCATTCCGATCCCTCACCATCCTCTGGGTAAAGAACCTATCCCTGACATCCGTCCTATAACTACCCCCCCTTAATTTAAAGCCATGCCCCCTCGTGCTAGCTTTCTCCATCCGAGGAAAAAGGCTATCACTATCCACCCTATCTAAACCTCTAATCATCTTATATGTTTCTGACCTCACTTGTTCTGCTCTATCTCTTTCATCCCTCTCAGATTTAATATACCAAAACCCTGGGGGCTCTAATCCCCTGGTACATATGGGGTCTCAAACCCTCCACTTTCTTACTGAATAAACCGAGAGACTCTCACCTCCAGGGTAACTGGGGGACTCGAACCACCCAGTTTCTTAAATCACAAACCTGGGGACTCTAACCACGAGGGCATCCAGGGGACTTTAACCTCCTGGTTTAGGACTAGTCAGAGTCCAAGGATATAAGTCATCTCCAGGTTCCGTTAATACAGGGCCTCAGGGGACAAGGGATCGACTGGGTATTAGTTCAGTGAGAGAGACCAAGGTTAATCTTGTGGGCCCATCCATCTCATGTTACCGACACCCAGACAATCACTTATTCAGTCCACCTCACAGGACGTCTGTATATGTTGGAGCCCTGCTCGCAGCACCAATTGTTATGTTTATAGAACATAAAGCACTACAGCACAAACAGGCCCTTTGGCCCACAAGTTGCGCCAATCACATCTGTACCTACCAGGCCATAGAACTATCTGTAACTCCCAATCCCATTAAATCCCATTTACTCATCCAGAAGTCTTTTAAAAGACCCCAGTGAGTTTGCCTCTACCACCACCGACGGCAGCCGATTCCACTCACTGACCACCCTCTAAGTGAAAAACTTACCCCTAACATCTCCTTTGTTCATTTTTCGCGAGACTTCCGTCCTTTATACAAAGGCAAACACCAACTGCTGTCTGATTCAAAACTTCTTTATTCTTCTTACATATTCTTATGGACGAAGGCTGGCAAACCTTTGCTACGTAACTTCCACCCAGTGCTGGGAGTCAGGTAGCAAAAGCATGCCGAACAATGGGACAGTCCTCCTTTATGTAGCTTTTACGATCCTTCAGATCACATGCGATCTGATACAGTATAGCTAATTACAAGACACCCTTTGTTCTAGTCAGGTTAACCATATCTATGGTCATAATATTGTTATGTTGAAAGAAAGAGAACTGTTAAAGGGTAAATTTGTTAATCACAGATGTCTTAACCGTGTCATTTTGAAATCAACTCAAAAGTTCTTAGTTGCATGCGAAGTTAACCCCTAAATATTTCATACCCTGAAGTAGATTTTGTATGAATTAGAATACTCCGACCTTCTTGCTGATGGCGCAAGGATGAGGCTGATGTGTCAAAGAAATACTGGCTAAGACCTGCGGGACTGGGTGGCCTGTTACAGTGCAGGACCAGGGGGGCTGGTTGCCCTGGGGTGCCGGGTGGCACCATTGCCCTGGGGTGCCAACGTGCATTTAAAAAAAAATCATTTAGTTTGGAACTCAACCAAGACTTTGTGTTTAAAGGATTATCAAACCAGTGGCAATTGATTGTGGGGGAGGGATTGATGCTGTGAGTCTTCAATCAGCTCTGATCGATAGTTGAATGTTCCTGTAAGTGCGAAGGCCGATCACTAGACAAAGCAGTAATTCCCGGAGTGAGGATGTGAGTGGTTCTGCCTGTCCTTGGAGTTTTATCCAATATGCCCCTTGGGCAGTACATACCACAGTCCTTCCCAACCAGAGGTTTGAAGAATGTGACGCACTAACAATCCAGTGATGTGTTTAGTGGGTCATGGGTGAAAAATTGCAGAGTCCAATAACCCTTTCAAAAAAGGCCTGAAATTGGATCCACTTAATCCTGCCAGGCAGACTTAGGAATTGACGTCACCTTCTCCTGGGTTTTATCCTGCATGAAGCAGCTGCTCAGTCTGCTGCTGCTGCTGTGTCTTATCTTAAATAATAGATGAGTAACCTCAGACTCTAACCTGCCTGCCTAAAGTTGATAAGATTGCGAGCTCTGCCAGTGAATGAAGAATAATGTTTGTTTTCAGAGTGTTAGTGAGGGGATTAATTTTATTATTAAGATTTTTAAACATTCAGTTGAGGGGATTAGTACCACACCCTGATCTTTCTCCATAGCCTTGCAGATTTTTTTCTTTTTATAAATATATATCCAATTCTGATTAGTCTTTATGCTTTCAAAATGTTGGTCATTTTTCTCTAAAATTGCTATTTACCCAATTCCCTTCCAAAGTCTGTCAGGATGGTTGTTTTCCAATCTGTGTGGCAATCCCAGGATTATTTTACACCATGTAGCTGCACTTCGAAACCGGGTTGCTGCTGTCTAATTTATTCCTGCTGACTGCGGCACTTTGTACAGGAGCTGATAGAAGTGACAACCATGAATATTTTATCAGTTCTGTTTACAAGGCTCAGTGGCTGATTGGGAAGGTGGGTTGAGAAGCTGCGTACTAATTCTCCTCCAAGCTGTGACCAGGACCAGGTTCCAGGCTTTTTTTGGATATGTCACCTTTGTAAAGATGGTCATCTCATGTGCACTAAGGGCTTATCCATGGAGAGGGGTTTGAATTCTCTATTCTTGCACTCCTTTGAGCAGCAGGAAGCATTCATACTCTAACTCCTGCTTCTAGTGACACTGAACATGCTTCAGTTTCATTAGCTGCTCTGCAATCGTTGCCCCACACCATCTCGTAGAACCTGCAGTGCCATAAGAGCTGTTTCCTCACTGTATTCTGTACTGTTTCTGCCTCTTTGTGAATATTTCTATATAACTTGGTACAAAGAATGCTCCAGATTTCTAAGATCATTCTGCCTTATTCAGAAGGACGGCTTTTGTGTTAAGGCAAATTTCTCGGTTCTATAATCGTTGTAACTGTATCACAGTGTCAGAGAGGAAGTTTGATGAGGACTTGTCTGTTGAGGTAGTATGGGCGGAGATTAGAAATAGGAGAGGAGAGGTCACCCTGCTTGGGAGTCTTTTATAGACCTCCAAAAAGTTCTAGAGAGGTTGAGGAAAGGATTGCGGAGAAAATCCTGGTTAGGAGTGAAAGTAATAGGGTAATTGTTATGGGGGACTTTAATTTTACTAATATTGATTGGAATTGCTATAGCTCTAGCTCGTTAGAGGGGTCAGTTTTTGTACAAAGCGTGCAGGAGGGTTTTTTGAGTCAGTATGTAGATAGGCCAACTAGAGGTGAGGCTATATTGGATTTGGTGCTGGGTAATGAGCCAGACCAAGTGCTAGACTTGGAAGTTGGTGTGCATTTTGGTGATAGTGACCACAATTCGGTTACGTTCACCTTAGTGATGGAAAGGGATAGGCATGAACCTCGGGTCAGTAGTTTTAGCTGGGGGAAGGGTAATTATGAGGCTATTAGGAGAGAATTAGGAAGCATAGGTTGGACTAGGAGATTACAGGGACTGGGAACGTCTGAAATGTGGAATTTTTTCAAGGAACAGCTACTGCGGGTCTGCAATAGGTATGTCCCTGTCAGGCAAGGAGGATTTGGTAGGGCTAGGGAACCATGGTGTACTAAAAAAGTTGATTCGTTGGTTAGGAAGAAAAAGGAGGCTTATGTTCGGATGAGGCTTGAGGGCTCAGGTAGTGCATTAGAAAGCTTTAGATTGGCTAGGAGGGAGTTGAAGAGGGAGTTAAGAAGGGCTAAAAGAGGACATGAGATGACTTTGGCTGATAGGATTAAGGAGAATCCTAAGGCATTCTATAGGTATGTTAAGAACAGAAGGTTGGTTAGGGCAAGATTAGGGCCGTTACAGACAGTAGAGGGAAGTTGTGTGTGGAACCGGAAGAGATTGGAGAGGCATTGAACCAATATTTATCTTCGGTGTTCATGCAGGGGGACATGAATGTAGCTGAGGAGGACACTGGGGTGCAGGGGTGTAAAATAGAAAGTATTGCAGTTGATACCGGGGATGTGCTGGATATTCTAGAGGGCTTGAAAATAGATAAGTCCCCTGGTCCGGATGGGATTTACCCTAGGATTCTCCGGGAGGCTAGAGAGGTGATTGCAAAGCCTTTGGCTCTGATCTTCAGGTCATCGTTGGTCTCTGGTATAGTACCGGAAGATTGGAGGACAGCGAATGTTGTCCCATTGTTTAAGAAGAGGAACAGAGACTTCCCCGGGAATTATAGACCGGTGAGTCTTACTTCTGTTGTGGGCAAGGTTTTAGAAAGAATTATTAGAGATAGGATTTATAGTTATTTGGAGAGTAATGAATTGATTAGAGACAGTCAGCATGGTTTTGTAGCAGGTAGGTCGTGCCTTACTAACCTTATTGAGTTCTTTGAGAAAGTGACCAAAGAGGTGGATGGGGGTAAGGCAGTTGACGTGGTATATATGGATTTTAGTAACGCATTTGATAAGGTTCACCATGGTAGGCTTCTGCAGAAAATGCAGATGTATGGGATTGGGGGTTATCTAGGTACTTGGATCAGGAATTGGCTAGCAGATAGGAGACAGAGGGTGGTGGTTGATGGTAAATATTCGTCATGGAGTTCGGTTACGAGTGGTGTGCCTCTGGGATCTGTTTTGGGGCCACTGCTGTTTGTAATTTTTATTAATGATCTGGATGAGGGTATAGTTGGATGGATTAGTAAGTTTGCTGATGACACCAAAGTTGGAGATGTGGTAGATTGTGAGGAAGGGTGTCATAGTTTGTAGGGTGACTTAGGTTGCAGAGCTGGGCTGAGAGGTGGCGGATGGAGTTTAATGTGGAGAAGTGTGAGGTAATTCATTTCGGTAGGAATAACAGATGTGTTGAGTATAGGGCTAACGGGAGGACTTTGAATAGTGTGGAGGAGCAGAGGGATCTAGGTGTATGTGTACATAGATCCCTGAAAGTTGGGAATCAAGTAGATAAGGTTGTTAAGAAGGCATACGGTGTCTTGGCGTTTATTGGTAGGGGGATTGAATTTAGGAGTCGCAGCGTCATGTTGCAACTGTACACAACTCTGGTGCGGCCGCACTTGGAGTACTGTGTGCAGTTCTGGTCCCCACATTACAGGAAGGACGTGGCGGCTTTGGAGAGGGTGCAGAGGAGGTTTACCAGGATGTTGCCTGGTATGGTGGGGAGGTCCTATGAGGAGAGACTGAGGGATTTGGGGTTGTTTTCGCTGGAAAGAAGGGGGCTAAGAGGGGACCTTATTGAAACATATAAGATGATTAGAGGTTTAGATAGGGTGGATAGTGATAGCTTTTTTCCTCGGATGGAGAAATCTAGCACAAGGGGGCGTAGCTTTAAATAAAGGGGGGGTAGTTATAGGACGGATGTCAGGGGTAGGTTCTTTACCCAGAGGGTGGTGAGGGATTGGAATGCCCTGCCTGCTGCAGTTGTAAATGCGCCTAGTTTGGGGGCGTTTAAGAGATCCGTGGATAGGTTTATGGACGAAAAGGGATTGGTTTAGATTAGTGGGTCAGTGTTTTTTTTAAAAAACTGGTCGGCGCAACATCGTGGGCCGAAGGGCCTGTTCTGTGCTGTAATGTTCTATGTAACCGCTTCTTAAAATACGGTCTGTTGTCATTTTATCTTCTAGAAATGTTGGATTAAATATTAAGGAAAATAAAATAAATAAAGTGTAGGCTGTGTTATTAAATCTAAAGCTACAAAGCCATGAAAGTGTTCAAATTGAAAATGATTTCATATGGGAACAGGACGGGGGCTGGTTGGCCTCTCCAGTTTGTTCTGCCATTCAACAAGATTGTGCTGATTTTAACTCCACCTACCTGCCTTCATTCTATATCGTTTAATACTAAGAAAAACCTTATCAGTCTCAGTGCTGATGTTTTCAATGATTTCTGCTTCATTCTGAAGGCTGACTAGAAGCATGAATATTAAGAGCACAAATTGAGTAGTAACAGCCCAGGCATCATGTCATGTCTTGGTTCAGGGAGCCTTCAGTGTTCTTCCCAAACCAGTGAAGCATCATTCAGATCCAGCTAGACCAAAGCAACACCAACAGGTCTGCAACGGACACCATCTCCCTGACCCTGCACTCTGGAACACCTGGATAACAAAGACACCTATATCAGACTCCTTTTTATTGACTACAGCTCAGCCTTCAACACCATTATTCCCATAAAACCCATCCCCAAACTCTGCCACAGGGATTGGTGCTGGGGCCTCAACTGTTTACCATTTACTATGAGATGATCTGGAGGAGGGGGCTGAGTGTAGGGTAACAAAATTTGCTGATGACATAAAGATGAGTAGGAAAGCAAATTGCCTGGAGGACGCAGAAAGTCTGCAGAGAGATTTGGATAGGCTGAGTGAGTGAGCGAGGACCTGGCAGATGGAGTACAATGTTAGCAAATGTGAGGTTATCCACTTTGGAAGAAATAATAAGACGGAATATTATTTAAATGGCGAAAAGCTGCAGCATGCTACGGTGCAGAGGGACCTGGGAGTCCTTGTGCATGAATCGCAAAAACCCAGTGTGCAGGTGCAGCAGGTGGTCAGGAAGGTGAATGGAATGTTGGCCTTTATCGTGAGGGGGATAGAATATAAAAGCAGGGAGGTCTTGCTGCAACTGTACAGGGCACTGGTGAGGCCGCAGCTGGAGTACTGTGTGCGGTTTTGGCCCCCTTATTTGTGAAAGGATATACTGGCCTTGGAGGGAGTGCAGAGAAGGTTCACCAGGCTGATACTGGAGATGAGGGGGTTAGCCGATGAGGAGAGATTAAATAGACTGGGTCTGTACTTGTTGGAGTTTAGAAGGATGAGGGGGGATCTTATAGAGACATATAAGATAATGAAGGGGCTAGATAGGGTAGAGGTAGAGAGATTCTTTCCGCTTAGAAAGGATAGCAGAACTAGAGGGCACAGCCTCAAAATAAGGGGGGGAAGGGAGGGGAAACAGTTTAGAACAGAGTTGAACAATGAACAACCCAGCACGGGAAACAGACCCAATGAGCCCGAGCCACCGCATCACCCTACACCTATTCTACCCTGCACATCTACGAATGGAACCCGACTCAGTCAGATTCAGGGAAGAAATAGTGTCAATTTGGTGAAAACCGATTAGCCTGAGAGCACATCTTTGGGGTGTGGGAGGAAACCGGAGCGCCCGGAGGAAACCCACGCAACCACAGGGAGAATGCGCAAACTCCCACAGACACAGGCCCAAATCCATGTATCTGCACAGCCAGCAGTGCTAGTCACTGAGCTGTTGCAGCACCCATCTACCGGTCCAGGATCAAGCACACACACCGACACGAAGTTCTAGGCCACTCCTGGAACTTCCAAGAGCAGCCCAGGCACGACCCGCCATGTGAATGCCCCTCGTTTGACACGAGGTGGACCTCCACCTGTGGAATAAAGACAAAAATATTAATCTTACAGCCTGCCTTTCCGGTGTCTCCCGAGGTTTAACCCTATTTAATAGCCCCTACCATATCCCTCCATTCTCGTTTCACTCATGTGCCTATCTAACTGCATCTTAAACGAGTCCAACGTTCCTGCCTTCACCACCCTACTCGGTAGCATGTTCCAGACCCCCACAACTCTCTGCATAAAGAACCTTCTTCTCACCTCCAAATTATACCTCTCCCCCCTCACCCTTAAATGATGACCTCTCGTGTTCGTACCCAGTCTAGGGAGCAGTCTCTCACTATTAACTCTGTCTATTCCCTTCATTATCTTATATACTTCTATCATGTCCCCTCTCAATCTCTGCCTTTCCAAGGAGAATAGTCCCAGTTTCTTCAACCTCTCCTCGTAACCCAGTTCCCCATGCCAGGCAACATCCTGGTAAACCTCCTCTGCACCCTTTCCAGAGACTCCACGTCCTTCCAGTAGTAAGGTGACCAGAACTGGATGCAGAATTCCAAATGCGGTCTAACCAACGTTCTGTACAACTGAAGCATTAGACGGCAGCTTTTATACTCTATGCCCCTTCCTATAAAGGCTAACATCCCATAAGCCTTCCTAACAACCTTCTCCACTTGTGACGCAACCTTCATGGATTTGTGAACCTGCACTCCCAGGTCCCTCTGTATGTCTATACTTCTAATCGGCCTCCCTTTAATCTCATAGCTCCTCTCTGCATCATTCCGTCCAAAATGCATCACCTCGCATTTGTTAGGATTAAATGCCATCTGCCACCTATCTGCCCACTGCACCAACCTATCTATATCCTGTTGTATCACCTGACAATCCAGTTCCGTACCCGCCAACCCTGCCATCTTGGTGTCATCAGCAAACTTGCTGATCACACCACCTATGCCCTCTTCCAAGTCATTTATGTAGACTACAAAGAGGAGAGGTCCCAGTACTGAGCCCTGCGGCACACCACTGGTCACTGGCCTCCAGCCCGACAAGGTCCCCTCCACAACTACCCTCTGTCTCCTATTTCCCAGCCAGTTCTCAATCCACCTAGCTACCTGGCCTCGTATCCCATGCGCCTTAACCTTTTCTACCAGCCTACCGTGAGGGACTTTGTCAAACGCCTTACTGAAATCCATATAGATGACATCAACAGCTCTCCCATCGTCAACCATTTTTGTCACCTCCTCAAAGAATTCTACCAGATTCGTAAGGCAAGACCTCCCTCTAACAAAGCCATGTTGCGTATCCCTAATCAGATCGCAACGCACCAAATGCTCATACATCCTTCCCCTAAGTATTTTTTCCACTAACTTCCCTACCACCGATGTCAAACTCACCGGCCTATAATTCCCAGGGTTATCCCTACTACCTTTTTTAAACAGCGGGACCACATTTGCTACCCTCCAGTCTTCTGGGACCTCACCTGTGTCCAAAGAAGAGACAAAGATTTGCGCCAGAGGCCCAGCAATTTCATCTTTCACCTCCCTAAGCAGCCTGGGATAAATACCATTAGGCCCCGGAGCTTTATCCGTCCTTATGCTACCTAAAAGCCCTAGCACTTCCTCTCTCGTAATAACTATATCCTGCAAATAAACCTCCACTCCCTCCAAGAGACCACACGATTCCGAACCCCTCTCCTTTGTGAATACCGACGCAAAGTATTCATTCAGGAGCTCCCCCATTCCCTCCGACTCAATGCATAACTCTCCACTCTTGTCCCTAAGAGGACCAATTTTCCCTCTAACTACTCTCTTGCTTCTAATATAGGAATAAAATGCCTTTGGATTTTCCTTAATCCTACCAGCCAAAGCCATTTCATGCCCTCTCTTCGCCCTTCTAATTCCCCTTTTTAGCTCCCTCCTACTCTCTCTATATTCCTCCAGCGCACTCTCCGTACCCAGTTGTTTTGACCTAACATACGCCTCCCTCTTCTTCCTGACCAAGTCTTCAATATCCCCCGTAATCCACGGCTCTCTAATCCTACCTTTCCCATCCTTTCGCTTAACCGGAACATACCTCCCCTGCAACCATTTCATTTTGTCCCTAAAAGCCTCCCACTTGCCAACCGTGGACTTGCCAGCTAACAGTCCCTCCCAATCAGTTTGCTGCAGCTCCCTCCTAATCCTGCCATAGCTCGCCTTTCCCCAGTTCAGCACACTCCCGTTCGGACGGCACTCGTCCCTTTCCATTTTTATCCTAAAGTGGACGGACTTGTGGTCACTGTTCGCCACATGTTCGCCTACCTCTACCTCACCCACCTGCCCCGGCTCGTTTCCCAACACTAAATCCAGTATAGCCCCTCCCCTAGTCGGACTAGTTACATACTGTTCTAGCAACCCTTCCATAACACATTTCACAAACTCCTCTCCCTCCGTACCCGCAGCTCTAGGCCCCCTCCAATTCACTCCGGGAAAATTAAAATCACCCACTACAACCACTCTATTCTTCCTGCACCTGTCCAAAATGCCCTTGCAAATGCCTTCCTCCACTGACTTTGGGCTGTTTGGTGGCCTATAGTACACCCCTAGCAATGTGATCTCTCCCTTTTTATTCCTCAACTCCACCCACACTGACTCAATCCCTATCTCTTCCAAGGGGTGGTAGTTATAGGACGGATGTCAGGGGTAGGTTTACCCAGAGGGTGGTGAGGGATTGGAATGCCCTGCCAGCTGCAGTTGTAAATGCGCCTAGTTTGGGGGCATTTAAGAGATCCGTGGATAGGTTTATGGACAAAAAGGGATTGGTTTAGGTTAGTGGGTCATTGTTTTTGTAACTGGTCGGCGCAACATCGTGGGATAAAGGGCCTGTTCTGCGCTGTAATGTTCTATATCGTCCTCCCTCTGCACTACTGTGATGTTTTCCTTGACTAACAGTGCCACCCCTCCACCTCTCTTCAATCCTCCTCTGTCACACCTAAAAAAACACTGGTACCCAGGAACATTCAGCTGCCAGTCCTGCCCTTCCCGTAACCACGTCTCCATTACAGCCACCACATCTAACTGCCTCACAAACATCAAGGCCCTAAGCTCATCCGTTTTCCCTACCACACTCCTAGCATTGAAACAGACACAGTTCAACCCACAAGTGTCCCTCGGAACCACCTTCTCCCTGATACTTTTCCTTTCACTCGACTCTCTCCCAGCCACCTCCCCACCCCCCCCTCCCTATTAGTTTAAAGCATTCCTGAACACCCCAGCTAACCTCCTCGCTAAGACACTAGTCCCCCTCCCGTTCAAATCCTCCCCACCCCTCCTGTACAATTGTCTTTCTCTCCTAAACACCTCCCAGTGATCCACAAAAGTAAACCCCTCTACCCTACACCAGTCCCTCAACCATGCATTCAGCTGCATGATCTCGTCATTCTTAGCCCTGCTCGTACTGGGCAGCAACCCAGACAGTGCCAACCTGGAGGTCCTGCTCTTTAGTTTGGCCCCCAACTCCCTAAATTGCCTACGGACCTCTCCCCTACTCCTCCTTCCTATGTCCCCCTCCCCTACGTGTACTATGACCTCTGCCTGGGTCCCCTCCCCTTTCAAAATTCCCTCTACCCTTTCCATTGTATCCTTTACCCCTGCTCCAGGGAGGCAGACCACCATCGTGGAGTCGCGCCCCTTCCCACAGAACCTCCTATCAATCCCTCGGACCCTCCCATCCCCTACCACTATCACCTTACCAGTCCCCTTCCGTCCCTCTAAGTCAGTCTCCCCTTCTTTGTCAGGCCTCATTTAGAGTATTGTGCGCAGTTCTGGTCGCCTCACTATAGGAAAGATGTAGAAGCTATTGAGAGGGTACAGAGGAGATTTACAAGGATGTTGCCTGGACTGGGAGGCATGCCTTATGAAGTTAGGTTGAGGGAGCTGGGACTCTTTTCCCTGGAGAGGCGAAGGTTGAGAGGCGACCTGATAGAAGTTTATAAAATGTTGAGAGGAATAGATAGGGTGGACTCTCAGAGGCTATTTCCCCGGGTTGAAATGGTCGCTACGAGAGGACACAGATTTAAGGTACAGGGAGGGAAGTACAAAGGTGATGTTAGGGGTAAGTTTTTCACTCAGAGGGTGGTGAGTGAATGGAATCGGCTGCCGTCAGTGGTGGTGGAGGCGAACTCGCTGGGGTCTTTTAAAAGACTTCTGGATGAGTATATGGGGTTTAATGAGATTGAGGGTTATAGATAGGTCTGTAGGTTGGTAGGTGTTGATGTGATCGGCGCAACTCGTGGGCCGAAGGGCCTGTTTGTGCTGTAGTGTTCTATGTTTCCTATTTTTCTGTGCCCCTGCCGACGAACCTTGGGGGGCCTCCGGGGAGGACGGGGGACCCTGCCTACTCTTTTTCTTCCTCTTTCCCCTCCTAACAGTCGTCCATCCTCCGTTCTCTTCAGCCCTTGAGACCTCCTCCTGCTCATGGTTCCCAGCCATTATCTCCTCCTTCTCCCTGACTAGAAACACATCTTCCAGACGCCCCTCGAGTTGCCTGACCCGGGCCCTCAATCGCTGCAGTTCTAAACATTTACTGCAGATGTGGACCTTGGGGACACGTGACACCACCAGGAACTCCCACATGTGGCACCTGACACAACTTATATTCCTCCCTATATTCCCTACCATGTCCCAACCTCCTGTAAGTGCCCTAAGGTAGAAATCTGTCACTCACCTTCTCTAAGCCTGCTCTCTCCTCAGCCCAGTGAGCCAAAGCCCTTCTCACTCTGTTCCCACTCACTCCGCTGCCCGCTCCCGTCGCTGCCCGCTCTATGCTGCTACCCCTTTTTTATACCCCCCGCTCCCCCTTAACGACAATCCCCTGGCCTAACTTCCGGTACGGAAGTAAACTACACTCTAACAAGCCCCGAGAACCGGAAGTAGAGGAAAAAAGCGGTTTTTAATTCAAATCAGTCACTCACCACAGCCACAGCCACCAGGTTCAATGCTCCGGAGAACAATGAGTTGTTCCGGAGAACAGTTGAGGAGGAACTTCTCTCAGAGGGTAGTGAATCTCTGGAATTGTCTGCCCATTGAAGTGGTGGAGGCTACCTCGCTGAATATATTTAAGTCACGGGTAGATAGATTTCTGATCGATAAGGGAATTAAGGGTTATGGGGAGCAGGCGTGTAAGTGGAACTGATCCTCTTCAGATCAGCCATGATCTTATTGAATGGTGGGGCAGGCTCAAGGGGCTGGATGGCCAACTCCTGCTCCTAATTCTTACGTTCTTATCTGGCCTCAGGCCCAGCTCCTCCCTCTGTGACTGAATCCTAGACTTCCTAACTCACAGACCACAATCAGTAAGGATAGGCAATAACATCTCCTCCATGATCATCCTCAACACCGATGCCTCACAAGACTGTGTTCTCAGCCCCTTACTATACTCCTTATACACCTATGATTGTGGCCAAATTCCCTTTCTACTCTATTTTCAAGTTGCTGTTGACACTACCACAGTGAATCGGATCTCAAACAATGATGAGACAGAGTACAGGAATGATTTAGAGAATCTGGTGCGGCAACAATAATCTCTCCCTCAATGTCAGAAAGCATAGAGGAGAACATGCCCCTATCTACATCAACAGGGGTGAAGTGGAAATGCTCAAGACATTCACGTTTCTTGGTGTCCAGATCTTCACCAATCTGTCTCGATCCCCTGTGCTGATACTATAGTTAAGAAATGCTTCCACTTTCTCAGTAGACTAAGGAAATTTGACATGTCAGCTGCGACTCCAATTTTTACAGTTGTACCATAGAAAGCTTTCTTTCTGGTTGTATCACAGCTTGGTATGGGCTCCTGCTCTGCCCAAGACCACAAGAAATTATAAAGGGTTGTGAACGTAGCCCAATCCATCTCAAACCTCCCGTCCATTGACTCTGTCTACACTTCCCACTGCCTCAGAAAAGCAGCTAGCGTAATTAAGGGCCTCACACACCCCAGACTTTCTCTCTTCCACCTTCTGTCTGGAAAAACCAATCAAGAACAGCTTCTTTGCTGCTGCCCTCAGACCTTTGAATGGACCTACAATGAAGTGTACCTTTTTGAGAGGTTTTTTAAACCTGATTCTTGCAGCTCTCCCAGCTTCAGAGATGTCATTGTTGCCGACTTGACTGGGAATGTCCTTTTCTCGCTACTTGGGTGGTTTCATTGGTATTGTTTGTGTTTACTCTGGGGTAGTTTAACGATCCTGTATTAGGAGAACAGTCATGTGTTTTTGAACAGGTTTATTTCATTCTCAGTTTGGAAGTGCAGGTTTGAGTTTTAGAAGGGATCACAAGCTGCTGTGTACCTGTTTTGAAAATTCTGTTGGTTAGCTGAAAACAAGATTTTGTTTCCCTGAAGGGTGAGAATCTGCTATTGTTGGAGGCTGGGCCAGAGTCTCTCTGGTGTTTTGGGAATCTGCCTTGGCTTCATACTGTTCAGAGTGAATCCAGAGAACTGCAGACTTCAACCAAAGGACTCAATTTCCCTTATCACGTGAGCAGTAGACTTTGCTGTATTAAACCTGTTTAAAGGATTTTGTCTACGGCAAGGGTTTTGGTTTAATTGGAACACATTAGATATCTTTTAAGGGTTATGTATTGTAGTGGTTGTTCTGTTTCTTGTTTGTAATTGGTAAAAGTTCTTGCTAATTTTCTTACCATACGTCTTAACTATATTCTTAAATAAATAAAAGCTCCCTAGTGGATCATTTGAATCATACCTGAAGTGAAACATCTCGTGCTTATCCTAACTAAATTCAAGATATAAAATTTTATGATTCAGATGGGCTTCATAAAACTCTTTGGAATTTCTGACCTGAGCTGTAACATTACATCATAATATACAAGTTGATCTTTCTGTACACCCTAGCAGTTATTGTAACACTATATTCTGCACCCTCTCTTTCTCTTATAGGTAGTCTATACTTTGTATAGTGCAAAAGAAACAATACTTTTCACTATAAACCAATACACATGACAAATTGAATCAAACTGTGTCCCTACAACCGACATCAGAACCTTTTATGTTGAACACTATTAAAGCATTGTTAGGGTAGCAAGAGCAGGGAATATGCCAGTATAAGAGGGTTCCATTAAAAGATAAACCTATAACGATGGAACCAATACTCAGATTAATCTGCTTGGCTTCATCCTCACCGGAATATCTCCTATTGATGTTTTTCAGGATAGCCTTGATGGTTACTGCACACTCACAAAAACATTCATTTTCGTCCTGCCCTCCAGTATGAAGAGAGCACTGCAGGCTAGCAAATCCAGCAGCCTAAACCTGAGTCCAGGAGGTTTTCTGGGTCTTTGGCTGCAGCTGTATTGTATGTCTTTGTAATCTGATCTCCTAACCTGTCAAATCCTTCACACATATGTCACCAAACAAGGAATTCCATTTGGGATTATAGGAATTGCTTTGGATGAAATAACAGGAGACTGCAGCTTCATGGACACGAGCAGACTGAAATGTTGGTAAGCAGGTTAGAGTAGATAAGACTGAGTTTTGAGGATGAGCAGAGCATGGGGAGGAGTAATGCTGCAGGCGTGGCCAAGGAGGTGAGTGATGTTCGATAAATACAAGTCATTGCTATAATTTCAAAGCTGCCTGCTGCTCTCTTAACATCAACATGAGAGGCAGGTGCCAAATGCAACCAAAATGGTGATCCATGATCAGAAATGGTGTCAAGACCTCCCAGTGAACCAAGTGAAGTCAACAAGAGAGACTGAGAGAGAGGGCAGCTGCTTGAACCAATGATCCCCATCTATACCGCTGATAGCTGATATCCTCACTGTGGGAGAGCCTATAAGGGCTCCAAAGCCATCTGAAAACTCTGAGCCAACATTGCATTTCACTTAAATCAGCAAGGAAAAATCACCTTCACCAGAATTGCTAATGACGTTGCCATAGAGATGGCAGTAAGTGATTTTTACAGCATGTTGGCATAAATCCGTGGGAGTTCAGCTGACAGATGACAATGTCTGCTTCGACTGGGGTCAATGATCAGAAAGAGAGGTGAACCCTGGAGCGGGTCCTGGGGACCTAATGAAAATAGATCAGTTTATAGCCAGAGAAAATTCTGGCTCATTCTAGACCGCATGCTCAAAATCCGATTAGATATCACTGGAGCAATTGGGGAGTTGATCAAAAAGGAGACGCCAGTGTCATCTGCATGGGTGTGGAAAATTGAATTTTATATCCTTATATGGGATATTGTCACTGCTGGTTCACCAATGTTAATCCCCGATGTGAGTGGTTACATGTAGGCCAGACCAGTTAACGACATTAGTGAATCAGATGGGTTTTTATTACAATCGTTCGACTTTTTTAATTCCAGTTTTTTATTGAATTAAAATTTTGCCATCTGCTGTTGGTGGGAGTTAAACTCAGGTCCCCAGAGCATTACCCCGGGTCTCTGGATTATAGCCCAGTGACAATGCCACTATGCCATTGGTAATCAGCCAGAAGTTGTCATCCATGTTGGTACCAATGACAAAGGCAGGAAGAGGGATACGCTCCTGTAAACAGTTCAGAAAGTTAGGAAGGAAATTAAAAACAGGACTGCGAGAGCAGTCATCTCAGGATTATAGAACATAGAACATTACAGCACAAACAGGCCCTTCGGCCCTCGAGTTGCGCCGATCGCATCAACCCCACCAATCTATAGACCTATCTATAACCCCCAATCCCATTAAACCCCATATACTCATCCAGAAGTCTTTTAAAAGACCCCAGCGAGTTCGCCTCCACCACCGACGACGGCAGCCGATTCCAATCACTCACTACCCTCTGAGTGAAAAACTTACCCCTAACATCACCTCTGTACTTCCCTCCCCGCACCTTAAATCTGTGTCCTCTCGTAGCGACCATTTCAACCCGGGGAAATAGCCTCTGAGAGTCCACCCTATCTATTCCTCTCAACATTTTATAAACTTCTATCAGGTCGCCTCTCAACCTTCGCCTCTCTAGGGAAAAGAGTCCCAGCTCCCTCAACCTATCTTCATAAGGCATGCCTCCCAGTCCAGGCAACATCCTTGTAAATCTCCTCTGCACCCTTTCAATAGCTTCTACGTCTTTCCTATAGTGAGGCGACCAGAACTGCGCACAGTACTCCAAATGAGGCCTGACAAGGGTCCTGTAAAGTTGCAGCATTACCTCCCGACTCCTAAACTCAATCCCTCGATTAATGAAGGCCAGTACACCATACGCCTTCTTGACCACCTCCTCCACCTGCGAGGCCGATTTAAGAGTCCTGTGAACCCGGACCCCGAGATCCTTCTGCTCTTCAACGCTACTAAGACCCCTGCCCTTAATAGTGTACTCGTTCATCCCGTTGGTTCTGCCGAAATGGACTACTACACATTTATCCGCGTTGAAGTCCATCTGCCACTTCTCCGCCCATTCCTGCATCCTATCTATGTCCTGCTGCAACTTTTGACATCCTTCCAGACCATCCACAACACCGCCGACCTTCGTGTCATCAGCGAACTTGCTAACCCATCCCTCCACTTCCTCATCCAGGTCATTTATGAAAATGACAAACAACAAGGGTCCCAGAACAGATCCCTGGGGCACCCCACTGGTGACTGACCTCCATTCCGAAAAAGACCCATCCACAACCACTCTCTGCCTTCTGCAGGCAAGCCAGTTCTGGATCCACAAGGCCAAAGGCCCTTGGATCCCATGCTCTCTCATCTTCTCAAGAAGTCTTGCATGGGGGACCTTATCAAAAGCCTTGCTGAAGTCCATGTACACTACGTCCACGGCACTTCCTTCGTCAATGTGTTCAGTCACATTATCGAAGAACTCAACTAGGCTCGTAAGGCACGACCTGCCCTTGACAAATCCATGCTGACTATTCCTGATCATGTCAAACCTCTCCAAATGCTCGTAAATCTTGTCCCTCAGAAGCCTCTCCATCAGCTTACCAACCACTGAGGTCAGACTCACCGGGCGGTAATCTCCCGGGCTATCCCTGTTCCCTTTCTTGAAAATAGGGACTACATCCGCAATCCTCCAATCTTCCGGAACCTCTCCCGTCTCCATTGACGACGCAAAGATCATCGCCAAGGGCTCTGCAATCACTTCCCTGGCCTCCCACAGTATCCTGGGGTACATCCCATCTGGTCCCGGCGACTTATCTACCTTGATAGAATTCAAAAGTTCTAACACATCCTCCTCTTTAATGTCCACGTACTCAATCTTTTCCACCTGCTGCAAGTCCATAGCAAGATCTCCCAAATCAGCTTCCACTGTGAATACTGATGCAAAGTACTCATTAAGCACCTCCGCCATTTCTTCTGGTTCTACACAGACCTTTCCCCCTTCATCTTTTATAGGTCCTATCCTTTCCCTTCTCACCCTTTTACCTTTCACATACTTATAGAAGGCCTTGGGATTTTCTTTAATCTTACCCGCCAAGGTCTTCTCATGACCCCTTCTGGCTCTCCTAATTTCCCTTTTAACCTCCTTTCTACAGTCCTTATATTCTTCAAAATCCTTAACCTCTCCTAGTTCCCTGAACCTTTTGTATACCTTCCTTTTCCTCCTGACTAGGTTCAACACAGCCTTCGTGCACCACGGTTCCCGCGACCTACCAAAACCCCCTTGCCTTATCGGAACATTGTCATGCAGAGCGCCAGACAAACATTCCTTGAATATCCGCCACCTTCCTTCGGTACTCTTCCCTAAGAATGCCTCCTTCCAGTTTATTTGTCCAAGTAACTTCCTGACTTCTTCGTATCTCCCCTTACTCCAGACAAACACCTTCCTAGCCTGTCTGATCCTATCTCGTTCCAATGCAATTGTGAAGGAGATAGAATTATGATCACCATTCCCAAGATGCTCTCCTACCGAGAGATCCATCACCTGCCCTGATTCATTCGCCAGTACCAGGTCAAGTACTGCCTCACCCCTCGTAGGCTTGTCCACATACTGTGTCAGGAAACCTTCCTGAACACACCTAACAAACTCCTCTCCAGCCGAACCCCTTACTCTAGGGATATTCCAGTCGATGTTTGGGAAATTGAAGTCTCCCATCACGACCACTCTGTTTTTAATACATTTCTCCAGAATCTGGTTCCCTATCTGCACTTCAACTTCCCTGTCACTATTGGGCGGCCTATAGAATACACCCAGCAAAGTTTTCGACCCTATGCTGTTCGTAACTTCCACCCACAGAGACTCTGTAGAAAGTCCCTCCACGGCATCCTCTTTCTCTGCAGCCATGACACTGTCCCTTATTAACAGTGCCACTCCACCACCTCTTCCGCCAGCCTCCCTGTCCTTCCTGAAACATCTGAAACCTGGCACCTGAAGTACCCAGTCCTGTCCCTGAGACATCCAAGTCTCCGTAATGGCCACCACATCACATTCCCAAGCAGCTATCCACGCCCTAAGCTCATCTACCTTATTTACTATACTCCTTGCATTAAAATATACACACTTCAGCCCCTCAGTCTGGGCATTTCCCTTCTCCACCCCCTGTCTAACCTCCCTCCCATATTGCCTGCGGTCCTCCCCTACCTTTAAAGTATTAAAGCACATGCATTTCAAACCCTGCTCCGCCCCACCCCCAGTACGCCGTGCCTTGCATTCCCCATCTATGCCCCCCTCCCTTTCACCCCCTCTACTCAATATCCCACCCCCCCCCAGTTACTCCCAGTTCAGTCTGCTAATGATCATAGGAAAAGGAAAATTGATCAATTAAATACACAGCTGGCAAAATGAAAGGAGGGCATCAGATTTCTGAGGCATTAGGACCAGTTCCGGGATGTGTAGGAGTGTACAAGCTGGAGGAGTTACACCTTAACGGGACTGGCACCAATATACACTCAGGGAGGTTTGCTAGTGCTATCAGAGTGATCAAACTAGCTCCTCAGGAAGGTGAGAACCTGAAAGGTGGCCAAAGTTGGAGGGAAGTAAAGTTGGTAAGCGGAAGTAGAAATATAAAAATTAGGCAGATGAAACAAGTGTGCGTCAGTTAGGCTTAGAATTAGAATAATGTTAAAAAGACACCGTATGTGACACTCTACCTGATTCGTAACAAGATCAATGATCTAAAGCCACAAATCGAGCTAAATGGTTATGACATCATTGCCATTAGGCTGCTTAATAGTAATGTGGGGCATGATATTAATCAAGAGGTGAGAGGAGCATGTAGCATGAGCAAGAGTGCTTCAGTCTGCATGGGTAAATCTGATGCTTGGTAATGCCATAGAGGATGAGTTTCTGGAGTGTCACAGAGTCATAGAGGTTTACAGCATGGAAACAGGCCCTTCGGCCCAACTTGTCCATGCCACCTTTTTTTTTAAAACCCCTAAGCTAATCCCACATTTGGCCCATATCCCTCTATACCCATTGTACCCGTGTAACTTTCTAAATGCTTTTTAAAAGATAAAATTGTACCCGCCTCTGGCAGCTTGTTCCAGACACTCACCACCCTCCGTGTGAAAAAATTGCCCGCTGGACACTTTTGTATCTCTCCCCTCTCACCTTAAACCTCTGCCCTCTAGTTTTAGACTCCCCTACCTTTGGGAAAAGATGTTGACTATCTACCTTGTCTATGCCCCTCCATTATTTTATAGACCTGTCTCTATAAGGTCACCCCTCAGCCTCCTACGCTCCAGAGAAAAAAGTCCTAGTCTATCCAGCCTCTCCTTATAACTCCCAGTTTTAGGGATGTGTTTCTAGAGCACTTTGAGGAATTCAGTAGAGAGCAGGTTCTAGATCCATTATGTTTTTGCTGTAGAGGGAGTGCAATAAAGGTTCACCAGACTGAATCCTGGGATGGCAGTACTGACATCTGAGGAGAGACTAGAAAATTAGGATTACGTTCGCTGGAATTTCAAAGAATATGGAGGGATCTCATTGAAACTTATAAAATTCTAACACGAATCGACAGGATAGATGCCAGGAGGATGTTCCTGATGTCAGGGGAGCCCAGAACCAGGGCTCACACTCTAACGATACAGAGTAAATCTTTTAGGAGAAATTTCCTTACCCAGAGAGTGGTGAGTTTGTGGAATTCAGTACCACAGAAAACAGTACAAAATATTGTATGGTTTCAAGAAGGAGTTAAATATCGAGTCCTTTAGCCCAAAGACTTAACGATATGGGAGAAAGCGGCAGAGATTATTTAGTTGGAGGCTCAGCCGTGATGACTGGAGGAAGACTGCTGCTCCCATTTTCAGTGTTCCTGTATAAAGTAAAAGAGCTAATTAATAACCTAATTGTAAAAGAACCTTTAGAAATTAGGGAAGTGAAAGAGAAAACTGGGAAGTACGGACCCATTAGCTTTACATTAGTAGTAGGGAAATGCTAGAATCTATTCTGAAGGTAGTAAATGGACACTTGGGACAATCGCGATATGGACATAGCATGGATTTACGGAAGGGAAATCATGTTTGACAAAGTGGTTAGAGTTTTTTGAGGATTTTCCTAACAGAATTGACAAAGGAGAGTTAATGGGTATCACATGTTTGGATTTTCAGAAGGTTTTGATAAGGTCCAGACAGGAGGTTGATTAGCAAAATAAAAACACATGGGATAGGAGGCGACACACTGGCACGGGTTGGGATAGGAGGCGACACACTGGCACGCATTGGGATAGGAGGCGACACACTGGCACGGGTTGGGATAGGAGGCGACTCACTGGCACGAGTTGGGATAGGAGGCGACACACTGGCACGGGTTGGGATAGGAGGCGACTCACTGGCACGGATTGGGATAGGAGGCGACACACCGGCACAGGTTGGGATAGGAGGCGACACACTGGCACGGATTGGGATAGGAGGCGACACACTGGCACGGGTTGGGATAGGAGGCGACTCACTGGCACGGGTTGGGATAGGAGGCGACACACTGGCACGGGTTGGGATAGGAGGCGACTCACTGGCACGGGTTGGGATAGGAGGCGACACACCGACACAGGTTGGGATAGGAGGCGACACACTGGCACGGATTGGGATAGGAGGCGACATACTGGCACGGGTTGGGATAGGAGACGACACACTGGCACGGGTTGGGATAGGAGGCGACACACTGGCACAGGTTGGGATAGGAGGCGACACACTGGCACGGGTTGGGATAGGAGGCGACACACTGGCACGGGTTGGGATAGGAAGTGACACACTGGCACGGATTGGGATAGGAGGCGACATACTGGCACGGGTTGGGATAGGAGACGACACACTGGCACGGGTTGGGATAGGAGGCGACACACTGGCACGGATTGGGATAGGAGGCGACACACTGGCACGGGTTGGGATAGGAGACGACACACTGGCACGGGTTGGGATAGGAGGCAACACACTGGCACGGGTTGGGATAGGAGGCGATACATTGGCACGGGTTGGGATAGGAGGCGACACACTGGCACGGGTTGGGATAGGAGGCGATACATTGGCACGGGTTGGGATAGGAGGCGACACACTGGCATGGATTGAGGATTGACAGAAAGAGTATGAATAAATGGGTCATTTTTGTGTTGGCAGGCTGTGGCTAGTGGGGTATCGCAAGGATCAGTACTTGGACCCCAGTTGTTCACAATATACATCAACGAATTGGATGTGGGGACCAAATGTCACATTTACAAATTCACAGACGATACAGAGCTTGGCAGGAATGTGTCAGAAAGATGTAAAACAACTACAGGATTTGATTTGATTTATTATTGTCACGTATTAGCATACAGTGGAAAGTATCGTTTCTTGCACACTACAGACATCATAGACATCGAGAAGGAAAGGAGAGAATGTAGTGTTACAGTCATAGCTAGGATATAGAGAAAGATCAACTTAATGTATGGTAAGTCCATTCAAAAGTCTAACAGCAGCAGACAAGCTGTTCTTGAGTCGGTTGGTACATGATCTCAGACTTTTTTATCTTTTTCCTGATGGAAGAAGGTGGAAAAGAGAATGTCTGGGGAGCGTGGGGTCCTTAATTATACTGGGTCCTTCAAAAAGGCAATGGGAAGTGTAGATCGAGTCACTGAGTGAGTGGACAAGAACATGATAGATGGCATATAACAAGGAAAATGTGAGGTAATGCAGTTTGTTAGAAGAAAGAGGTGAATTTCCTAAATGATAAGAAATTCAAAGTGTCAATATACAGAAGGACCTTGGGTGTCCTTAGGTCACTGAAAGCTAACGTGCAGATGCAGAAATTTATTAGGAAGGCTAATGGAATACTAGCTTTTATTGGAAGAGGATTTGAGTACAGGAGTGATCAGGTTTTGCTTCAAATGTCTGGCAGTTTGGTTAGACCGCACCAGGAGCACTGTGTACAGTTTTGGCTCCTTACCTCCATGACTATTATTGTCATAGAGGAAATGCAACAAAAGTTCCCTAGATTAGTTCCGGGGATGATGGGACTATGAAGAGAGATTGGGAAACTGGGCTGTATCCTATGGAGTTTTGAAGAATGAGAGGTGATCTCATTGGAACCTACAAAATACTCAAAGGAACAGACAGGGTACAGGCAGGGGAAGATGCTTCCCCTGCTTGGAGAGTCTAGAACCTGGGGGCACAATTTCAAATTAAGGGAATTGTCACTTAGGACTGATCTGGAGAATTTCTTTTACTCAGGCAGTTTGGAATTCTCTGTCTCAGAGGGCTGTGGAAGCTCCAGCACTGAGTGTGTTTAAAACAGAGATTGATAGATTGCTGATTAATAATAACACAGCGCATTATGGGGATAGCAAGTTTAAAAGACATTGAAGTGTCCAATCAGTCATGATCATATTGAATGGCAGAGCAGGTTTGATGGGCTGAATGGCCAACTCCTGTTCTGTGTTCTTCAGAGCCTGAGGGGTATTGACAGGGTGGAGAGGATGTTTCCTCTGGAGAGAATCTAGGACTTGGGGTCACTGTTTTAAAAATAAGCATTGTCCATTGAAAACATTTAAGATTGTTCTCTGTTGAAAGTTGAGAGTCACTGGAATACTCTCCTCAAAAGGCAATGGAAGCAGAATCTTAGGGTATTTTCAATACAGAACAGCTAGATTCTTGAACAAAGGGTGAAAGGTTATTGGAGGATAAGCAGGAATGTGGAGTTGTGGTTTCAATCAGGTCAGCCATGACCTTATTGAATGGTGGAGCAGGCTCGAGGGGCTGAGTGGTCTCTTCCTACTCCTAATTCACGTGTTATGTGTGTATACCAATCTCATGCCTATTTATAATTGTACAGTAATACCAACCCTGGCTGTTGGTTACACCATGAGAAATTGGTGCTATTTATACTTGTTCAGTGTAGAACGTAAAACATAGAACAGCACAGTACAGGCCCTTCAGCCCTCAATGTTGTGCCGAGCTATGTCCGAACCCAAGATCAAGCTATCCCACTCCCTATCATTCTGGTGTGCTCCATGTCTCTATCCAGTAACCGCTTGAAAGTTCCTAAAGTGTCCGACTCCACTGTCACAGCAGGCAGTGCATTCCACACCCCAACCACTCTGTGGTTTATTATTCAGTCTTGGCTTCATTGATGCACTTTTCTCTTCCACAGGTAACCGACATGGTTTATTAGTCCCTAATAACACAACAGATCAGGAGTTGCAGCATATCCGCAATTGTCTTCCGGACACTGTGGCCATCCAGAGAATTGAGGAACGTCTTTCTGCACTTGGAAATGTTATCGCCTGCAATGACTATGTGGCCCTGGTGCACCCAGATCTTGACAGAGTATGTATGTTTTACTGTGGTTATCTTGTGGGGAGTATTTATTGGGAAAGTGCACAGAAGGATGTGCCAGTTGATAAAACAAGCAGACTTCATCCAAAGCACTGTCCCCCTGACAATATTAGTTAAATGATATGCCTGACTCCTGGAGTGAGACTGGAACCTGCAACCTGCTGCCCCTGAGACGGGAGAGCTGCCAATGAGCCGTGTTACGTAGCCTGAACTGGGAGCTGCAGAAACATTCTCCCTTCACTGTTTATTGCAGCACCAGCTTGACTGGCAACCGTTTGTCACTGGATGGACAGAGTGTGATTCTCAGCTACACCCACAGAGATGGCCACTGTCCTCACCTTCACTGTGGGGAATACTGGAGTATTCCAGCATATGATATTAAATTTGTGAATGCATTTGTTTGGTATGAAAGGGAATGTACCTGGAGCAAGTGCAGCTCGTGAATAAGAGCAAAGTACTGCTGGTGCTGCAGACTGAAAGGAAAAGCGATGTTGGAAAACTGAGCTGGTTTGGCAGTATCTGTGAAAAGAGTTAATGTTTCGAGTCCAATGTGAGTCTTTGGAACTGGAGAGGCAGCAGTATGATGGCTCCTTCATCAATGTTATTTTACTGTTGGAGCCTTTCACCTTTAACTGCTGTCAGTCTGTTCATTGTGTAGTGGGTTATTTAAATGAGCTTTGCTTTCCCCCTTCTCTTTGCCTATGAGCTGATCAGTTACTGGCCAACACTCTGGGAATATCAGTCTGTGGTTTTGTGTGAAAGTTTCATCAATGTTGTGTTAGCCTGAATTTGCAAAAGAGGCTGGATTTACTTGCTTGCCAAATAGGTTACAATGTGTTGTGACCCCCATCCCTTATGCTGATGCAGCTTCCTTGAGTAAAAGGATTTGGAGTGTGAAATTTCTCACATTTTTGATGCAAGTATTGACTGTTGTAACCATGGCAACTTTGAAGAATCACTTAATTAGGGTTGGGGAGAAGATTTGTTACTTTGCAGGCTGGGATTGCACTAAGGGACTGTTACTTGGACATGATGTAGGCCCAGGACAGTTTATTCAGGCATGAGTCATTAGAAAATTCAGAGTTTTTGTGAGAACATGAACAGAATTATGGATTGCAAACTCTCCTCGTAGTGGTGGGAGCAGCAGATCCTTGTATTGCAGGAAAGATTGCTGTTTTTTCCCAGCATTTGCCAATGTTACAAACCAATTATCTTTCTCCTTGATTGCCACTGAAATATGATTTTTTTTTAAAAAATCACCTAGGCTACATCCTGGTGAAACTGGAATTTGACACTAAATGGGTTCCTGGTTACAATGATTGAACTTTGCCATATGGCCTATGACATGGAGCAGGTAATACAGTCAGCTGTTGATTCAATACCCTTTAGTGCACTGTCTGAAAGATAATATGAAGGA
Source organism: Prionace glauca (assembly GCA_037974335.1). Classification (NCBI taxonomy): domain Eukaryota; kingdom Metazoa; phylum Chordata; class Chondrichthyes; order Carcharhiniformes; family Carcharhinidae; genus Prionace; species Prionace glauca. Next base: position 78,112,168 of record CM075736.1, on the reverse strand, counting down.
TATATGTTTGTATGCAGATTTCCAAGCCTATGTTGTTATGACCTGCTGATTTATCCCAGAATTGAAGTGCATGTAAATGGGATAATGGAGCATTGGATCTGATACAGGCTTGTTACCATCTTGGAATCCTCACTGCATCAGTATGTTGGGAATTTGGACCCAGGAGTGTTAACCTGTCCAAGTGTTTGGTTCGGTCTACAGAAAATTGTGAGTTAAATTATAGTTTCTGACCAAGCCTAGTTAATAAAAGCTGCTGGTTTAAACATTCATGAATATCCTTTAGGCAGGAGAGCTGGCTGGATCTGGTGTGCGCACTATTCAATCCCAAACACTAAATGCTAGTCTAGCCTCAATCTGAAAGCGATTGAACATTGTTAACCTCTGTAGTAGTTTTTTTTTGATTCCTGGGACAGAGGAACTCTTTCTCTTCAAACTGAGCTCCACTTAAACGTGGCTGAGATCAGTGTGCGAGAGAATTGAGTAACCAGGGCTGTGCCTAGGGCTTTAAGCGAAAGAGTTAGGGAGCGATTGGGTGAATGGACGGTAAGAAATCTAAAGAGAAATGTCAAAGAAATGCAGCCTTGAAGGGACAGAGTGTAACATTAATAGTGCATCAGTGAATATGATCCATTCAGAGATTAGTAGTTTTTTAAGAAGGGCTTTTTATCTGAATGCTCAAAACATGCATAATAAGATAGCAGGGCAGGCTCAAAAGGCTAGATGGCCTACTCCTGCTCCTATTTCTTATGTTCCCACAGTGAAATGGCAACGATTTCCTTTGTTTTCTTCCTCTTTTCCACCCTCCATACCATCCCTAGATCTCTTTCCTCCATTCCGTTAGAATTTTAGAATTCAGTCCTTCAGAGCTCTGACAAAGGGACACCTAGACTCCAGATACTGTTAGATCTGCTGAGATTTTCTAGCATTTTCTGTTTTTGTGTCCTCTTCCCACTGAATGTTAGAGAAAATATCCCAAACCTGGCACTGGGCAAGTAACAGTTGTCTGAACTTGCTCTTTGTTACAGAGAATGGTGTTAATCCCTCTGATCCAGAGTGAGGTAGCCAATTGGATACAAAATTGGCTTGATGACAGAAGTCCAAGGGTGGTCGTAGAGAGTTGTTTTTCAAACTGGAGGCCTGTGACCAGCGGTGTGTCTCAGGGATCAGTGCTGGACCCACTGTTATTTGTCATTTATGTTAATGATATTGATGAGAATTTAGAAGGCATGGTTACTAAGTTTGCAGATGACACCAAGATTGATGGCAGAGTGGACAGTGAAGAATGTTCCTGATGTTGATAACTTGTCCATCAAGCTGCATCACACTTTGAGTCACAATGTCTTAAAGATGGGGCAGAACAGGAAAGAAAAAGAAGCAGATCTCTGGGTCTCAGTACCTCATGGGGTGTCCTGCCCCATGTACCCAAAGATCTGTGTGACGGGTATCATCCCGCTCAGTCACATGACCCAAGGCAGAAACCCGCGATCCAGAGGAGACACCACACCCCCCCCATTGAATTGAGGAATAGCAATGGTGCTGGTGATGGGAGCTATACTGCCTCCTGTGTCCTTTCTACAGTTGTTGCTGGATGACAGCTGTAAGGAGACAATGTAGGAATTACTCGCAGCAATTCAAAGCTAACCTCCAACATATTGTTTTCTTTTAGAAAGCTCAGAAAATCTGATGGAGTAAAGTATATAGACAGGGTCACTTGTTTCTGAAGCTACAGCTTCTATAGGCCAAGCTTATTTGTGAAACTTGTGTTACAGAAAAAAATGCATTTCTTTTTCTGCAGTGCTGAGGAAATTGCAGTTTAACAAATTTCTGCTTCCAACATCCAATGTAAAATCAAGCAGTTCATTCAAACTCCCAGTGACAGTGAACTCCCCACCCTCACAGCACTCTTCAACTCACTGAACCCCACCCTAGAATTTCCAACTCTAAACTCAAGCAAATTCCAAGAAACTAAATGACTTTGTTCAAATTAAAGTTGTATAAGTTCCTGGTTAAGCCGAATTCCTTGCTGAGATTGCAGCTGTTAGCAGCTCTCACATTCCCTCTCTGTATTCAGAGCACTGTGATTGTTAAAAATTAATTTTGCATGCTTCAAGCAAGCAGTTGTGTGATTTCTAGGAGTTTAGATTAAAGGAATGTTGGCTTATTTTCCCTTCCCAGAAGCTTGATTCCTGCTTTAAGTTTAACTTGATTAGCACCCGGCGCCCTCTGGTGTCTCTCTCTCAAGTGGCTGTTATTCACGTGCAACTATTACCAACATATTCAACTGTAGGAAGCTTTGCAACCATGCCCAGAGGTGTCTGTACCTCCGCCCTCTTGTGATCAGCAGAGACTGCTGATCAAACCTTGTTCATGTAGCTCAAGGCTGGCTTTAAATCAAAAGGCTTCAAGCTAAGTTTTAATTATCCAAAATTCTGCTGTCTGTATCCTAACTCTCACCAAGTCCCCTCACCTATCGCTTCTGTGTTCACTGACCTATAACAACTCCCTGTCTGACATTGCTTCATTTTAAAATTTGTCTACGTTGTTTGCAAATCCTTCCGTGGTCTCACTCCTCTACCTGCTGATAGATTGTTGCCTCTGCTCTCCCTGAATCCAGCTCTCAGTCCATAGATAATGGCAGAAATGTCCATTGCAGATATGGGTGTATTTGTTGCTTTCTGTATGGTCTGGGTGGTCAGTCTCGACATATAAGAAGTCCCCAGGGTTAAATATCTCATCTTTACAGCTGTGAGGTCAGCACTCTGAATAGGATTGGTGATTTTCTTCCCCTTTCTCTGCTGGTTAATCATTAGTGCTGATAATATTTGCGAGTCCTCTTCCTCTCATCCATGTGAAAGGCATCTTCAGCATCCTCCAACACAGTGTACACTGCATCAGTGATTTGATTCAAAAGCTTCAAGATTGACCTTCAGGTTTGGTTATTATTGCTTCAGCAGGTGTGAGTAAATCTTAATGCTGGCAAGCTTGGAGTTCAGGTCACAGAAGCTGCAGTTATACTGCCAGCTGTGTGTTGGTGTGAGGTTGGCTGTGACTGCACTGCCTAAAATTGGGGCCAGAGGAAATGCTTTGAAAGGGGTGCTTACACCAGTAAAGGGCTTCTAATGTCCACTCTAATCCCACTGTCCTCTCGCCTATTGAATTCCATCAGTAACATATCTACGTGTGAAAGCTCAAACCCTCTCGGAAATTGAAATGCTGTCTCGTTCTCGACTCAGTCACCAATTACAATCTGCTCCTCTTTACCTGGCTAAGGCTTGCTGATTGCCCAGCGTACATTGGCTGGGTCAAATGGCCTATTGTTGCTGCTATATTCCTCCTTGGGCAGTGGGTATGTGGTGATCACCCTGAACATTATTTTTGAGGTTTGATAATTTTCTGGGAGATGCTATGTGGATCAGTGAAGCTGTATTTCAGCTGTTTGCTGTGTGTGTGATGTGTGTTTGACAGGATCTGCATTGTGCATCCAAACGGCAATGAGCCAGTTACTGAATAATGTTTGGAATCAATGGAACCTCTTTGCAAGTGTTGTAAATTAGTAATGTTTGTTAGTGCTTATGTGAGTTAGCTTTCCCTCTTGTAAACGGGATTCATTATTGATAAACTCTTAGAGTAGTTTGTGATGGACCAGATTTTGACATTTTAGCTGTGTGAATGGCGGGACAGCCTGATGTAATGAAGCAGAACACAGTCACCTCACTGCTACAAGGCCAAGACTGTCAGCTTCCACACAGCCTGGTATTACGTTGCTGATCCCAGCACTGGTCTGGGCTCCAGTGCTTATCTGCATTGATAGGCTGCTAAACCGAATGGGTTTCTGCCTATTCCTTTTCACTTCAGGTACAATCAGCCCTTCAGCCCCTTTAGTCCATTTCTCTGTGTGAGACTCAGCAGGAGCATAGCAGCCCAGACTGATTCTATCACTCAATGTCCTCATTCTTGAATCGATAACAGGGTCAAGGATTTCTTCCACATTCCAGTATCTCAGCCTTTCCAAAGCCCCATTAAAGATGAACCAATGGTTGGACCTGCCCAGTCAGCATGGTACAGACTGGGTATTTAAAACAAACAATCGTTTCCTTTGAAGGAGATACCTTGGCAAGAAAATACTCTGATGTGGAGGTGCTGGTGTTGGACTGGGGTGGGGCACACTAAGAAGTCTCTCAATACCAGGTTAAAGTCCAACAGGTTTATTTGGAATCATGAGCTTTCGGAGAATTGCTCCTTCATCAGGTGAGTGGAGAGTTGGGTTCACAAACACACACACAATTGCAGGACAATGGTTGGAATGTGAATCTTTTCAGGTAATCGAGGCTTTACAGGTACAGACAGTGCGCGTGGAGAGAGGGATAATCACGGGTTAAAGAGGTGTGAATTGTCTCAAACCAGGACAGTTAGTAGGATTTTGCAAATCCAAATAATAAGGTGGGGGTTACAGATAGTGTGACAGGAACCCAAGATCCTGGCTGAGGCCATCCTCGTGTGCAGAACTTGCCTATCAGCTTCTGCGCGGCAATTCTGCGCTGTCGTGTGTCTTGAAGGCCGCCTTGAAGAACACTTACCCGAAGATCAGAGGCTGAATGCCCGTGACCGCTGAAGTGTTCCCTGACAGAAAGGGAACACTCCTGCCTAGTGATTGTCAAGTGGTATTCATTGTCGTAGCATTTGCATGGTCTTGCCAATGCCTTGGAACATCCTTTCCTGCAGTGTATCAGATAGACAACGTTGGCCGAGTTACAGGAATATGTACTGTGTATCTGGTGGATGGTGTTCTCACAAGAGATGATGGCATCTGTGTCGATGATCTGGCATTGACGTGGCTGGAACATCGACTACATAATGTCATCAGCAAGTTCCATCTCACCATCAGACTCACCGTGGACTATTCTTCAGAATCGATGGCAATCTTGGACTCACATATCTCCCTCAAGGACGGTCACCTCAGCACCTCACTGTACCACAAGCCCACAGATAACCTCACAATGCTCCACTTCTCCAGTTTCCACCCTAGACATGTTAAAGAAGCCATCCCTCCCCCGGACAAGCCCTCCATATACACAGGATCTGCTCAGATCTGGAGGATCACAACAGACACCTACAGACGCTGAAAGATGCCCTCATAAGAACAGGATATGGTGCTGGACTCATCGATCGACAGTTCCGACGCACCACAGCGAAAAACCGCACCGACCTCCTCAGAATTCGAACATGGGACATGGAGGACAGAGTACCCTTCGTCGTCCAATACTTCTCCAGAGTGGAGAAGCTATGACATCATCTTTGGAGCCTTCAACATGTCATCAATGAAGATGAACGTCTCACCAAGGCTATCCCCACACCCCCACTTCTTGCTTTCAAACAACCGCACAACCTCAAACAGACCATTGTCCACAGCAAACTACCCAGCCATCAGGAGAACAATGACCACGATACCACACAACCCTGCCACAGCGATCTCTGCAAGGTGTGCAGGATCATCGACATGGATGCCATCATCTCACATGAGAACACCATCCACCAGGTACACGGCACACACTCGTGCAATTCGGCCAACGTTGTCTATCTGAGACACTGCAGGAAAGGATGTCCCGAAGCATGGTACATTGGGGAGACCATGCAGACACTATGACAACAGATGAATGAACACCACTTGACAATCACCAGGTAGGATTCATTTTGGTAGGACAAACTTGAATGCAAGTTACAGGGTCAATGCAGGGTTCTGAGGAATGTGGAGGAACAGAGAGATCTGGGGGTTCATATCCACAGATCTCTGAAGATTGCCACTCAAGTGAAGAAGGCTTATAGTGTGTTAGCGTTTTTCTCTTTGGATCTCTGAAGGCTGCAACTCAAGTGGATAGAGCCGTGAAGAAGGCTTATAGTGTGTTAGTGTTTATTCAGTAAAAAGTCTGACAACACTAGGTTTTAGTCCAACCTATTTATTTGATAATATACTCACAAGCTTTCAGGGTTAGCCCCTTCATCAGGTGAATGGAGAGTTCTGGCCTCAGACAGAGCATATAAAGCACAGACAGTTTAGAGATTACTGATTAGAATGTGAATCCTTACACCTAACCTGCTGTTCAAGACCTGAAGTGGCTGATAATGTGAGTGGAAGGAGCACTGATCACAGGTTAAAGAGATGTCTATTGTCTCCAGACAGTACAGTAAGTGAGGTTTTGCAAATCCAGGCAAGTCACGGGGGTTACAGATAGTGCGACATGAACCCAAGATCCCTGTTGAGACCGTCCTCATGTGTGCGGAACTTGGCTATCAGTCTCTGTTCAGCGACTCTGCGCTGTCGTGTGTCGTGAAGGCCGCCTTGGAGTCACGAGCATTCAGCCTCTGACCTTTGGGTAAGCATTCTCTGTCTGAGGCCAGAGCTCTCCATTCACCTGACGAAGGGGCTAACCCCGAAAGCTTGTGAGTATATTATCAAATAAATAGGGTTGGACTAAAACCTGGTGTTGTCAGACTTTTTACTGTGTTTACGCCAGTCCAACGCTGGCATACCCACATCATTAACAGGGGGTTTGAGTTTAAGAGCCGTGGAGTTATGCTGCAACTGTACAGGACCTTGGAGAGACCACATTTGGAATATTGTATGCAATTCTGGTCACCTCACCAAAAGAAGGATGTGGAAGCATTGGCGAGAGTGCAGAGGAGATTTACCAGGGTGTGGTTTGGGGGGGTAGGTCTTATGAGGAAAGGTTGAGGGAGCTGGGGCTTTTCCCTTTAGAGTGGAGGAGGATGAGAGATGACTTAATAGCGGTTTATAAGATGATGAGGACATGATAGAGTGGACGTGCAGAGACTATTTCCTTGGGTGGATGTAGATGTTACTAGGGGGGTATAACTATAAGGTTCATGGTGGGAGATTTAGGAGGGATGTCCAAGGTAGATTCTTTACTCAGGGAGTGGTTGGGGTGTGGAATGCACTGCCTGCTGTGATAGTGGAGTCGGACATTTTAGGAACTTTCAAGTGGTTATTGGATAGGCACATGGAGCACACCAGAATGATAGGGAGTGGGATAGCTTGATCTTGTGTTTGGACATAGCTTGGCACAACATCGAGGGCCGAAGGGCCTGTACTGTGTTGTACTGTTCTATGTTCTATATGTTCAATGTTCTTTGCGTGTTCCCTTCCTGTTGGGGAACACTTCAGTAGTCATGGGCATTCAGCCTCTGATCTTCGAGTAAGCGTTCTCCAAGGCGGCCTTCGCGACAGTGCAGAACCACTGAACAGAGACTGATAGCCACGTTCCGCACTCATGTGGCCTGGCCTCAACCGGGATCTTGGGTTCATGTCGCACTATCTGTAACCCTCACCATCTGGCCTGGGCTTGCAAAATCTCACTAACTGTCCTGGTTTGAAACAATTCACACCTCCTTTAACCTGTGATTAACCCTCTCTCCATTCACATTGTCTGACCTGTAAAGACTTGACCACCTATAAAGATTCACATTCCAATCATTACTTTGTAATTGTCTTTATCTATATGTGCCATGTTTGTGAAATCTGCCTCTCCACTCACCTGATGAAGCAATGCTCTGAAAGCTTGTGATTCCAAATTAACCTGTAGGAAAATACAATGCAAGATCCAAGCTGGTTTGTTCAGTAATTGGAAAATTCCCTGTGAAAATTGGGCTTTCGTCAGTGTCAACAAGAACTTTCTGGGCAGGGGGCCGGTTCAGCTGGCATGGAGCCCTGTTTCTGAGCCATGCTGAGTAGATCTTCAGGAGTGCAGAGTGTCCCTATCTCTCACACAGCATGGCTTCCGTTTGAACACTGCCTACACCAGCTGGGACTGTTATCAATTCTGCCACCATTCTCCGTCTGGTGCCAATCTAATGGAAACACAGAAATCTTCTTCCTCCTGAGTATTGGGTTACTGGACACTGGGTATACCTCCACTGTCATCGGGACTTTGTCCTAGCTCAGCTCTATGAAAGAGGAACCAGACTATGTCCACCCTCGGTTGAGTCCTGAAGTAAGAATGACTGCTGTCAATATTAAGGCGCTTTTGACCAAGCGTGGCATCAAGAAGTGAATCCCTGACTGTGCAATGGGCAGCTAATTATTAACCAGAAACTGAACTGGACCAGTTATGTAAATACTGTGCCTATCACAGCAAGTCGAAGGCTGGGAATCCTGCGGCGAGTAACTCACCACCTGACTCCCCACAGCCCATCTACCATCTACAAGGCACAAGTCAGCAGTGTGATGGTATACTCTCCACTTGCCTGGATGAATGCATTTCCATGATGCTCAGGAAGCTGGACGTCATGCAGGACAAAGCAGCCCACTTGATAGACATCCCAGCGACCACCTTAATCATTGATTCCCTCTACCATCGACACTCAATAGCAGCTGTATGACCTATATGCAAGGTACCCTGCAGCAGCTCACCAAGACTCCTTAGCCCTTCAGTTGGAGATTTCCCTCCAAGTCACTCATCATCCTGACTTGGAAATATATTACAGTTCCTTCACTGTGACTGTGTTAAAATCCTGGGACTACCACCCTAACAGCACCGGGCGTAGCCACACCTCAGACTGTGGCCTGGTACTATCTGTGTGACATTATTCGGAGCGTGCCCAGCACATAGAGGAGTGAAGCTGAAATCAGTCCTCTCCACTCTGTCTATTGCTCTTCAGAAGGGCAATGGCAAAAACCACTCCAAAGACCAAGAAGTTCTCTGCAGCTGCCTGTGATTTCAGCATCGATCAGTACTTTGAGCCATACAATACTTAGAATCCCTTCAGTGCAGAAGGAGGGCTTTACACCCCCTTGCCTTATCACTCTAACCGCATGCATTCATCATGGACAATCAACCTAACCTGCACATCTTTGAACTGTGGGAGACAAGCGGAGGAAACTCACGCAGACACTGGGAGAATGAATGTGCAAACTCTACACAGAGTGACTCAAGCCTGGGATCTGACTCGGGTTCCTGGTGCAGTAAGGCAACTGTGTTGACCCCTGTGCCACCATGCCAACCAAACTTGTTTGAGAAGATGTTAAGATCTGCCATGCCTGCTGTCCCCTGTGCCGGTTTTCTGCCAAGGAGCTTTCCTGGTGCCAGCTCCAGTACTGGGTCCCTGGATAAGTGAGTGGCATTGTCCAAGATTTCAGTTCTGTCCCAAATCTAGGACAGTGCAGCATTTTCATTTTCCATGCTCATTGATGGTTTGTGGCAGCCAGTGAAGTATTATTGAAGTCTGATTCTTATGCAACACTCCCTTGGTGCTGCCTCTCCCACAGTGCCGAGGAGAGAAAGGTAAGAAGTCTCACAACTCCAGGTTAAAGTCCAACAGGTTTATTTGGTAACAAAAGCCACTAGCTTTCGGAGCGCTCCTCCTTTGTCAGGTGAGTGGGAGTTGTGTTCACAAACGGGGCATATAAAGACACAAACTCAATTTACAAAATAATAATTGGAATTACCTTTACAGGTAATCAAGTCTTAAAGGAACAGACAATGTGAGTGGAGAGAGGGTTAAGCACAGGTTAAAGAGACGTGTATTATCTCCAGACAGGACAGTTGGTGAGATTTTGCAAACCCAGGCAAGTCATGGGGATTATAGATAGTGTAGTATCATAAAGGACACCTTGGAGAACGTTTACCCGAAGATCAGAGGCTGAATGCCTGTGACCACTGAAGTGTTCCCCGGCAGGAAGGGAACAGTCTTGCCTGGTGATTGTCGAGCGGTGTTCATTCATCCGTTGTCGTAGCGTCAGCATGGTCTCCCCAATGTACCATGCTTCGGGACATCCTTTCCTGCAGCGTATCAGGTAGACAACGTTGGACGAGTTGCAAGAGTTATGTACTGTGTACCTGGTGGATGATGTTCTCATGTGAGATGATGGTATCCGTGTTGATGATCCGGCATGTCTTGCAGAGGTTGCTGTGACAGGGTTGTGTGGTATTGTGGTCACTGTTCTCCTGATGGCTGGGTAGTTTGCTGCAAACAATGGTCTGTTTGAGGTTGTGTGGTTGTCTGAAAGCAAGAAGTGGGGGTGTGGGGACGGCCCTGGCGAGATGTTCGTCTTCATCAATGATATGTTGAAGGCTCCGGAGAAGATGTTGTAGCTTCTCTGCTCCAGGGAAGTACTGGACGACGAAGGGTACTCTGTCCACCGTGTCCTGTGTTTGTCTTCCGAGGAGATTGGTGTGGTTTTTTGCTGTGACGCGTCGGAACTGTCAATCGATGAGTTGAGTGCCATATCCTGTTCTTGTGAGGGCATCTTTCAGCATCTGGAGGTGTCTGTTGCGATTCTCCTCATCTGAGCAGATCCTGTGTATACAGAGGGCTTGTCCGTAGGTTCATGTAACAGTATCTGTAACCCTCACGACTTGCAAAATCTCACTGACTGTCCTGTCCGGAGATAATACACATCTCTTTAACCTGTGCTTAACACTCTCTCCACTCATGTTTCCTGTATGTTTAAGACTTCTTTACCTATAAAGATTAGCATTCCAATCATTATTTTGTAAATTGAGTTTGTGTCTTTATATGTCCTGTTTGTGAACACAACTCCCACTCACCTGATGAAGGAGCAGTGCTCCGAAAGCTAGTGGCTTTTGTTAACAAATAAACCTGTTGGACTTTAACCTGGTGTTGTGAGACTTCTTACTGTGTGGACAGGGGCACGTTCTTCTTTATGCTTCCTGAAGTCAATGACAACCTTCTTCATTTTGTTGACATTGAGGGAGAGATTATTGTTGCCTCACCAGTTCACCAGATTCTCTATCTCATTCCTGCACTCTCTTGTCGTTGCCTGAGATCTGACCTGCTACAGTGGCATCGTCAGCAAACCTGAAAATTGAATTGAAAGAGAATTTGGCCACACAGTCATAGGTGTATAAAGAGTAAAGTAAGGGGCTGAAAACATAACCTTGTGGGGCAGTGGTGTTGCGGATGATCAGGGAGAAGATGTTGCCTCTCCTTTATTGATTGTGGTCTGTGAATTAGGATGTTCAGGATCCAGTCTCCGAGGGAGATACCGAGGCCCAGGCCACGGAGTTTGAAGATGAGTTTCATGGGAATAATAGTGTTGAAGGCTGAATCTTTTATATTGAGCTAGTTTACTCTCACAATCCATCTTGCCTTTCTTTAAAGCTTTTATTGTGGCTTTCTGCTAACCGTTAAAGATTTCCCAATCCTATAGTTTCCCACTAATCTTTGCTACTTTGTATGAATTTTCTTTCAATTTGATATCCTCCTTTATTTCCTTAGATATCCGTGGCTGATTACCTCTTTTTCTACAGTCCTTCTTTATCACTGGGATATACTTTTGCTGTTTCTCAGTTGTCCCACTATAAAGTTTTTGCTCCCAGTTTACCTTAGCCAACGTCTCCCTCATCCCTTTTATAGTCTCCTTTGTTTAAACACATGACACTGGTATTGGATTTTATCTTCTCACATTCCATCTATATTTTAAATTCAACGATACTGTGATCACTTCTTCCAGGAGGATCTCTAACTGCAATATTATTAATTATTCCTGTCTCATTACACAGGACCAGATCTAGGATAGTTTGCTCCCTCGTAGGTTCCAATACATACTGTTCAAGGAAGCTATCACGGATACATTCTATAAACTCCTCCTCAAGGCTGCCTTAACCGACCTGGTTTAACCAATTGATATGTAGATTAAAATCCCCCATGATAATTGCTGTACCAGTTTTATATGCATCAGTTATTTCTTTGTTTATTTCTCGCCCCACCAGGATGTCATTATTTGGCAGTCTATACACTACGCCTATCAGTGACCTTTTCTCCTCACTATTTCTAATTTCCACCCAAATGGATTCAACCCTTTTTTCCCATAGAACCTATATCATCTCTCACTACCGCCCTGATATCATCCTTAAATATCAGAGCTACACCACCTCCCTTATCTTCCTGTCGGTCCCTCCAAACAGTCTGATATCTCTGGATATTCAACTCCCAGTTGTGACTGTCTCTGTAACGGCCACTAAAGCATTCTCATTCGCAATGATTTGTGCCATCAACTCATTTACCTTGTTTCGAATGCTACGAGCATTTTGGTAAAGTGCCCTTATGCTAGTTTTTACACCCTTTTGAATCCTATCACCTCCATTTATAACATCTCCTGAATTCTTCCCTGTTTTTAATACTTTTTGTAATTTCCATTTAGTCGAAACCTTCTCCCTGCAGGGTAACCTGCCGCTTTGCTTCCTATTAATCATCACACTTATACAACAGTATATACTTTCCCATGCTTTCCTTTACTGAGGGAGTTTGCCTGCCTGTGTGTTTGTACACACAGGTCTGTGTGTGTGGTGGGGTGGACAGACTGAAGAAGTTTGGGGACTGGAGACACAGGCTGAGGAACATTTCATTTGAAGACTTTGTTCTTTCTGACATTCAGTTTGATTCAGCCCCAAAGCAGGGGAGCTGAACCCAGGCTGCCTGTCGACAAATGGTTAACTAATTGTTAAATAATTGTTAACTAGTTGTTACACTAAAGACTTTTGTTTTCTTCTTTGTGTAGGAGACGGAGGAGATCTTGGCCGATGTACTGAAGGTGGAAGTTTTCCGACAGACTATTGCTGAGCAGGTTCTAGTGGGCAGTTACTGTGCCTTTAGTAACCAGGGAGGCCTAGTCCATCCAAAGACATCCATTGAAGACCAGGATGAGCTGTCATCCCTGCTGCAGGTTCCGCTAGTGGTACGTTATCCTCTCCCTGTGTGCTGTTTGACTTTGTGTTTTCTGTTCTGAAGCATGATGTGGGTATGCCGGCGTTGGACTGGCGTAAACACAGTAAAAAGTCTGACAACACCAGGTTTTAGTCCAACCTATTTATTTGATAATAGACTCACAAGCTTTCGGGGTTAGCCCCTTCGTCAGGTGAATGGAGAGTTCTGGCCTCAGACAGAGCATATAAAGCACAGACAGTTTAGAGATTACTGATTAGAATGCGAATCCTTACACCTAACCTGCTGTTCAAGACCTGAAGTGGCTGACAATGTGAGTGGAAGGAGCACTGATCACAGGTTACAGAGATGTGTATTGTCTCCAGACAGTACAGTAAGTGAGGTTTTACAAACCCAGGCAAGTCACGGGGGTTACAGATAGTGCGACAGCCAAGTTCCGCACACATGAGGACGGTCTCAACAGGGATCTTGGGTTCATGTCGCACTATCTGTAACACCCGTGACTTGCCTGGGTTTGCAAAACCTCACTTACTGTACTGTCTGGAGACAATACACATCTCTTTAACCTGTGATCAGTGCTCCTTCCACTCACATTATCAGCCACTTTAAGACTTGAACAGCAGGTTAGGTGTAAGGATTCGCATTCTAATCAGCAACTGTCTGTGCTTTATATGCTCTGTCTGAGGCCAGAACTCTCCATTCACCTGACGAAGGGACTAACCCCGAAAGCTTGTGAATCTATTATCAAATAAATAGGTTGGACTAAAACCTGGTGTTGTCAGACTTTTTACTGTGCTCCCAAATGTGCCAGAGGTTTCTGCAGCTTGGCTCGATTGTGATAGAACGCCATCTCCCTGGATTAACCAGATGTTGGAAACATCAGCCAGTGTCATCTGGACCAGCAGTTAATACTGAGAAACCAGCAGTATCGATGGACATGGATTCTGAACAGCTGTACACAGGTGCCTTGCTGTGGGCTCAGTCTTACAATAACCCTATACATCAGGGTGTCATTACAGAGCCTGATATCAATGTGTTGTGCTCAATGTGACAAATGCTGAACCTTCTGAAACTTTGGCAGAGAACTTGGAGGATTTTTTTGGATTTAGATGTAGCCAGTAAAGATGAAGCTATCTCAGGTCAGCTGTGATTTTATCAAATGACTGAGCAAACTCCATGAGGCAAATGAGCTCCTCCTACTCATAATTCATGTTTGTACATGCCTCGGTGTACATGTGTTCATACACTCACAGGCACACACAGACATGTATGTCAGTCGGTTGGGATGTGTGTGTGTGTGTGTCAGCCTGTCAGTCTGAGTGTGTGTCTGATGGAACAACATGCCAACAGGGTGCTGCATCCCAGGATGTTCCTGCCCTTTAGGAGGGTGCAGAACTGGCTGCTTTCCCCATATGACTAGTCAGCATGCCAGCCAATCTGTTCTAACACATTTCCTACAGCCTGTATGGAATGGCTGCCCTGACTCTCTGAATCCACTGCTGCTCTAAGGCTAAACACACACAGCCACAACTCCCAGCAATTTCTCCTTCCTTCAGCTGCTGGAGAAGGCAGTAACCTTGTTTAAAACTCCAGTTCTGCCATAACTTTAAATAGTTGTATCCGCTCAGCATGCTGCCATGGTAACTAAAGAGACAAGCCTCTCTTGGTGCCTGTTTTTAGCAGTGATGGTATAATCTGTCCCTTTCACTCTGTGCTGGAGGGGGGTGAGTGACGCGCCAGGGTTTGTGTTTGAAGCAGTTGGCAGCTTTCAGGTCAGCTCGCTGGCACTGAGTGAGCAGCAACTGCCCGCTAAGTCTCTCCATCTTCTGGCAGGACCAGGTGACAGTTCATCCCCACACCCTGAGCACTCAAACCGCGCTCCCCCCCTCCCCACAAACAACACCCTGAGCCGTGCACACACCCCCACCCCACTTCCCTTTCCCTTGACTCCGGCTTCCAAATTATCTCCTGTGAAAACAACAACATTATTATTTGTTTAACATCTTTAATGTAATCAAGTGTCACGAGACACTTGAAGGTAAAATGTGGGGCAACAGCCAGGAGTGTGGGGTGGGGAGTGGAGGGTGGGGCGTGCCGGGGTTTTGGGGGGGGGGGGGGGGGGGGCGAGTGTTTCAGCAGGAGGAGCTGTGACAGACCGATGTGGAAATGGGTGGTCTTAGTGATGATGTAATTTAAAGGTCAGAAACTGCAGACTGGTTTAATCTCTGAGTGTGATTGGAGCAGCAACCAGAAACAGGCTTCAGTCTTTCCGATATTTAACTGGAGGAAGATGCACTGCTGGATATGGGTGGCACAGTGGTTAGCACTGCTGCCTCCCAGCACCAGGAACACACTTCCCTCTGTCTGTGTGGGTTTCCTCCGGGTGCTCCGGTTTCCTCCTGCAGTCCAAAGATGTGTGGGTTAGATGGATTGGCCATGCTAAATTCTCCCTCAGTGTTGCCAAACAGGCAGTGGAGTGTGGGCTGTTTTCCCTTGAGAGACGTCGGCTGAGGGGGGATCTAATAGAGGTTTATAAGATTATGAAGGGGACAGATAGAGTAGATGGTGATAAGCTTTTTCTGCTACTAGAAATGGATAGAACGAGGGGTCACGGGCTTAGGGTGAGGGGGGCTAGATATAAGACTAATATTAGAGGGCAGTTTTTCACACAAAGGGTAGTGGGGATGTGGAATGCACTGCCGAGTAAGGTGGTGGAAGCAGGCACGCTAGGGTTGTTCAAGAGTCACTTGGACAGCCACATGAGCGGTCTACATATAGGGGGATATAGCAGGCCTTACTAAACATTGTAGGCTTGGGGTCAGTTTTAGTCTCAGGGATATAGAGTCTTTAATAATGAATTTTTTGTCCACAGGCATTTAAGTCCAGCAAGGGGCATGCGTGCGGCAGGTTGTGGTGGGCTGCTCTTGGATGTTGCTTCGGGAGTTGCCTACTGCTTCATGTCGTTGGTGTGCGTAAACTGGACCATCTCGAGGGCATCATGGCAGCTCAGAGGCTATCTCTGTTGCTGTGCGGACACATGGATTTGGGCCTGTGTCCGTGGGAGTTTGCACGTTCTCCCCATGGTTGCGTGGGTTTCCTCCGGGTACTCCGGTTTCCTCCCACATCCCAAAAATGTGCTTTTAGGCTGATTGATTGGGTAACAAATTGTCCCTATATTGGACCTCCCTGATCCTCACACATTAGGCATAGACTAAAATCATGAATAGGTCACTGACCATGGGACGGCGGCGCAGGCTCGTTGGGCCGAAGGGCCTGTTTCCCGTGCTGTGTTGTTCTTTGTTCTTTGTTGTCTCTCTCACTCCATCAACTATAACTTGGCTCACCAGTCTGTTGTGTGGCACTGTATCAAATATCTTTTCAGAGTCCATGTCACCAACCCTCTAGCAAATTAGTTAAGCACAATTTTCCCTCAGCAAATCCTTCCTTAATTAACCTACAGTTGTAGCAGATGAGAGCAGATTTATGAGGATCTACTGATCATGGCAATGGATAGTGAACCCAGTTGTTCACCATATCCTTTCAGGTTTATGTCTGAATGAACTCTTACAGTCAATTTTCAACGAATGCAGCAAGATTCTGTCCTGTTGCATGCCCCATTTCATAACCTGTACTTGTGAATTTGCAACAGTTAGAATTTAGTTTTTGGTATTCAAAGATGTTCCCGTTGACCAAAGCCTGGAAAAAATGTGCCAGAGCCATTGACCCTCTGCTCTGTGCCCCTTAATACCCCAATTGACTCATGTACCAGCTTTCTTTCTCTATAATTTATTCCCACTTCACTTAAAATCTGCCTGCCATCAATGTGCAGCCTCCATTGCTCTCCCCTTGTACCATGTGCAAGGCTGTGCAGTTGGTGCTGGTGGGGTATTAAACCATGGAAATACAGTACTGGGCCCATCAGGAACAGTGAAAGGATTGTCTGGCCATTCCCTCCATCAACCTTACCCATTGGCCTTGGGAGTAAGTTGTAGCAAGTTGCCAGTGTGTGGACATGCAGTTGTTGTGTGGTATTGATCATGGTGCATTCACTGATGTCAGGACAATAACACTTGTCACTGTTTACCTTGCTGCAGTTTCCATCACTATCTGATGTACCTCTGGGAGGCCATCTATTGCGTGTTTCTTTTTAAACCAAAGTAGCTTTTATTTTTGAGAGTTTGAGATGCCAGTGTTTTAACACAGCAAAGTCAGGGCAGTTTTTGGGCAGCAGTACGTAATAGTAAAGCAGTGAGGCAGGCCCTGATACCTCTCTCTCTGTTTTTTTTGTTCCAGGCTGGCACAGTGAATCGCGGTAGTGAGGTGATTGCAGGCGGGATGGTGGTGAATGACTGGTGTGCTTTCTGTGGCCTTGACACTACCAGCACAGAGCTGTCGGTTATTGAGAGTGTTTTTAGATTAAATGAAGCCCAGCCCAGTGCAATTGCAACAAGTATGAGAGATTCACTCATTGAAAGGTAAGTGAGGGAACATTCACCAACATACATGATGCAGAATATGGACTGAAAGCAGAAAGGTTTAGCAATAAGTGTCTGAAAGAGAGTGATTAATATTTTAATTGGATCACCTCTGCTTAGGAACTTATTTTGTTTTGTGAATGTTTAGCTATTTGATAACAGAGTACCAGCTAAACAGAGAGCTGCTCCCACACCCACAAAGATCAACTCACATAGCCATCAACTTCTGCCTTCCTAAAATCCAGCAATCCCGGTGTGAGGCAACAGACAACCTCCTCACTGCAATTGCAACTACTGATGTGAGTTAGAGACATGAGGAAACTGGATTCTTCCTCCTGAAAGACATTAGTCAACAGTGTAGACTTCTGAAAGAATCCAGGAGCGTACTTGCCAACTGAGCATGTTTATTGAATTATATTTAACCTTAGTGTTATTATTGTCAAGCTGGGATTTGAACAAGGTCCAGTCCAGTAATTCAGCTACAGTACCCTCATCGATTGGGACAATCAACACCACATTATCCCTGCTCCCTGTCCAGCTCTGTCCCACTCACATTGAAACCCTTTAAAATGAGACAGCTGTGATACCACATGCCTGCATCACTGCTTGGGAAAACTCATCAGATGGTTACAGGTTCCAGCTAATGCCACAAGGCTTGTGTGTTTGTTGCTGGTTCCAGCTCTTAAATTTTAAAGCCTATTTGTGCAAATAAGGTTTAACTAACCTGGAGTTTTTTGATGAGGTAACAGTGAGGGTTGATGAGGGTAATGCTGTTGATGTGGTGTAGATGGGCTTCCAGAAGACATTGGATAAAGTGCCACACAACAGACTTGTGAGCAAAATCAGAGCCAATGGAATGAAAGGGATAGAAGCAACAGCAATACAAAATTGAATGAGTGACAGAGTAGACGAATAGTTGTGTCTCAGACTGGAGGAAGGTTTATAGAAACTCAAAGTAGGAACATAGAACATTACAGCGCAGAACAGGCCCTTCGGCCCACGATGTTGCGCCGACCAGTTACAAAACAAAATTACCGGGAAATTACCGCCCGGTGAGTCTGACCTCAGTGGTTGGTAAGCTGATGGAGAGGCTTCAGAGGGACAAGATTTACGACCATTTGGAGAGGTTTGACATGATCAGGAATAGTCAGCATGGATTTGTCAAGGGCAGGTCGTGCCTTACGAGCCTAGTTGAGTTCTTCGATAATGTGACTGAACACATTGACGAAGGAAGTGCCGTGGACGTAGTGTACATGGACTTCAGCAAGGCTTTTGATAAGGTCCCCCATGCAAGACTTCTTGAGAAGGTGAGAGGGCATGGGATCCAAGGGCCTTTGGCCTTGTGGATCCAGAACTGGCTTGCCTGCAGAAGGCAGAGAGTGGTTGTGGATGGGTCTTTTTCGGAATGGAGGTCAGTCACCAGTGGGGTGCCCCAGGGATCTGTTCTGGGACCCTTGCTGTTTGTCATTTTCATAAATGACCTGGATGAGGAAGTGGAGGGATGGGTTAGCAAGTTCGCTGATGACACGAAGGTCAGCGGTGTTGTGGATGGTCTGGAAGGATGTCAAAAGTTGCAGCAGGACATAGATAGGATGCAGGAATGGGCGGAGAAGTGGCAGATGGACTTCAACGCGGATAAATGTGTAGTAGTCCATTTCGGCAGAACCAACGGGATGAACGAGTACACGATTAAGGGCAGGGGTCTTAGTAGCGTTGAAGAGCAGAAGGATCTCGGGGTCCGGGTTCACAGGACTCTTAAATCGGCCTCGCAGGTGGAGGAGGTGGTCAAGAAGGCGTATGGTGTACTGGCCTTCATTAATCGAGGGATTGAGTTTAGGAGTCGGGAGGTAATGCTGCAACTTTACAGGACCCTCGTCAGGCCTCATTTGGAGTACTGTGCGCAGTTCTGGTCGCCTCACTATAGGAAAGACGTAGAAGCTATTGAAAGGGTGCAGAGGAGATTTACAAGGATGTTGCCTGGACTGGGAGGCATGCCTTATGAAGATAGGTTGAGGGAGCTGGGACTCTTTTCCCTGGAGAGGCGAAGGTTGAGAGGCGACCTGATAGAAGTTTATAAAATGTTGAGAGGAATAGATAGAGTGGACTCTCAGAGGCTATTTCCCCGGGTTGAAATGGTCGCTACGAGAGGACACAGATTTAAGGTGCGGGGAGGGAAGTACAGAGGTGATGTTAGGGGTAAGTTTTTCACTCAGAGGGTAGTGAGTGATTGGAATCGGCTGCCGTCGTCGGTGGTGGAGGCGAACTCGCTGGGGTCTTTTAAAAGACTTCTGGATGAGTATATGGGGTTTAATGGGATTGGGGGTTATAGATAGGTCTATAGATTGGTGGGGTTGATGCGATCGGCGCAACTCGAGGGCCGAAGGGCCTGTTTGTGCTGTAATGTTCTATGTTCTATAACAATGACCCACTAGCCTAAACCAATCCCTTTTCATCCATAAACCTATCCACAGATCTTTTAAATGCCCCCAAACTAGGTGCATTTACAACTGCAGCTGGCAGGGCATTCCAGTCCCTCACCACCCTCTGGGTAAAGAACCTACCCCTGACATCTGTCCTATAACTACCCCCCCTTAATTTAAAATCGTGCCCCCTCGTGTTAGCTTTCTCCATCCTAGGAAAAAGGCTATCACTATCTACCCTGTCTAAACCTCTAATCATCTTATATGTTTCAATGAGATCCCCTCTTAGCCGCCTTCTTTCCAGCGAAAACAACCCCAAATCTCTCAATCTCTCCTCATAGGATCTCCCCTCCATACCAGGCAACATCCTGGTAAACCTCCTCTGCACCCTCTCCAAAGCCTCTACATCCTTCCTGTAATGTGGGACCAGAACTGCACACAAAACTCCAAGTGCGGCCGCACCAGAGATGTGTACAGTTGCATCATGAAGGAGGAGGCCATTTGGCCCTTCGAGCCTGCTCCATCATTCATCTTGATTATGGCATCTAATATCTTGATCCTCTCCCCCCCCTCCCCCCTGCATCCCCACCCTCCCCCCTGCATCCCCACCCTCCCCCCTGCATCCCCACCCTCCCCCCTGCATCCCCACCCTCCCCCCTGCATCCCCACCCTCCCCCCTGCATCCCCACCCTCCCCCCTGCATCCCCACCCTCCCCCCTGCATTCCCACCCTCCCCCCTGCATCCCCACCCTCCCCCCTGCATCCCCACCCTCCAACCAATATCCCTTTAGCCCCAAGAGCTATATCTAATTTCTTTTTGAAATCTCACATCGTTTTGGCCTCAACAACTTTCTGTGGGAGTGAATCCCACACATTCACCACTTTCTGGGTGAAGAAATTTCTCTCATCTCAGTTCTAAAAGGTTTACCCCTTATCCTCAAACTATGACCCCTAGTTCTGAATTCCCCCACCATTGGGAACATTCTTTCTGAATCTGTCAAACCCTGTTAGAATTTTATAAGTTTCTATGAGATCCCCCCTCACTTTTCTAAACTCCAGTGAATATGCAACCTCTCCTCAAAGCTAAGCAAACATGTTATAAGCAGCAATTTGTTTGGATCTGGAATCTGCTATCTTCTGGAGGCAGTTTCAATCAAAGCTTTCAGTAGGGAACTGGATAATTATTTGCAGGGACTTATAGCGGGATTTATGGCGGAGTTCCCCAGGAATCAGTGTTAAGACTCGTGTTCATATACATTAATGATCTAAACCTTGATGTATAGGAACAATTTCAACGTTTACAGATAACACCAAACTCAGAAGTTATGTAAATTGTGAAGAGGATAGTAATAAACTTCAAAAAGAACATAAACAGGCTGGTAGAATACTCCTTGAAAGTGAAGTCACAGGTGGACAGAGTGGTGAAGAAGACATTTGCCATGCTTGGTTTCATTGGTCAGAACATTGAATACAGGAGTTGGGACATTTTGCTGTACATTGGAATACTGTGTACAATTCTGATCACCCTGTTATAGAAAGGATATTATTAAACTAGAGAGAGTGCAGAAAAGATTTACTAGGATGCTACTGGGATGGTTTGAGTTATAAGGAGAGTCTGGATAGACTGGGACTTTTTTCTCTGGAGTGTAGGAGGCTGAGGGGTGATCTTATTGAGGTCTATAAAATAATGAGGGGCACAGATCAACGAGATAGTCAATATCTTTTCCCAAAGGTAGGGGAGTCTAAAACTAGAGGGCGTAGGTTTAAGGTGAGAGGGGCAATTTTTTTCATTCAGAGGATAGTGAGTGTCTGGGATAAGCTGCCAGAGGTAGGAGGAGAGGCAGGTACAATTTTATCTTTTAAAAAGCATTTAGATAGTTACATGGGTAAGATCGGTGTAGAGGGGTTAGAGGGATATAGGCCAAAAGCAGGCAATTGGGACTAGCTTAAGAGTTTTTTTTTTTAAAAAGGGGCAGCATGGACGAGTTGGGCCGAAGGGCCTGTTTCCATGCTGTAAACCTCAATGGTCTCTAATGGGTGGAATTTAATCCAGAGAAGTACAAAATGATTAATTTTGGCAGAAAGAACATTAAACAATATAAAGAGTACAAATTTTAAAGGAAAATCAGGAGCAGAAGGAACTAAATACTGTGTATAAATCATTGAAGATGGTAGAGGACTTGTTCTGTGTCGCTCGCTGGTGAGGCCAGCATTTATTATCCAAACCTCTAGTTTCCCTTCAGAAGGTGGTGGTTCGCTGCCGCCTTGAACTGCTGCAGTCACTGAAGTGTACGTACAGCCACAGTGCTGTTATGGAGGGAGTTCCAAGATTTTGACTTCAGTGACAGTGAAGGAACGGCGATGTAATAAAGCACATGATGTCTTAGCTTTATAAATGGAGGCATTGTGTGTAAGAGCAAGGACATTATGATGAACCTGTATGGAACATTGATTTGTCCTCAGTTGGAATATTGGATCCCATTCTGGACAGCACACTTCAGGGAGGATGTGAAGGCATCAGGGAGAGTGCAGTAAAGATTCAGGAGAATAATTCCAGGGATGAGAAACTTGAGTTATGCAGATAGATTGGAGAGGCTGGAGCTTTTCTCTTCAAAGAGAAGATTAAATTGAGATTTAAGAGAAGTGTTCAGAATGATTGGGGGGAGCCCTGGGAGCAGGTACCATAGTGGTTTTAAAGGGGCACATGAATAGGATGAGACCCTCAGTGCATGTGGTTTAAGTTTAGGGAGGCATTTAAACCTATGTCTCCAAGTACTTGACTTTTCTGTGCTAGGAAAGAGCATCTGACTATCCACTCTGTCCATGCCACTCATAATCTTGAAAATTCTACCAGGTCTCCCCTCAACCTCTGTCGTTCCAGTGAGAACAAACCAAGTTTCTCCTCAAGCAAAAATGTTATAAACAGCAAATTGTTAGGATCTGGAATCTGCTATCTTGTGGAAAGCAGATTCAATCAAAGCTTTCAATAGGGAACGGGATAATTATTTGAAGGGAATTATTTGCAGGTGTGGATAGTAAAAGGCAGGAGGGAGGGGCTGGAACCAAAGCAGAACGCTGGAAAATCTCAGTGGGTCTGGCAGCATCTGTAAGGAGAGTGCACAAGAGAAACATCTATCACTCTGAGAAAAACTGCTCATAAAATGTGAAGGGAAGCAATGTTGCAGAGAAATGAATTCTATTTAAATTGACGTTGAAAGTCTCTAACACAGCCACATTTCATTTGTCAAATCTTACGGTCAGCACCTCGGGCAAGAACGCTTGCCCTGATTAAAATTCTCAACCTTGTTTTCAAATCCCTTTCCGTCTCACTCTAATCACCTGATCTACTTCTGGCACCTTGAGCAACCTTCCACCATTGGCAGTCATGGCTTGAGCTACCAGAGTCTTAGGAAATTCTCTCCATAAACTTCTCATCTTTCTACCACTTGCCAACACCCAGAACAAAGCAGTCTCTTGATTGGCATCTCATTCACCATCTTCAACATTCACTCCCTCCACTATCAATGCTCAGTGGCAGCCGTGTGTACCATCTGCAAGATTCATCAGAACATAAGAAATAGGAGCAGGAGTAGGCCATCTAGCCCCTTGAGCCTGCCCCGTCATTCAATAAGATCATGGCTGATCTGTCGCGGCTCAGTTCCACTTTCCCGCCCTCTCTCTATAACCCTTAATCCCCTCGCTTATCAAAAACCCATCAACCGGCGTCTTAAAAATATTTAGCGAGGCAGCCTCCACCACTTCAACGGGCAGAGAATTCCAGAGATTCACCACCCTTTGAGTGAAGAAGTTCCTCCTCAACTCCATTCTAAAATGCCCCCCCTTTATCTTGAGGCTGTGCCCCCTAGTCCTACTGTCCTTTCTGAGCGGGAAGAGCCTCTCCTATAGAGAACCTCTATCCTATCCATCCCATTCATCATTTTATACGTCTCAATGAGATCTCCCCTCATTCTTCTAAACTCTAACGAGTACAAGCCTAGTTTATTCAGCCTCTCCTCATAGCTCAACCTCCTCAACTCCGGTATCAGCCTAGTAAACCTCCTCTGCACTCCCTTCAAGGCCAAAATATCCTTGCGTAAATGCGGCGACCAAAACTGCACACAGTACTCCAGCTGCGGCCTCACCAGTGCCCTGTACATTGCAGCAACTCAGTAAGACTCCTACAACAGCAAGTTCCAATCTCGTGATCTCTACGCCCTAAAGGACAAAGGCAGCAGATATTGGGAAACACCACATCTTGAAGGTTCCCCTCCAAGCCGATTGGAATATATTGCCCATCCTTCACTGTCACTGGCAATAAGGGATGAATGTTGGGTTAATTAGTAATACCCATAACTGAATTTAAATTATATTCACAA
Source organism: Prionace glauca (assembly GCA_037974335.1). Classification (NCBI taxonomy): domain Eukaryota; kingdom Metazoa; phylum Chordata; class Chondrichthyes; order Carcharhiniformes; family Carcharhinidae; genus Prionace; species Prionace glauca. The sequence continues at coordinate 78,088,198 of CM075736.1, read as the reverse complement.
CACTTAACCACTGGAATGCCTCACTTCCCTCTTATGATCTGTAAAATTTCAAACCTGATTACTTGTGATAACGAGTGTTTATTAATTTTTTTTGTTCTACTCATTTTAACCCAGTACAGCACAGAAGGGAGCTGTTTGACACAGTGTACCCCTGCTGCTGCTTTGAAGGAGTTAGTTATTCCTCTTCCTTTGCTCTATCCCATAACCACACACATTTACTCTTCAAATATTTAGAACATAGAACATAGAACATTACAGCACAAACAGGCCCTTCGGCCCAAGAGTTGCGCCAATCACATCAACCCCACCAATCTATAGACCTATCTATAACCCCCAATCCCATTAAACCCCATATACTCATCCAGAAGTCTTTTAAAAGACTCTAGCGAGTTCGCCTCCACCACCACTGATGGCAGCCGATTCCATTCACTCACCACCCTCTGAGTGAAAAACTTACCCCTAACATCACTTCTGTACTTCCCTCCCCGCACCTTAAATCTGTGTCCTCTCGTAGCGACCATTTCAGCCCTGGGAAATAGCCTCTGAGAATCCACCCTATCTATTCCTCTCAACATTTTATAAACTTCTATCAGGTCGCCTCTCCAGGGAAAAGAATCCCAGCTCCCTCAACCTAACTTCATAAGGCATGCCTCCCAGTCCAGGCAACATCCTTGTAAATCTCCTCTGTACCCTCTCAATAGCTTCTACGTCCTTCCTATAGTGAGGCGACCAGAACTGCGCACAGTACTTCAAATGAGGTCTGACAAGGGTCTTATAAAGTTGCAGCATTACCTCCCGATTTCTAAACTCAATCCCTCGATTAATGAAGGCCAGTACACCATACGCCTTCTTGACCACCTCCTCCACCTGCGAGGACGATTTAAGAGTCCTGTGGACCCGGACCCCGAGATCCTTCTGCTCTTAATTGGACATTTGTCCAATTCCCTTTTTGGAAATGATTATTGAGTCTGCTTTCAGCTCTCTTTCAGGCAGTACCTTCTACTGCAGTTTTTCCCAATCGTTTCAATCCATGGAACCCCCAGTGCCCTCCCAAGTGCGTCAGGGAACCCCAAACATTAGCAATATCGGTGCCATTTTTTCATTTGCCATGTATTAGTTGCAAACACAAAAATCAAATGTAAACAAATCTTTTCTTGCTATATCACTCACTTATTAGGAAGAGGCACACAGTCACAAATATATTCACCAGCTACATTTCCTCCCTCACATTAACCTCTGGTCAAGCCATCCTCCCACAGCCCCTTAATTCCTGGATGTAGACCTACTTTAGAATTGGGTCATCCAAAAAGTTTGCTCATTTAAAGGAGTGTTGCTGGAAAACTGATACTCATATTGGGCGCACACTGCCCCCCCCCCCCCCCCCCCCCCCTTCCTCACACACACACACACCCCACCCTCCCTTTCCCCTGAGGGAGTGTCGCACTGTCAATGTTGGTCCTTCAACCAACACAAATGAATAAGACACTCTTGTGACTGTTATACGATCATTCTGTGCAGTGTATCTGCACAGCATTGACTATACGTAAAGCCCTTACTGACACGTGACAATTTCCACCTTTCCTATTGCAATATTTCCCACTCTCCCCACACACTGTAATCATTGTTTCTAGCTGTTCCCTGCTGCCTGACCCTCTCACTTTCCTCATGTTTAAGGTGATGATGTTTCTTTCTAACGTGTCTTTCTGACAGGAGGCTGTGGGTTTGGAAGATGCTGTCTTGCTGAGTTGCTGGTACGCGGCTGTCACTGGCAATGAAGTGGGTTTAAGTGGAAGGGACTAATTGAGAATGGGAAGATTGAGTCTGTGCCATCCGTGGCAGTGTTACTCAGTTCATTTGGATCCTTGCTTGGGCAGGGGTCTTACCCACCTGTTGAGAGCCTCTCGTCTCCCCTTCTCGGGAAGGCAGCCAAAGAGAGTGACAATCGGGCTCTTAACTGAGCAGCAGACCCTCCCCAGAGTCAGTGTGGCTGAGATTCTCCACCTGAGAGCTATGCCCAGTTAGAGGCTGGCAGTGTGCTTAGCTGGGCAATGCCTACGGGGATTACCAAGGGGCCCATTCCACAGGTGAGTGACACTGGGAGGGGATCTAAAAGTCTTCTCATCCTGGACTTAATCAAAACAGAGGTGGGAAGATGGTATGGTCCTCACCTACTGATTAAAAGCCCCCTGCCACCAAACCTGCCTCGGAGGAGGGTATTAAATTACTGGGAGTATATTTACATTTATTCCAAGCAATCAATTCTGGGGTATCCTCCAATAAGTGATGTTTAGCCAGGAAATAGGCTTTTAGTTTTTTAGTCAGTAATTACTGTCCACTGACCTCTGTGAATGGTCTAACCGGCTGTTGCCAGGGTAACACTGATTGTTTCTCTTCTCTTTTTCAGTTTAACATAAAGTCTGAGGTGTGGACCCAGCCTGTTAGAGAGAATATGTTGGTCATTTATCTCTACGAATGGACAAGGGAGAAAGAGCACTCTACACTGAACTGATGGATACCTCTTTCTGAAATTTATTCACATTGCTTATATTTGATTAATCTCCTACACCCCGTTCAAAATTAAACTGAGAGAGAAACACGGTGATAAAATTGTGCTGATTAAACACACCAGACAGCTTATCAATAAATGCTTGATTTTTAAGGACTTGTTGGTCATTCTTCAGAGTTCAATTTCTTTCTAAAATTCTGGGAGTGAGCAGGGGTAAAATCCTGACCCTGTGAACGGTGGAAAGGTCACTAACTGACTCATAGAATCCAAATGTTTGTTACTGCCCCTTCTGGAATATTCTTGTGGGTTACCATGTTCAAATCATGTACTTCATCAGTTTCTTTATTGTACAAACCAGCTGACTGGCCTTGTATTTCTTGTTTAGAAAACTGCTGTACATTTGAGTCTTATTACTCTGAAAACAGAATATTTGCCAAGCCTGCTCCCACACACACTGACTCTCACTGGGGTACGGGTCCCACACACACTGACTCTCACTGGGGTACGGGTCCCACACAATCTGACTCTCACTGGGGTACGGGACCCACGCACACTGACTCTCACTGGGGTACAGCTCCCACACACACTGACTCTCACTGGGGTACGGGTCCCACACAATCTGACTCTCACTGGGGTACGGGACCCACACACACTGACTCTCACTGGGGTACGGGTCCCACACACACTGACTCTCACTGGGGTACGGGTCCCACACACACTGACTCTCACTGGGGTACGGGTCCCACACAATCTGACTCACTGGGGTACGGGACCCACGCACACTGACTCTCACTGGGGTACAGCTCCCACACACACTGACTCTCACTGGGGTACGGGTCCCACACAATCTGACTCTCACTGGGGTACGGGACCCACACACACTGACTCTCACTGGGGTACGGGTCACACACACACTGACTCTAAACTGGGGTACGGGTCACACACACACTGACTCTAAACTGGGGTACGGGACCCACACACACTTGACTCTCACTGGGGTACGGGGTCCCACACACACTGACCCTCACTGGGGAACGGGTCCCACACACACTGACTCTCACTGGGGCACGGGTCCCACACACACTGACTCTCACTGGGGTACGGGGTCCCATACACACTGACTCTCACTGGGGTACGGGTCCCACACACACTGACTCTCACTGGGGTACGGGAGCCACACACACTGACTCTCACTGGGGTACGGGAGCCACACACACTGACTCTCACTGGGGTACGGGAGCCACACACACTGACTCTCACTGGGGTACGGGTCCCTCACACACTGACTCTCACTGGGGTACGGGAGCCACACACACTGACTCTCACTGGGGTACGGGAGCCACACACACTGACTCTCACTGGGGTACGGGAGCCACACACACTGACTCTCACTGGGGTACGGGTCCCACACACACTGACTCTCACTGGGGTACGGGTCCCACACACACTGACTCTCACTGGGGTACGGGTCCCACACACACTGACTCTCACTGGGGTACGGGAGCCACACACACTGACTCTCACTGGGGTACGGGTCCCACACACACTGACTCTCACTGGGGTACGGGTCCCACACACACTGACTCTCACTGGGGTACGGATCCCACACACGCTGACTCTCACTGGGGTACGGGAGCCACACACACTGACTCTCACTGGGGTACGGGTCCCACACACACTGACTCTCACTGGGGTACGGGTCCCACACACACTGACTTTCACTGGGGTACGGGACCCACACACGCTGACTCTCACTGGGGTACAGCTCCCACACACACTGACTCACTGGGGTATGGGTCCCCCACACACTGACTCTCACTGGGGTACGGGTCCCACACACACTGACTCTCACTGGGGTACGGGTCCCACACACACTGACTCTCACTGGGGTACGGGTCCCACACACACTGACTCTCACTGGGGTACGGGTCCCACACACACTGACTCTCACTGGGGTACGGGTCCCACACACATTGACTCTCACTGGGGTACGGGTCCCACACACACTGACTTTCACTGGGGTACGGGTCTCACACACACTGACTCTCACTGGTGTACGGGAGCCACACACACTGACTCTCACTGGGGTCCCACACACTGACTCTCACTGGGGTATGGGTCCCACACACACTGACTCTCACTGGGGTACGGGTCCCACACACATTGACTCTCACTGGGGTACGGGTCCCACACACACTGACTCTCACTGGGGTACGGGTCTCACACACACTGACTCTCACTGGTGTACGGGAGCCACACACGCTGACTCTCACTGGGGTACGGGTCCCACACACACTGACTCTCACTGGGGTACGGGTCCCACACAATCTGACTCTCACTGGGGTACGGGACCCACACACACTGACTCTCACTGGGGTACGGGGTCCCATACACACTGACTCTCACTGGGGTACGGGGTCCCATACACACTGACTCTCACTGGGGTACGGGTCCCACACACACTGACTCTCACTGGGGTACGGGAGCCACACACACTGACTCTCACTGGGGTACGGGAGCCACACACACTGACTCTCACTGGGGTACGGGAGCCACACACACTGACTCTCACTGGGGTACGGGTCCCACACACACTGACTCTCACTGGGGTACGGGTCCCACACACACTGACTTTCACTGGGGTACGGGACCCACACACGCTGACTCTCACTGGGGTACAGCTCCCACACACACTGACTCTCACTGGGGTATGGGTCCCCCACACACTGACTCTCACTGGGGTACGGGTCCCACACACACTGACTCTCACTGGGGTACGGGTCCCACACACACTGACTCTCACTGGGGTACGGGTCCCACACACATTGACTCTCACTGGGGTACGGGTCCCACACACACTGACTCTCACTGGGGTACGGGTCTCACACACACTGACTCTCACTGGTGTACGGGAGCCACACACACTGACTCTCACTGGGGTACGGGTCCCACACACTGACTCTCACTGGGGTACGGGTCTCACACACACTGACTCTCACTGGTGTACGGGAGCCACACACACTGACTCTCACTGGGGTACTGGTCCCACACACTGACTCTCACTGGGGTATGGGTCCCACACACACTGACTCTCACTTGGGTACGGGTCCCACACACATTGACTCTCACTGGGGTATGGGTCCCACACACACTGACTCTCACTGGGGTACGGGTCCCACACACATTGACTCTCACTGAGGTACGGGACCCACACACACTGACTCTCACTGGGGTCCCACACACACTGACTCTCACTGGGGTACGGGTCCCACACACACTGACTCTCACTGGGGTACGGATCCCACACACACTGACTCTCACTGGGGTACAGGTCCCACACACACTGACTCTCACTGGGGTACGGGTCCCACACACACTGACTCACTGGGGTACGGGTCCCACACACACTGACTCTCACTGGGGTACGGGACCCACACACTGACTCTCACTGGGGTACGGGAGCCACACACACTGACTCTCACTGGGTTACGGGTCCCACACACACTGACTCTCACTGGGGTACGGGTCCCACACACACTGACTCTCACTGGGGTACGGGTCCCACACACACTGACTCACTGGGGTACGGGTCCCACACACACTGACTCTCACTGGGGTACGGGACCCACACACACTGACTCTCACTGGGGTACGGGTCCCACACACACTGACTCTCACTGGGGTACGGGTCCCACACACACTGACCCTCACTGGGGTACGGGTCCCACACACACTGACTCTCACTGGGGTACGGGTCCCACACACACTGACTCTCACTGGGGTACGGGTCCCACACACACTGACTCTCACTGGGGTACGGGTCCCACACACACTGACTCTCACTGGGGTACGGGGTCCCACACACATTGACTCTCACTGGGGTACGGGGTCCCACACACACTGACTCTCACTGGGGTACGGGTCCCACACACACTGACTCTCACTGGGGTACAGCTCCCACACACACTGACTCTCACTGGGGTACGGGATGTATAATATGTTGGTGTCTCCCAAAGTTGGTGCTCCAGAAATGCTGAGAATGAACAGGTGAATGAAGAAATAGTGAAAGGATAAAGAGAAAGTTCAGAAGGATGTGAACCAGAGCGAGGGACACCAGAGAGGCAGAGGGAGAGAGAGTTGTTTTTTGGTTACACCCAGCAGGGTAACAATTTGAATTTTCTTTGATGTGGGTGAAGAATTTTTCCATTTCAAACTCGATCAATTTATTAACGCTTGTCAATTTCACAGGAACTTTTCAAAAGGAAAGATGATTTTTTATTTATGTCTGGAATTATTCATGCAGAAATTAAATTTGCAGCAACTTTGCATTTTTTGATTCTTTAAACCTTGCTTTTTAAAAGGAGGGTGCACTGTTTCTTCAGTGGATTACATGGAGCACAGAATCTAAAGCTGGAGAGATAGGCCTCTCTGGAGACTGTCTATAGATTGATAAACACGAGGTTTGACCTCAGATTGCAGCTTGCTTCTTTTGTTGGTTTTCTTGTCTTTCTGGTTCCACCTGCTCAGAGCAGCCATGAGAAGGTGATGGTGAGCCACAGCCTTAAACTGCTGCAAGCCTTGCAGTAGGTACACCCATGGTGCTATTAAAGACTGAAGGAAGGAATGATTATTATATTTCCAAGTCAGAGTTGGGAACTTGCAGACAGTTGTGTTCCTATTCATCTGCTGCTTTTGTCCTCCTAGGTTTCAGAGATTTGCTGAAAAACCCTTGGTGTTACTGTAATGCATCATGTAAATGATTTATTATTATCACATCTGTTAAGTGAAAAGTATTGTTTCTTGTGTGTTATAGGGGTAAAACATACTGTTCATAGAGAAGGAAATGAGAGTGCATTTCTCATGTATACCTAGGGTGTCGAGAAAGATCAACTTAATGCAAGGTAAGTACATTCAAAAGCCTGATAGTAGTAGGGAAGAAGCTGTTTTTGAGTCAGTTAATAGAGACCTCAGACTTTTGTGAGGCCGCAGTTGGAGTACTGTGTGCAGTTTTGGGCGCCGCACCTGCGCAAGGATATTTTGGCCCTGGAGGGAGTGCAGAGGAGGTTTACTAGGCTGATACCGGAGTTGAGGGGATTGAGCTATGAGGAGAGGCTGAATAAACTAGGCTTGTACTCGTTAGAGTTTAGAAGAATGAGGGGAGATCTCATTGAGACGTATAAGATGATGAATGGGATGGATAGGATAGAGGTGGAGAGACTCTTCCCGCTCAAAAAAGACAGTAGGACTAGGGGGCACAGCCTCAAGATAAAGGGGGGGGCGGTTTAGAACAGTTGAGGAGGAATTTCTTCACTCAAAGGGTGGTGAATCTCTGGAATTCTCTGCCCGTTGAAGTGGAGGCTGCCTCGCTAAATATTTTTAAGAAACGGGTTGATGGGTTTTTGATAAGAGAAGGGATTAAGGGTTATGGGGAGAGGGCGGGAAGGTGGAGCTGAGCCACGACAGATCAGCCATGATCTTATTGAATGGCGGGGCAGGCTCGAAGGGCCAGATGGCCTACTTCTGCTCCTATTTCTTATGTTCTTATGTTTCCCTAATGGAAGAAGGTGAAAGAGAGAATGTCCAGGGTGCGTGGGGTCCTTAATTATGCTGGCTGCTTTGAGGCAGCAGGAACTGTAGACAGTTAATGGATGGGAGGCTGGTTTGTATGATGGATTGGGCTTCATGACCTTGCAGGAGCCATATCAAGCTGTGACACAACCAGAAAGAATGTTTTCTATGGTGCATCTGTAAAAGAGAGTCGTAGCTGGCGGATAACACTGACCACAAACTGATGTCAAGAATTCAGCGATACTAATGCCATTGAACATCAATGATGCATACAACTGCCACTGTGTATTGGTGGTGGAGGGAATGAATGTTTAAGGTAATGGATGGGGTGCCTATTAAAGCAGGCTGCTTTGTCCTGGACGATGATGAGTTTCTTGTGTTGTGTGAGCCACGCTCATGCAGACTGGCCCAGTTCATTTTGTGATCAGTGTTAACTGCCAAGATGTTGAGGATTCAGTGCTGGTGATGCCATTGAACATCAAAGGGAAATGGTTGGATCCTTCTTGTTTGAGCTGCCATTGCCCAGCATTTGAACATAGAACATTACAGCGCAGAACAGGCCCTTCGGCCCACAATGTTAAAAAGCAGTGACCCTCTAACCTAAACCAAACCCTTTCCATCCATAAACCTATCCACGGATCTCTTAAACATCCCCAAATTAGGCGCATTTACATTTTATGTGGTGCAAATGTGACTTACTATCAACCCAAGTTAGAACATTGTCCAGATCTTGCTGCATTTGGGTGTTGGCTGCTTCACTATCTGAGGACTTGCAAATTGTGCTAAACAGTGCAGTCATCAGCAAACATCCTGACCTCTGGCCTTAAGGTCATTGAAGCAACTAAGAATGGTTGGGTTTAGGGCACTACTCTTGATGATGGACTGAGATGATTGACTTCCAACCACCACAACCATCTTCCTTTGTGCTGGGTATGACTCCAACCAGCAAAGAGCTTTCTCCCACTGAAATGTTATCAGGGCTCTTTGCCTTTGCAGTATCCAGTGCCTCCAACTGTTTCTTGATATTAGAACATAGAACATTACAGCACAGACAGGCCCTTCGGCCCTCGATGTTGCATCGACCAGTGGAACCAATCTAATCACCCTCTAACCTAAACTATTCCAATGTTATCCGTATGCCTATCCACTGACCATTTGAACGCCCTTAAAGTTGGTGAGTCCACAACTGCTGCAGGCAAGGCATTCCACACCCTTACTACCCTTTGAGTAAAGGACCTACCTCTGACATCCGTCCTATAATTACCACCCCTCAATTTAAAGCTATGTCCCCTTGTGTTAGCCATCACCATCTGAGGAAAAAGGCTCTCACTGTCCACCCTATCTAACCCTCTGATCATCTTGTATGCCTCAATTAGGTCACCTGTTAACCTTCTCTCTAATGAAAATAACCTCAAGTCCCTCAGCCTTTCCTCATAAGACCTTCCCACCATACCAGGCAACATCCTGGTAAACATCCTCTGCACCCTTTCCAATGCCTCCACATCTTATAATGCGGCAACCGAACTGTACACAATACTCCAAGTGCGGCCGCACCAGAGTTTTGTACAGTTGCAACATGACCTCACGGCTCCGAAATTCAATCCCTCTACCAATAAATGCTAACATACCGTATGTCTTAACAGCCTTATCAACCTGGGTGCCAACTTTCAGGGAGCTATGCACATGTACCCTGAGATTTCTGTGCTCGTTGACACTACCAACAGTCCTTCCATTAGCCCTATATTCTGTACTCCTGTTATTCTTACCAAAGTGAATCACCTCACACTTTTCTGTATTAAACTCCATCTGCCACCTCTCGGCCCAGCTCTGCAGCTTATCTATGTCCCTCTGCAAACTGTAACATCCATCCTCACTGTCTATAACTCCTCCAACTTTGGTGTTGTCAGCAAATTTACTAACCCATCCTTCTACACCCTCATCTAGGTCATTTATAAAAATGACAAGCAGCAGTGGCCCCAAAACAGATCCCTGAGGTACACGACTAGTAACTGAACTCCAGGTTGAATATTTCCCATCAACTACCACCCTCTGTCTTCTATCAGCTAGCCAATTCCTGATCCAAACTGCTAAATCACCCTCAATCCCATGCATCTGCATTTTCTGCAGTAGCCTACCATGGGGAACCTTATCAATTGCTTTGCTAAAATCCATACACCACGTCAACTACCTTACCCTTATCCACCTCTTTGGTCACCTTTTCAAAAAACTCGGTAAGGTTTGTGAGGCACGACTTACCCTTCACAAAACTGTGTCGACTATCCCTAATCAATTTATGTCTCTCTAGATGATTATAAATCCTATCTCTTGTAATTCTTTCCAAACTTTTGCCCACAACAGAAGTAAGGCTCACCGGTCTATAATTCCCAGAATGGTCTCTATTCCCCTTCTTGAACAAGGGGACAACATTTGCTATCCTCCAGTCTTCCGGCACTATACCTGTAGTCAATGACGACATGAAGATCAAAGCCAAAGGCTCTGCAATCCTCCCTAGCCTCCCAGAGAATCCTAGGCTAAATCCCATCCGGCCCAGGGGACTTATCTATTTTTACACTCTCAAGACTCTAACCTGGTGTTGTGAGACTTCTTACTGTGTTTACCCCAGTCCAATGCTGGCATCTCCACATCATGACTTTTAGAAAGTAACATACATTCCCTCCTTACCCAGCCCCTTGGACACGCTGGTAAACTGATCCTGGTTCAACTGAACACAGTCAAACTCTGAACTAAAATAAAATTGTACAAAAACAGATAGCCAAATCCAAACAGTATTTAAGAACAGGTTATGTACACAGAATCTTTGCAGTACTGACAAGATTACTGAAACTTTTGGTTCAGCTCTACAAGGAATCAATGAACAAAAAATACCAGAAAAATTCTAATGATTCCGTTCCCATTCAGAATAAAATGAACTGTATTATTTAACAAAGCCAATGAATTTTTATTTATCCCAGTTTGTGGATTTAGGTAATGAAAAGCACAATAACCCAGGATTCAGTGGCCGGTGCCTCTTACTGCTACATCCAAGGGCTTACACTTGTTTTCTTTGGCTGATTTTGAAGAGATTATCTGATTGGCTCGATGAATCCCCAGGCTCTGCGGTTGTGATGAAGATGACTCCAGGTTTCTAACCTTTTACTTTGCTCTATGTCGTTAAGATTACTGATGATCAGTGTAATAAAGGCAACTCGGAGGCTGATAAAAGCTCACTGGTCACATCTAAGTGTCTCAGGGTAAAGAGCGTGACCCCTGACTTGTAGACAGCTGGAATGACCAGGTAATCAGAAACTTCACCAGTAACATCATCTTGAGAAACCATCCAACCAACCTGACCTGAGGAGAGAATAAACATAAAGTCAGTGCATCAAACACCCAGTTTATTAATCCTTTCCTCCCAATTTAACCATCCTGTTTGTCATTTTCATAAATGACCTGGACGAGGAAGTGGAGAGATGGGTTAGTAAGTTTGCCAACAATACGAAGGTTGGTGGTGCTGTGGATAGTCTGGAGGGATGTCAGAAGTTGCAGCGAGACATAGATAGGATGCAAGACTGGGCAGAGAAGTGGCAGATGGATTTCAACGCGGATAAATGTGTAGTGGTCCATTTTGGCAGGACCAATGGGATGAAGGAGTACAATATCAAGGGTAGGAGTCTTAGCTGGGTTGAAGAGCAGAAGGATCTTGGGGTCCAGGTCCACAGGACTCTTAAATCGGTCTCACAGGTGGAGGATGTGGTCAAGAAGGCGTATGGTGTACTGGCCTTCATTAATCAAGGGATTGAGTTTAGGAGTCGGGAGGTAATGCTTCAACTTTATTAGACCCTTGTCAGACCTCACTTGGAGTTGTGTGTGCAGTTCTGGTCGCCTCACTACAGGAAGGATGTGGAAGCTATTGAGAAGGTGCAGAGGAGATTTACAAGGATGTTGCCTGGACTGGGAGGCATGCCTTATGAAGATAGGTTGAGGGAGCTGGGACTCTTCTCCCTGGAGAGACGAAGGTTAAGAGGCGACCTGATAGAGGTTTATAAAATGTTGAGAGGAATAGATAGGGTGGATTCTCGGAGGCTATTTCCCCGGGTTGAAATGGTCGCTACGAGAGGACACAGATTTAAGGTGCGGAGAGGGAAGTACAGAGGTGATGTTAGGGGTAAGTTTTTCACTCAGAGGGTGGTGAGTGAATGGAATCGGCTGCCGTCATCGGTGGTGGAGGCGAATTCGCTGGGGTCTTTTAAAAGACTTCTGGATGAGTATATGGGATTTAATAGGATTGGGAGTTACAGATAGTTCTATGGCTTGGTAGGTATAGATGTGATTGGCACAACTTGTGGGCCTGTTTGTGCTGTAGTGTTCTATGTTCTATGTCCTCTTCACTCCATCACCACTTCTAACTCTACCTTAATCTGTGAAATATCTCACCTCTCTCAATCTCCCTCAGTAAAATGAATTATCCCTCTGATAGCGATATGGGTGCCTCCCATCAGAGAGGCAGTTGTAGGAAAAGCAGGAAAGCTTACAGTAGTGTAGCACCTTTTGTGACTATCAAACACCCGAAAGCACTTTAGCACTTTTGAAACACACTCACTGTCATAGTGTAGAAGCCCAGGAAGCAATGACCAGATCGCTACTTTATATGATCTTGATTAAAGGATAAATATTGACTAGAAGATCAGGGAGATCTCTCACGCTCTTTTTCAAAATAGTGTCCTGGAATTGTTTCCACCCACCCAAGCAAGGAGACAAGACCTCAGTTTAATATCAAATCTGAAAGACGGCACATGCGACAATGCAGCACTCCCTCAGTATTGCACTAGAACATTACCAAAGACTTGGTGATAGAATACCAAGCCAGGATGGTGAGTGGCTTGCAAGGGAACCTCCAGGTGTGCTGTTCACACACATCTGCTGCCCTTGTCCTTCTCGGTGGTAGAGGTGGTCGGGTTTGGAAGATGCCATCGAAGGAGCCTTGGTGAGTCACTGATGTGCATCTTGTACACGGCTGACACCAAGCGTCAGTGTTGAATGAAGTGGAAATCACGTTCGGACAGAGGGACACGAAGCAGTTGAACTACTTGATGCTGTTAAGCTTCTAGAGTACATATAGTTGCAAAGAAGTGGAGAATATTCCATCAGATTCCTGATTTATGCTTTGGAGATGGATGCTCAGGTTGGGCATTTCAGGTGAGTTGCAGACCATTGAATACCTAGTGCTGGCCTTGCTGTTAAAGTTGTGGACAGTAAGTTCCATACGCTGGGAGCTTCAGTAAAAAAGATGAAATTTATAAATAGGGAAATCTTGCTAAAACAAGGCATTATTTGACAACAGCTGGGACACTGAATAATTTTGGTCCTGTTATCTAAGGGAAGATATCCTGGCATTGGAGACGGCCTAGAGAAGGTTCACTTGGTCAATCCTGGGTAGGGAGGGAATTTTCATGAGAGGTTGAGTAGGTTGGGCCTGTACTCACTGGAGTTTAGAAGAATGAGAGGCAATCTCATTGAGGCATATAGGACTCTCATGAAGCTTGACAGGGTAGATGCTGAGAGGTGGTTTCCTCTTCTGGGAGAGTCTAGGATCAGACGGAATAATCTTAGAAGAAGAGGTCACCTATTTTAGACAGGAATGAAGAGGAATTTCTTCTCTCAGAAATTCTTCGCCGCAGAGGCCTGTAGGGGCTGGGTTGTTAAGTATGTTCAAGGCTGAGATAGACAGATTTTTAATCAGTAAGGGAATCCAGGGTTATGGGGATAAGGCAGGAAAGTGAAGTTGAGGATTATCACATCAGATCAGTCATGGTCTTACTGAACAGATTATTGAACGACCCAATTGGCCTATTTCTCTCCCATCTGTTATATTGGGTATTCCTGATGTTTATGACTCGAGGGGAAAGCTCGGGTTACTCACACTCCACTCACCCGCAACATCCAGCTGCTCCCAGAGGGAATGGTTTGGGAGCTGTTTGAAGATGGAGAAATCAGTGCCTCCCGCTAGCCGAGTGAGGACATCGTGTCGGCGGACCAGTAACAGTGACTCACTGCAGAGGCGTTGCTTCACAAGGCTGCTTTGCTCTGCCAAGAATGGAAACATCAATAAACTCAGGAGTTAGTGAATCACCTCCAACCACTCAGCGGGATGGATCCTTACGGTGAAATTCAACCCCGCAGACATGACAGACAATATCAATAGCGAGCAAAAAATCCCATATCCCTATCACACCCCACATCAATCCGCGTCACCCCACTCAGTGTGGAGGCAGCCACAATCAGAGCAAGAAAGCTGTGTGTTCAAACGCAGAACTCTCCATTCACTTGACAAAGAGGCAGCACCCTCGAAAGCTTGTGAGAATATTATCAAATAAATCGGTTGGACTAAAACCTGGTGTTGTCAGACTTTTTACTGTGTTCAAACACCAACAGGACAACTCAGACTGACACTCAATGCTTCAATGCCCCCCAGGGGGAGGCCGCACTGTCGGGGGGTCAGCGCCGACGGAGCGCCGCACTGTCGGGGGGTCAGCGCCGACGGAGCGCCGCACTGTCGGGGGGTCAGCGCCGACGGAGCGCCGCACTGTCGGGGGGTCAGCGCCGACGGAGCGCCGCACTGTCGGGGGGTCAGCGCCGACGGAGCGCCGCACTGTCGGGGGGTCAGCGCCGACGGAGCGCCGCACTGTCGGGGGGTCAGCGCCGACGGAGCGCCGCACTGTCGGGGGGTCAGCGCCGACGGAGCGCCGCACTGTCGGGGGGTCAGCGCCGACGGAGCGCCGCACTGTCGGGGGGTCAGCGCCGACGGAGCGCCGCACTGTCGGGGGGTCAGCGCCGACGGAGCGCCGCACTGTCGGGGGGTCAGCGCCGACGGAGCGCCGCACTGTCGGGGAGTCAGCGCCGAGGGAGCGCCGCACTGTCGGGGGGTCAGCGCCGAGTAAGTGCCGTATTGTTGGACTTGGCCCATTCCCTTTTGATAGATTTGTTAAAACTGCTCTACCGTCTTTTTAAGCAGTGCTATCCAGATTTCAACAGCTTGCTGTTGCCTGTCGCTCTTTTGCCAATAACCACTAGTTTCATATAATTAATAATTTAAATCCTGACAGACACAGTGATCCAGCACTGACTTTAATCTCCTTGATCCAAGCACTCTGATTAAGTAACAGCTCTGTGTGAGACAGAGTTCAGTCTGGCATTGCAAACTGCATCTCGCCAAATAACATTTCCCCAGAAATGGAAGGATATTAAACCTGAGGGATCAACCCTTACACCAAAATGAAAAAGGACAGGGTCTCCTTTAGCTTGTTCAGATAATAGCATGAATAATTTTCTGTTCATTTTATAATTTGCCTCAAATATTTTGAAGTTTGTTTTTGGATGGTGCACAGTGGCAGTGACTCATGCTGGACAGGGATTTTGCTGGTTCTCTATTTACCAATCTGTCAAGGAACAAAATAAATCCTATACCCACCTATTTCTAAGGGATTGGTCATGTAAACCTTTTCAGCGTCCACTCCGAAGACCATCTGATGGTGCCATGCATCTGGAATCTCCTTGCCATCCGGTACTGCTACCTGCATGTTCATGGTCACTACAGCGACAGCTCCTTTCCTCATCCAGTTTGCCAGCCAAGCTGTCAATTGCACACAGCGCTCAGGGTAGAAACTGAAAAACCTCCCTACGACCCTCCCTTCACTGGCCTTTCCCGCTCCCTCAATCAGCTGTTGGTGGGTGGCACCTGGGAAACAGAAAGCAAGCTGCAGTCAGTAACTGACATGCCACACTTATTCTAACCCACGTTTCTGCCTTCATCACACTCCCAGCCACGTCAAACATCGCAAGAGTTTTTGCCCAGAGGGAAGATTCAGCCTGCCTCCCCATAGCCTTTCATTCCCAAAGAAGCCCCATCCATTATGGTATAAGTCTCTCTGGCTAGGCTATCAATTGTCCAGCAAGAAAATTACTTGTTACCTTTTATTGTCTTCTGGCTGCACAAGGTTTCACTCACTCTGAAAGTGACTGGAAGATAATCAGTATTTAGCATCAGAGAGCTTTGCAGCTTAGAAACAGGTCCTTCAGCCCAACTTGCCCATGTTGCCTAGTTTTTAACCACTAAGCTAATCCCAATTGCCCACATTTGGCCCATATCCCTCTTTATCCATGTTACTATCTAAATGCTTTTTAAAAGACAAAATTGTACCTGCCTTTACTACTATCTCTAGCAGCTTGTTCCAGACACTCACCACCCTCTGTGAAAAAAATTGCCCCTCTGGACCCTTTTGTATCTTTCCCCTCTCACCTTAAACCTGTGCCCACTAGTTTTAGACTCCCCTACCTCTGGGAAAAGATATTGACTATCTACCTAGTCTGTGCCCTTCATTATTTTATTGACCTCTATAAGTTCACTCCTAAGTCTCCTACACACCAGAGAAAAAAGTCCCAGTCTATCCAGCCTCTCCTTATAACTCAATCATAGAACATAGAACATTACAGCGCAGAACAGGCCCTTCGGCCCACGATGTTGCGCCGACCAGTTACAAAACAATGACCCACTAGCCTAAACCAATCCCTTTTCATCCATAAACCTATCCACAGATCTCTTAAACGCCCCCAAACTAGGTGCATTTACAACTGCAGCTGGCAGGGCATTCCAGTCCCTCACCACTCTCTGGGTAAAGAACCTACCCCTGACATCTGTCCTATAACTACCCCCCCTTAATTTAAAATCGTGGCCCCTCGTGCTAGCTTTCTCCATCCTGGGAAAAAGGCTATCACTATCTACCCTGTCTAAACCTCTAATCATCTTATATGTTTCAATGAGATCCCCTCTTAGCCGCCTTCTTTCCAGCGAAAACAACCCCAAATCTCTCAATCTCTCCTCATAGGATCTCCCCTCCATACCAGGCAACATCCTGGTAAACCTCCTCTGAACCCTCTCCAAAGCCTCTACATCCTTCCTGTAATGTGGGGACCAGAACTGCACACAAAACTCCAAGTGCGGCCGCACCAGAGATGTGTACAGAAATCCATCACGTTTGGTATTTCTCAAAACTATTTAAATCCCAGGCCTCATGGTAAGAATATTATTCTCTGGAGGCTGCCCCGCATGTCTTGTTTTCTTGATCATCTGAAACCTGATGTCACACTTCCACCATTGTAACGTCATTGTCTAATTAACAGAACTATGAATCCATTGCTCTACAGAAAGTGCTGGGTCATAACCCAGAAACACTCATCTTCAGGGTCAAGATCAGTACACACACTCAAATTCACCCCCTTTCACAGGGAAGCTATAACATTCTCCTTCAACACAAAGCCAGCAGTTAAAAATCTGTTGCCCAGAATCGTGGATGTATCTCCTAAAGTAATTGGGAGGTGGGAATCAAACTGAAGTGTCTGGGAGAGAGGAGGTTAACTCACAAATACAGAGAGTTTGTTGACAGTGTGAGAGGGAGGATAGACAGGTGATAGAGAAGGGGAGCGCTCAGACCGAAGGTTTGAGATGTGTCTATTTCACCGCAAGGAATATTGTGAACAAAGTGGATGAGCTTAGAGTGTGAATCACTACTTGGAAATGTGATGTGGTGGCCATTAGAGACTTGGATGACTCAGGGACAGGACTGGATACTTCAAGTGCCGGGTTTCAGATGTTTCAGAAGGGACAGGGAGGGAGGCAAAAGAGGTGGGAGAGTGGCACTGTTGACCAGAGATAGAGACACAACTGTAGAAAAGATGAACGCCATGGAGGGATTGTCTACAGAGTCTCTGTGGGTGGAGGTTAGGAACAGGAAGGGGTCAATAACTTTACTGGGTGTTTTCTATAGGCCGCATAATAGTAACAGGGATGTTGAGGGGCAGATTAGGAAGCAGATCCTGGAAAGGTTTAATAATAAGAGTTGTCGTGATGGGAGATTTTAATTTCCCAAATATTGATTGGAATCTTGCTAGGGTAAGAGGTTTAGATGGGGAAGAATTTGTTAGGTGTGTTCAGGAGGGTTTCTTGACACAGTGTGTGGATAAGCCTACAAGAGAGGCTGTACTTGATTTGGTATTGGGAAATGAACTTGCACAGGTGTCATTTTGGAGATAGTGATCATAATTCTATCTCCTTTACAATGGCATTGGAGAGAGATAGGATCAGACAAATTAGAAAAGTGTTTACTTGGAGTAAGGGGAATTATGAGGTTATCAGGCAGGAAATTGAAGGCTTAAATTGGAAAGAGGTTTTCTCAGGGAAATGTACAGAAGAAATGTAGCAAATTTTCAGGGAATATTTGTCTGGAGTTCTGCATAGCAACGTTCCATTGAGACAGGGAAGTTATGGTAGGTTACAGGAACCACGGTGTACAAAGGCTGTAATAAATGTAGTCAAGAAGAAAAGCTTACAAAAGGTTCAGGGAACTGGGTGATGTTATAGATCTAGAGGAGTATACGGCTAATAGGAAGAAACTTAAGAAGGAAATTAGGAGAGCCAGAAAGGGCCATGGAAAGGCCTTGGCAAGCAGGATTAAGGAAAACCCCAAGGCATTCTACAAGTATGTGAACAGCAAGAGGATGAGACGTGAAAGAATACGACCTATCAAGTGTGACGGTGGGAAGGTTTATATAGAACTGGTAGAAATAGCACAGGTACTTAATGAATACTTCAGTATTCACAGTGGAAAAGGATCTTGGTGGTTGTAGTGCAGACTTGCAGCGACTGAAAAGCTTGCGCATGTGGATATTAAGAGAGAGGATGTGTTGGAGCTTTTGAAAAGTATCAAGTTAGATAAGTCGCCAGGACTGGATGGGATGTACCCCAGGTTATTGTGGGAGGCGAGGGAGGAGATTGCTGAGCCTCTGGTGGTGATCTTTGCATCAACAATGGAGATGGGAGAGATTCCAAAAGATTGCGGATGTCCTTCCTTTATTCAAGAAAGGGAGTAGAGATAGCTCTGGAAATTATAGACCAGTGAGTCTAACCTCAGTGATTGGTAAGTTGATGGAGAAGTGCTGAGAGGCAGGATTTATGAACATTGAGAGGTATGATTAAGAATAGTCAGCATGGCTTTGTCAAAGGCAGATCGTGCCTTACGAGCCTGAATGAATTTTCTGAGGATGTGACTAAACACATTGTTGAAGGAAGAGTAGTAGATGTAATATATATGGACTTTAGCAATGCATTTGACAAGGTGCCCCATGCAAGGCTTATTGAGAAAGTGAGGGGGCATGGGGTCCAAGGGGACATTGCTTTGTGGATCCAGAACTGGCTTGCCCACAGAAGGCAAAGAGTGGTTATAGATGGATCATAATTTTGCATGGAGGTGTCACCAGTGGAGTGCCCCAGGGATCTGTTCTGGGACCCTTACTGTTTGTGATTTTTATAAATGACCTGGATGAGGAAGTGGAGGAATGGGTTGGTAAGTTTGCTGATGACAAAAGTTGGAGTTGTTGTGGATAGCGTGGAGGGATGTCAGAAGTTGTAGTGAGACATTGATAGGATGCAAGACTGGGCGGAGAAGTGGCAGATGGCGTTCAACGCGGATAAATGTGTAGTCGTCCATTTTGGCAGAACCAATGGGATGAACGAGTACACTATCAAGGGCAGGAGTCTTAGTAGTGTTGAAGAGCAGAAGGATCTTGGGGTCCGGGTCCACAGGACTCTTAAATAGGCCTCGCAGGTGGAGGATGTGGTCAAGGCGGCGTATGGTGTACTGGCCTTCATTAATCGAGGGATTGAGTTTAGAAATCGGGAGGTAATGCTGCAACTTTATAAGACCCTTGTCAGGCCTCATTTGGAGTACTGTGCGCAGTTCTGGTCGCCTCACTACAGGAAGGATGTAGAAGCTATTGAAAGGGTGCAGAGGAGATTTACAAGGATGTTGCCTGGACTGGGAGGCATGCCTTATGAAGTTAGGTTGAGGGGGCTGGGACTCTTTTCCCTGGAGAGATGAAGGTTGAGAGGCGACCTGATAGAAGTTTATAAAATGTTGAGTGGAATAGATAGGGTGGATTCTCAGAGGCTATTTCCCCGGGTTGAAATGGTCGCTACGAGAGGACACAGATTGAAGGTGCGGGGAGGCAAGTACAGAAGTGATGTTAGGGGTAAGTTTTTCACTCAGAAGGTGGTGAGTGAATGGAATCGGCTGCCGTCAGCGGTGGTGGAGGCGAACTCGCTGGGGTCTTTTAAAAGACTTCTGGATGAGTAAATGGGATTGGGAGTTATAGATAGGTCTATGGATTGGTAGGTGTTGATGTGATCGGCGCAACTCGTGGGCCGAAGGGCCTGTTTGTGCTGTAGTGTTCTATGTTCTAACCCAGATAAGTGTGAAGTGGTTCATTTTGGCAGGTCAAACAAGATGACAGAATATAATATTGATGGTAGGATTCTTGGCAGTGTGGAAGATCAGAAGGATCTTGGGGTCCGAGTTCATAGGATGCTCAAAGCAGCTGCGCAGGTTGAAGCTGTGGTTAAGAAGGCGTATGGTGTACTGGCCTTCCATCAATCCAGGAATTGAGTTTAGGAGTCGAGAGATAGTGTTGCAGTTATATAGAACCCTGGTCAGACCCCACTTGGAGTACTGTGCTCAGCTCTAGTTGTTTCATTACAGGAAGGATGTAGAAGCCATAGCAAGGGTGCAGAGGAGATTTACAAGGATGTTGCCTGGATTGGAGAGCATGCCTTATGAGGACAGGTTGAGGGAGCTCGGCCTTTTCTCCTTGGAGAGACAAAGGATAGAGGTGTATAAGATGTTGAGAGGTATTGATTAAGTGGATAGTCTGAGGCTTTTTCCCAGGGCTGAAATGGTTACCGTAAGAGGACGCAGGTTTAAGGTGCTGGGGAATAGGTACAGAGGAGATGTCGGGGAAAGTTTTTCACTCAGAGGGTGGAGGGTGCGTTGAACGGACTGCCAGTAACGGTAGCAGAGGCGGATTCGATAGGGTCTTTTAAGAGACTTTTAGGTAAGTACATGGAACTTAGTAAGATAGAGGGTTATAGGTAAGCCTAGTAATCTCTAAGGTAGGAACATATTCAGCACAACTTTGTGGGTCGAAGGGCCTGTATTGTGCTGTAGTTTTTCTATGTAATTGGCTCAAGTGTCAACTTTACAATTTTGCCGTTTGTCATCTCCTGCCCAATCATCTCACAACTTCATATCACTGGAGGAGATCATTTAATCCAATACAGCTCGAGAGGTTTAAGGTGCTCTATAAATGCAAGTTATCATCATCGCTAGGTAAATTAGTCATTCTGGTTCATATTCTGTTCAGTTAACACAAGCACCTCAGATTTTATCATTGCTGTTTTGGTGAGGTGATTAACATGTGCATTTAAACTAACCATGTTTTTGATTATTAACCAGCACTCACTGATGCTCTGGAGTTAAGGTTTGTAAGGATTCCATGTCTGCTGGCCACCATATCCCTGATCACATGTCCAGTACAGTGACCGTCCCAAAACCTTCCTGAACATACGTGACGGAGGCACACAGCTGTCCGCAATTCTTCCTCAGCTGATACTCACTGTCAGAAAGCAGAAGGGGGCGGCACGGTGGCACAGTGGTTAGCATGGGATAAAAGCAAATTACTGTGAATACTGGAATCTGAAACCAAAAGAGAAAATGCTGGAAAATCTCAGCAGGTCTGGCAGCATCTGTAAAGAGAGAAAACAGCTGATGTTTCGAGTCCAGATGACACTTTGTCAAAGTAATAGTTTACACTGCTGCATCAGAGCCAGGGACCTGGGTTCGATTCCTGGCTTGGGTCACCGTCTGCATGGATCTTGCATGTTCTCCCCGTGTCCGCGTGGGTTTCCAATTGGTGTTCTGGTTTCCTCCCACAGTGCAGGTTAAGTGAATTGACTGTGCTAAATTCTCCCTCAGTGTACCTGAACAGGTGCCTTAGTACGGCGACGAGGGGATTTTTCACAGTAATATCATTGCAGTGTGAATGTAGCCTACTTGTGACAATAATAAATAAGCTTTAAAAAAAAAAGGGAGCCATGGTCTTTGGTTCGGGTATCTGGCAGTTTTGGAACATTCCGGTATTTCTGTATTTCCAGACTGTATCCAATAAGCAATAAGGATGGGAATCACATGGCAGAATACTTTCTGGGCAAATATGCCAACGTTACTGATCGTCAAGAGTAGACAGATGGTGGAGTAATTTGCTGGGCTGGATTTGAACTATTTCTTGTGCACAAGATATACCTGGACAATTTTCCACATTGCCAGATAGATAGCAAGGTTGTCTCTGTGCAAGTCCCAATGAAACAGCAAAAGTAGGGAGTTTCAGGGAGAGGAGCACAGCTTCTGGGCACAGAAATGGGAGAGGGGAGATGGGGGGAGGAAGCAAGTGGAGAGCAAGCAGAAACTACAGCAAAGCTGCTGAAAGGTCTCCCACCTGCAACACTTCGTGATATTAAATATTCAGCCAGAGGTGCATCGTTCTTCCGCAGTCTGGTCTGGACACACCTGTCCACAACATCAGGAAGAATGTCAAATTGCAGAGCCTGCAGAACATTCAGAACTGCAGTCGCACCACATGCACTCGATCCAATCTGCAGAATCTGTTTCTGTACAGCCTCCTCTAGACTCCAGATCATCACTGACTTCAGATCATCACTCCCCTCTTCCTCCACTGACCTCTCTGAGCCCATGGCACCAGCACATGGCCCACAGGAGTCCATTCTTTACACAACCTGAGTGTTTCTCAGAATCCCGTTGGAATTAGAAAACTTGATCCAAGAGCGAACTTCATCAGAATATTCACAATGGCTTCTCTTCAGGGTGTGACAAAGCACTAGAATACAGAAAAACAAACAGCTTATTCTGAGATTAGGGTTAAGGCACACCGGAGGACAGGGTAGAGGGAGCTTTTTATCTAACCCCTTGCAGCACCTGTCCTGTGAATGTAGCGCTCCCTCGGCACCGACCCTCTGACAGTGCAGCACTCCCTCAGCACTGACCCTCTGACAGTGCGGCACTCCCTCAGCACTGTCCCTCTGACAGTGCGGCACTCCCTCGGCACCGACCCTCTGACAGTGCGGCACTCCCTCGGCACCGACCCTCTGACAGTGCGGCACTCCCTCGGCACCGACCCTCTGACAGTGCGGCACTCCCTCGGCACCGACCCTCTGACAGTGCGGCACTCCCTCAGCGCCGACCCTCTGACAGTGCGGCACTCCCTCAGCGCTGACCCTCTGACAGTGCGGCACTCCCTCAGCGCTGACCCTCTGACAGTGCGGCACTCCCTCAGCGCTGACCCTCTGACAGTGCGGCACTCCCTCAGCGCTGACCCTCTGACAGTGCGGCACTCCCTCAGCGCTGACCCTCTGACAGTGCGGCACTCCCTCAGCGCTGACCCTCTGACAGTGCGGCACTCCCTCAGCGCTGACCCTCTGACAGTGCGGCACTCCCTCAGCGCTGACCCTCTGACAGTGCGGCACTCCCTCAGCGCTGACCCTCTGACAGTGCGGCACTCCCTCAGCGCTGACCCTCTGACAGTGCGGCACTCCCTCAGCGCTGACCCTCTGACAGTGCGGCACTCCCTCAGCGCTGACCCTCTGACAGTGCGGCACTCCCTCAGCGCTGACCCTCTGACAGTGCGGCACTCCCTCAGCGCTGACCCTCTGACAGTGCGGCACTCCCTCAGCGCTGACCCTCTGACAGTGCGGCACTCCCTCAGCACTGACCCTCTGACAGTGCGGCACTCCCTCAGCACTGACCCTCTGACAGTGCGGCACTCCCTCAGCACTGACCCTCTGACAGTGCGGCACTCCCTCAGCACTGACCCTCTGACAGTGCGGCACTCCCTCAGCACTGACCCTCTGACAGTGCGGCACTCCCTCAGCACTGACCCTCTGACAGTGCGGCACTCCCTCAGCACTGACCCTCTGACAGTGCGGCACTCCCTCAGCACTGACCCTCTGACAGTGCGGCACTCCCTCAGCACTGACCCTCTGACAGTGCGGCACTCCCTCAGCACTGACCCTCTGACAGTGCGGCACTCCCTCAGCACTGACCCTCTGACAGTGCGGCACTCCCTCAGCACTGACCCTCTGACAGTGCGGCACTCCCTCAGCACTGACCCTCTGACAGTGCGGCACTCCCTCAGCACTGACCCTCTGACAGTGCGGCACTCCCTCAGCACTGACCCTCTGACAGTGCGGCACTCCCTCAGCACTGACCCTCTGACAGTGCGGCACTCCCTCAGCACTGACCCTCTGACAGTGCGGCACTCCCTCAGCACTGACCCTCTGACAGTGCGGCACTCCCTCAGCACTGACCCTCTGACAGTGCGGCACTCCCTCAGCACTGACCCTCTGACAGTGCGGCACTCCCTCAGCACTGACCCTCTGACAGTGCGGCACTCCCTCAGCACTGACCCTCTGACAGTGCGGCACTCCCTCAGCACTGACCCTCTGACAGTGCGGCACTCCCTCAGCACTGACCCTCTGACAGTGCGGCACTCCCTCAGCACTGACCCTCTGACAGTGCGGCACTCCCTCAGCACTGACCCTCTGACAGTGCGGCACTCCCTCAGCACTGACCCTCTGACAGTGCGGCACTCCCTCAGCACTGACCCTCTGACAGTGCGGCACTCCCTCAGCACTGACCCTCTGACAGTGCGGCACTCCCTCAGCACTGACCCTCTGACAGTGCGGCACTCCCTCTGCACTGACCCTCTGACAGTGCGGCACTCCCTCTGCACTGACCCTCTGACAGTGCGGCACTCCCTCAGCACTGACCCTCTGACAGTGCGGCACTCCCTCAGCACTGACCCTCTGACAGTGCGGCACTGACTCTGCGAGTGAGATTTTCCCGCAGGTTCTGACCCGAAGTGATTTATTTACTGACCGGATGTGCGCAGAACTGGGCCTGAAGCCTGGCTCGGGATTTGGCGATGGTGCCACGGGCGGGGACAGGGAGAGGCTGCCAACCCGCCCGGGAGGTCCCGGGAGCGCAGCACGTGACTGCGGCGCGCCTCACCGATCACATGATCGGCGCGAGAATCTCGGTCGGCGCGGGAATGGGCGCAGGGAGCGGCGCAGAGATCGGCGCGGGAATGGGCGCAGGGAGCGGCCCCGCCCCCCGCGGTTAGCCAGTGAGAATTCACAGACGGAAGCCCTGAGTGACCCCGTGACCCCTGCTCCCCATGATCCAGAATGTTCCTCAGGTCAGTGAGGAGCCCGCAGCTGCTGCAGTTTATTGTCACTCAGGGTGGGGGAGATGGCCTGGCGGGTCAGGCCTGGGTTTCCTCTCCGTCCCTGACGCCGGCCCGGCGGTTAGCGCTGCCCCCGGGGAGCCGGCCTCGTCCCCCAGCCTCCCCTCACCGTCTGTGTGGAGCCTGTACATTCTCCCCGTGTCTGCGTGGGGTTCCCCCCACGGTCCGAAGATGTGAAGGTTGGGTGGATTGGCCGTGATAAATTGCCCCTTTAGTGTCAGGGGGATTAGCTGGGGTCAGGATGTGGGTAACTGCGATGGGCCTGGTTGGGATTGTGGTCAGTGCAGACTGAATGGACCGAATGGCCTCCTTTTGCACTGAAAAGTAAAACATAGAACATAGAACATTACAGCGCAGAACAGGCCCTTCGGCCCACGATGTTGCGCCGACCAGTTACAAAACAATGATCCACTAGCCTAAACCAATCCCTTTTCATCCATAAACCTATCCACAGATCTCTTAAACGCCCCCAAACTAGGTGCATTTACAACTGCAGCTGGCAGGGCATTCCAGTCCCTCACCACCCTCTGGGTAAAGAACCTACCCCTGACATCTGTCCTATAACTACCCCCCCTTAATTTAAAGTTATGCCCCCTCGTGCTAGCTTTCTCCATCCTAGGAAAAAGGCTATCACTGTCCACCCTATCTAAACCTCTAATCATCTTATATGTTTCAATAAGATCCCCTCTTAGCCGCCTTCTTTCCAACGAAAACAACCCCAAATCCCTCAGTCTCTCCTCATAGGACCTCCCCTCCATACCAGGCAACATCCTGGTAAACCTCCTCTGCACCCTCTCCAAAGCCTCTACATCCTTCCTGTAATGTGGAGACCAGAACTGCACACAGTACTCCAAGTGCGGCCGCACCAGAGTAGTGTACAGTTGTAACATGACACTGCGACTCCTAAATTCAATCCCCCTACCAATAAACGCCAAGACACTGTATGCCTTCTTAACAACCTTATCTACTTGATTCCCAACTTTCAGGGATCTATGTACACATACACCTAGATCCCTCTGCTCCTCCACACTATTCAAAGTCCTCCCGTTAGCCCTATACTCAACACATCTGTTACTCCTACCGAAATGAATTACCTCACACTTCTCTGCATTAAACTCCATCTGCCACCTCGCGGCCCAGCTCTGCAACCTGTCTAGGATGTATTGTCGAAGCTAGAAAGATACTTGGACACAGCATTTGCAAGTGATGAATCCTTTATTGCCCTCCCACCGACAAGGAGAGAAGAACTGAACAGTCCGCTCCGCCCAATTGCACACAGTCAGCCCCCTCTATAGGGTGTTGCAAAGTTTACTTATTAGTCACAAGTTGGCTTACATTAATACTGCAATGAAGTTACTGTGAAATTCCCCTAGTTGCCATATTCTTGCATCTGTTCAGGTACACCGAGGGAGAATTTGAATAGCGGAGATATTTGAATCATTGATAGTCACAGGTGAGGTGCCTGAAGATTGGAGAGTGGCAAATGTGCCTTTGTTTAAAAAGGGCTGCAGGGAAAAGCCTGGGAACTGCAGGCCAGTGAGTCTCACATCTGTGGTGGATAAATTATTGGAAGGTATTTTGAAAGACAGGATCTGCAGGCATTTAGAGATGTAAGGACTGATTAGGGACAGTGAGCATTGCTTTGTGAGTGGAAAATCATGTCTCACAAATTTGATTGAGTTTTTTGAAGGGGTTACCAAGAAGGTAGATGAGGGCAGAGCAGTTCATGTTGTCCACATGGACTTTAGCAAGGTCTTTGACAAGTCTTAATAAGACTTGAACAGCAGGTTAGGTGTAAAGATTCACATTCTAATCAGTAATCTCTAAACTGTCTGTGCTTTATATGCTCTGTCTGAGGCCAGAACTCTCCATTCACCTGACAGAGGGGCTAACCCGAAAGCTAGTGAATTTACTATCAAATAAATCAGTTGGACTGAAACCTGGTGTTGTCAGACTTTTTACTGTGTTTACCCCAGTCCAACGCCGGCATATCCACATCATGGCTGGGAGGGTGCCAGAGGACTGGAAAGTAGCTAATGTAACACCACTGTTTAAGAAAGGAGGGAGGCAGCAGACAGGAAATTATAGGCTGGTTAGCCTGACTTGAGTCATTGGCAAGATTTTAGAGTCCATTATTAAAGATGAGATGGTAGAGTACTTGGAAGTGTGTGATAAAGAAGGACTGAGTCAGCACGGCTTCGTCAAGGGGAGGTCATGTCTGACAAATCTGATAGAGTTCTTTGAGGAGGTAACAAGGAAGTTAGATAAAGGAGAACCAGTGGATGTGTTTTTTTAAGATTTCTAGAAGACCTTTGACAAGGTGCCACATAGGAGACTATTAAATAAGAGCCCATGGTGTTAAGGGTAAGATCCTGGCATGAATAGAGGATTGTCTGGCAGAAGGCAGAGAGTGAGGATAAAGAGGTCCTTTTCAGGTCTTTTTCAGCTGGTGAATAGTGATGTGCCTCAGGGGTCAGTGCTGGGACTATAACCTTTCACAATATACATTAACAATTTGGAGGAAGGAACTGAAGGCACTGTTTCTAAGTTTAACAGATGATACAAAGATATGTAGAGGGACATGTAGTATTGAGGAAGCAGGGGGGCTGCAGAAGGACTTGGACAGGTTAGGAGAGTGGGCACAGAAGTGGCAGATGGAATACAATGTGGAAAAGTGTGAGGTTATACACTTTAGAAGGAGGAATGGAGACAGAGACTATTTTCTAAATGGGAAAATGTTTAGGAAATCAGAAGCACAAAGGGACTTGTGAGTCCTTGTTCAAGATTCTCTTAAGGTTAACGTGGAGGTTCATTCAGCAGTTAGGAAGGCAAATACAATATTAGCATTCACGTCAAGAGAATTTGTGTGAGGCTGTATAATCAGACTCCATTTGGAGCATTGTGGGCAGTTTTGACACACTACCTTCCCTTCACAAAACCACGCTGCCTATCGCTAATAAGCGTATTCTCTTCCAGATGTGAATACATCCTATCCCCAAGAATCTTCTCCAATATCTTTAACATGCATCTTAAACCTTAGGATATCCATACACAGGACCTTAGTTCAATGTCCATCATCATATTCAGCACCTGACAGTACAGCACTCCCTCACAATGGTCCATTTGTGAATTCAGGTCCTGGAACAAGACTTGGGCGAAAAACTGCAGCAGGCGATGGTGCAGAGGGACCTCGGGGTCCTTGTGCATGAGTCGCAAAAACCCAGCTTGCAGGTGCAGCAGGTGGTCAGGAAGGCGAATGGGATGCTGGCCTTCATAGCGAGGGGATTGAATATAAAAGTAGGGAGGTCTTGCTGCAGCTGTATAGGGCATTGGTGAGGCCGCAGCTGGAGTACTGTGTGCAGTTTTGGGAGCCGCACTTGCGCAAGGATATTTTGGCCCTGGAGGGAGTGCAGAGGAGGTTTACTAGGCTGATACCGGAGTTGAGGGGATTGAGCTATGAGGAGAGGCTGAATAAACTAGGCTTGTACTCGTTAGAGTTTAGAAGAATGAGGGGAGATCTCATTGAGACGTATAAGATGATGAATGGGATGGATAGGATAGAGGTGGAGAGACTCTTCCCGCTCAAAAAAGACAGTAGGACTAGGAGGCATAGCCTCAAGATAAAGGGGAGGCGGTTTAGAACAGAGTTGAGGAGGAACTTCTTCACTCAAAGGGTGGTGAATCTCTGGAATTCTCTGCCCGTTGAAGTGGTGGAGGCTGCCTCGCTAAATATTTTTAAGAAACGGGTTGATGGGTTTTTGATAAGAGAGGGGATTAAGGGTTATGGGGAGAGGGCGGGAGGGTGGAGCTGAGCCACGACAGATCAGCCATGATCTTATTGAATGGCGGGGCAGGCTCGAAGGGCTAGATGGCCTACTCCTGCTCCTATTTCTTATGTTCTTATGTTGTTATGTTCTTATCTTCAAATTCACTGTCACTCTTTGAGCTATCAATTGAAAGGTGGATGGGAGGATGTGGGGTTATTATTGAGATGTGCAATCATATAACAGGATGCTGCTTAAATCAGTAACAACCACTCCCCCCAGTAGAGTATACTCCTTATTTAATCAGCCTTTATTGCAAAACATTTATTTTACAATTCTCCCCACTCCCTGTTGCTGCAAGTCCCACATTCTCCCCGCTCCCCCTGGGAGCAAGCCCCGCACTCTCCCCGCTCCCCCTGGGAGCGAGCCCTGCACTCTCCCCACTCCCCCTGGGAGCAAGCCCCGCACTCTCCCCACTCCCCCTGGGAATGAGCCCCGCATCTCATTAGTGACTCTCTGATGTTGGTGGTCTCTGGTTCTGTCCCCTCCTCAGAGGAAGCATTTTCTTGTCAATCCTCTGGAACACTTTGATAAATGAAGATCGGTATTATGTTTCCCGTTCTCGCTGAATCCATTGACACCTATTCCCAGTGGTCACGCTGAAGCCACCTCCAAACCTGTTTATGTTGAACAGTTCCCTCATTGTGAGTTTCCAGGATCTGGTGGATTCGATGCTGACATTGAGTCTTGGGAATTGGATTCAGTTAGCAGGGCTGGAACTGAAGGACAGGATTGAGGAGAAGGAAAGGTTCTTAGGAACCCCAGCAACAGAGGCCTTTCTGTTCACACATTAGCTTCAGATAAGAGCAAGCCCTTTGAGATAATCTCCTGGAAGGGGGCTCTGCAGATTAATCCCAATGTACTGTGACTTCGAGTGAGATTTGGAGGAGCAATTTCACAAAGTTGGTGTTCCCAGGAATCTGGAAGGTGAAGGGGTGAAGTGAAAAGAAAATTTTGAGAAACGTTATTCTGCTGACGAGGGAATCTAAACCATTCGGAAAAGAAAACATTCCTTCACAAAAAGAGTGGTGGTGTGGGGGGAAAGGGTTGTGGATTTCTGTCCAAACCCTCTAAGTACCCAGACTCCATGTCACTGTGTCAGCTTCTCCTCTGTCTGACAATTCTGCTCTTACTTAATCCATGAATTTGTTTTTAAGAACATAATAAGAACATAAGAAATAGGAGCAGGAGTAGGCCATCTAGCCCTTCGAGCCTGCCCCGCCATTTTTGGGGATTTTTAAATTGGCTCCTCACATGAAAGGAATGTTCCCCTGTGTCTATGGAATCCCTGTATCAGAGCGAGGGATTGGGTGGATGGAATCATATTGTGGGACGGCTGCTGTTTGGTAACTACAAACAAACAGAAATTTCTGTCCCTTTGGAAAAACTGCCCGAAATTCTGGACAAGCAGCAGATGGAATCGAAACCAGGAAATGCTGGAAGATCTCAGCAGGTCTGACAACCTCTGTGGAGAGAGAATAGAGCCAGCGTTTCAAGTCTGGACAATCCTCCATCAGAGCTGTGGATGGAATCAATATTCTCACCTTATCAACACTCAGTGTGAGCGAGTCCTGCTCCAGAACCTTCCACAGTCTGTCAGGTGCTGGGACTGAAGGTCAAAGGTGAAACTGGTATTTGATATGCAGCTGAGAGAAAATTCAGTCAGAACTCTGTCATGTTACAGATAGTTTAACAATGAAATGAGTTTTTGTAAAGTTTCGATCGAGACTATGAGAAGTGGCGAACATGTTTGAGTCTGTCCCCATTGAACTGAGAACTTTGATTGCTCAGTTGTATTCAATATTTTGCCAGGAGTTAATTGGTGTTGGAAAAGGAATCTGAACAGAGACCTACAATCAGTGAATTGTAGAATCCCTATAGTGCAGAAGAAGGCCATTCGACCCATCGAGTCTGCACTGACAACAATCCCACCCAGACTCTATCCCTGTAACCCCAGGCATTCACTCTACCAGTCCCCCTGACACCAAGGGACAATCTATCATGGCCAGTCAACCTAATCCACACATCTTTGAAGTGTGGGAGGAAACCCATGCAGACACGGGGAGAATGTGCAGACTCTGCACATACAGTCATGGAAAGCTGCAATTGAACTTGGGTCCCTGGCACCTTGAGACAACAGTGCCACCTTAACCAGTGAACAGAAGCTATCACTCAGCACCATCAGATTTATTGGGTATAATCTGGACAGAGGTAGAGGTGATGATATCATGAGAAAGTTACTGTTTGGCAACAAAAGAAAGTTTTGCACCTTAACTTGCAACTTCAACCAATCACAGCTCAGAAAGAACAACAACATCTGTGTCATTTCTTATAAGACAGAATCAACTTCCACAAAAAAGATTGTCATATTAACTGTACAAATGTTAGAATAATACTTGGTAATATAACCAATGTTCATGGTGGGTGAGTGTTAATGTTTGTTATATTGAAGTCAAGGGGGAGGGATGTTAAGTATTGTAAACAAGTTTTTAGGTGTCTAGATCATCATCAACCTGTCCTGGTTCCCTGATAAGAACATAAGAACATAAGAACATAAGAAATAGGAGCAGGAGTAGGCCATCTGGCCCTTCGAGCCTGCCCCGCCATTCAATAAGATCATGGCTGATCTGTCGTGACTCAGCTCCACCTTCCCGCCCTCTCCCCATAACCCTTAATCCCTTCTCTTATCAAAAACCCATCAACCCGTTTCTTAAAAATATTTAGCGAGGCAGCCTCCACCACTTCAACGGGCAGAGAATTCCAGAGATTCACCACCCTTTGAGTGAAGAAGTTCCTCCTCAACTCTGTTCTAAACCGCCCCCCCTTTATCTTGAGGCTGTGCCCCCTAGTCCTACTGTCTTTTTTGAGCGGGAACAGTCTCTCCACCTCTATCCTATCCATCCCATTCATCATCTTATACGTCTCAATGAGATCTCCCCTCATTCTTCTAAACTCTAACGAGTACAAGCCTAGTTTATTCAGCCTCTCCTCATAGCTCAATCCCCTCAACTCCGGTATCAGCCGAGTAAACCTCCTCTGCACTCCCTCCAGGGCCAAAACATCCTTGCGCAGGTGCGGCGCCCAAAACTGCACACAGTACTCCAGCTGCGGCCTCACCAATGCCCTATACAGCTGCAGCAAGACCTCCCTACTTTTATATTCAATCCCCCTCGCTATGAAGGCCAGCATCCCATTCGCCTTCCTGACCACTATAGTTAGGAAAGCCCACCAACGCCTCTCCACTTTCTCAGAAGATTAAGGAAAGACTGTGGGAGTTTGCGCATTCTCCCTGTGCTTGCGTGGGTTTTCTCCGGGTGCTCCAGTTTCCTCCCACTCCCCAAAGATGTGCTGTTAGGCTGATTGGCAGTAATAAATTGTCCCTAAATTAGTTTCCCTCAATGTGGATGGCCATAAAACATTAGACAAGGTTCATGGGTGGAGGGGGGGACTGGTGGTGTTGGGATGGCAGCGTGGGCTCGTTGGGCCGAAGGGCCTGTTTCCCGGGCTGTTTTTGTTCTTTGTTCTTTGAAATTTGGCTTGTCAGCTACAACTCTCACCAACTTTTATAGATGCACCATTGAAAGCATTCTTTCTAGCTGTTTCACAGCTTGATGTGGCTCCTACTCTGCCCAAGACTGCAAGAAACTACAAAAGGTCGTGAATGTAGCCAATCCATCCAAAACAAGCCTCCCATCCATGACTCTATCTACACTTCCCACTGCCTCAGCAAAGAAGCCAGTGTAATTAGGGACCTCATGCACCCCAGACATTCTCTCTTCCACGTTCTGCCATTGGGAAAAAGATACAAAGGTCTGAGGTCATGTACCAACCAACTCAAGAACAGCTTCTTCCCTGCTGCTGTCAGACTTTTGAATGGACTTACCTTGCATTAAGATGATCTTTCTCTACACCCTAACTATGACTGTAACACTACATTCTGCATTCTCTTGTTTCCTTTTCATAGAACATAGAACATTACAGCACAAACAGGCCCTTCGGCCCTCGAGTTGCGCCGATCGCATCAACCCCACCAATCTATAGACCTATCTATAACCCCCAATCCCATTAAACCCCATATACTCATCCAGAAGTCTTTTAAAAGACCCCAGCGAGTTCGCCTCCACCACCGACGACGGCAGCCGATTCCAATCACTCACCACCCTCTGAGTGAAAAACTTACCCCTAACATCACCTCTGTACTTCCCTCCCCGCACCTTAAATCTGTGTCCTCTCGTAGCGACCATTTCAACCCGGGGAAATAGCCTCTGAGAGTCCACCCTATCTATTCCTCTCAACATTTTATAAACTTCTATCAGGTCGCCTTTCAACCTTCGCCTCTCCAGGGAAAAGAGTCCCAGCTCCCTCAACCTATCTTCATAAGGCATGCCTCCCAGTCCAGGCAACATCCTTGTAAATCTCCTCTGCACCCTTTCAATAGCTTCTACGTCTTTCCTATAGTGAGGCGACCAGAACTGCGCACAGTACTCCAAATGAGGCCTGACGAGGGTCCTGTAAAGTTGCAGCATTACCTCCCGACTCCTAAACTCAATCCCTCGATTAATGAAGGCCAGTACACCATACGCCTTCTTGACCACCTCCTCCACCTGCGAGGCCGATTTAAGAGTCCTGTGAACCCGGACCCCGAGATCCTTCTGCTCTTCAACGCTACTAAGACCCCTGCCCTTAATAGTGTACTCGTTCATCCCGTTGGTTCTGCCGAAATGGACTACTACACATTTATCCGCGATATGGACAGTATGCTTTGTCTATATTGTGTGCAAGAAATAATACTTTTCACTGTATACTAATGCATGTGACAAATCAAATCAAACTCATAGATTGCTGTTTGATTGGTCACATGATGTGTAGTGACACCAGTTGTGGGATTTTCCTTCTCTTCCATCCTGCACTGTTGAATTAAACTCCGCTAACTGGTTAAGTAACCCACCC
This sequence comes from Prionace glauca, assembly GCA_037974335.1. Taxonomy (NCBI): domain Eukaryota; kingdom Metazoa; phylum Chordata; class Chondrichthyes; order Carcharhiniformes; family Carcharhinidae; genus Prionace; species Prionace glauca. The sequence goes on along the minus strand of CM075736.1, from coordinate 78,054,148 downwards.
AGTGGCAACCTATTCATTCTTTATTCTCTCTGTACAAGACAGCTGACCACATTAATATATAACAACACAGAGTGTACCTGCACCACAGGGACCGCAGTGGAGCAAGAAGGCAGCTCACCACTTCCTTCTCCAGGGGTAATTAGGGCTGGGAAATAAAGGTTGGGCTTGGCCAGTGTATGAATGAAAAGAAATTGCAGCAGGTTGCAGACGGTCATGTGGACGTGAGAGCAAGATGCTGAGTTCTCTGACAAGTGACAAGAAGGTTGCTGTCATGTTTAGAACATAGAACATTACAGCGCAGAACAGGCCCTTCGGCCCACGATGTTGCGCCGACCAGTTACAAAACAATGACCCTCTAACCTAAACCAATCCCTTTTCGTCCATAAACCTATCCACAGATCTCTTAAACGCCCCCAAACTAGGCGCATTTACAACTGCAGCAGGCAGTGCATTTCAGTCCCTCACCACCCTCTGGGTAAAGAATCTACCCCTGACATCCGTCCTATAACTACCCCCCCTTAATTTAAAGCCATGCCCCCTCGTGCTAGATTTCTCCATCAGAGGATAAAGGCTATTACTATCCACTCTATCTAAACCTCTAATCATCTTATATGTTTCTATAAGATCCCCTCTTAGCCGCCTTCTTTCCAGCAAAAACAACCCCAAATCTCTCAGCCTCTCCTCATAGGACCTCCCCTCCATACCAGGCAACATCCTGGTAAACCTCCTCTGCACCCTCTCCAAAGCCTCCACATCCTTCCTGTAATGTGGGGACCAGAACTGCACACAGTACTCTAAGTGCGGCCGCACCAGAGTTGTGTACAGTTGCAACATAACGCTGCGACTCCTAAATTCAATCCCTCCACCAATAAAAGCCAAGACATAGTATGCCTTCTTAACAACCTTATCTACTTGATTCCCAACTTTCAGGGATCTATGTACACATACACCTAAATCCCTCTGCTCATCCACACTATTCAAAGTCCTCCCGTTAGCCCTATACTCTACACATCTGTTATTCCTACAAAGTGAATTACCTCACACTTCTCCGCATTAAACTCCATCCGCCACCTCTCGGCCCAGCTCTGCAACCTGTCTAAGTCTTCCTGCAAACTATGACACCCTTCCTCACTATCTACCACACCTCCGACTTTGGTGTCATCAGCAAATTTGCTAATCCACCCAACTATACCCTCATCCAGATCATTAATAAAAATTACAAACAGCAGTGGCCCCAAAACAGATCCCTGAGGCACACCACTCGTAACCAAACTCCATGATGAATATTTATCATCAACCACTACCCTCTGTCTCCTATCCGCTAGCCAATTCCTGATCCAATTCCCTAGATCACCCCCAATCCCATACATCTGCATTTTCTGCAGAAGCCTACCATGGTGAACCTTATCAAACGCCTTACTAAAATTCATATACACCACGTCCACTGCCTTACCCCCATCCACCTCTTTGGTCACTTTCTCAAAAAACTCAATAAGGTTAGTAAGGCACGACCTACCCGCCACAAAACCATGCTGACCATCTCCAATCAATTCATTACTCTCCAAATAACTATAAATCCTATCCCTAATAATTTTTTTCTAAAACCTTACCCACAACAGAAGTGAGTCTCACCGGTCTATAATTCCCGGGGAAGTCTCTGTTCCTCTTCTTAAACAATGGGACAACATTCGCTAACCTCCAATCTTCCGGTACTATACCAGAGGCCAACGATGACCTGAAGATCAGAGCCAGAGGCTCTGCAATCACTTCTCTTGCCTCCCAGAGAATCCTGGGGTAAATCCCATCCGGACCAGGGGACTTATCTATTTTCAGACCCTCCAAAATATCCAGCACATCCTCCTTATCAACTGCAACACTGTCAATTCTACTCCCCTGCAACCCAGTGTCCTCCTCAGCTATATTCATGTCCCCCTGCGTGAACACTGAAGAGAAATATTGGTTCAATGCCTCTCCAATCTCCTCCGGTTCCACACATAACTTCCCTCTGCTGTCTGTAGTTTCCCCAGAATAGAGGAGACTGCATTGGGGGCAGCAAATAAAGTAAACCAACTTGAAGGAGGTGCAATTGAAACGCTGTTTGTTCTGAAAGGAGTGCTTGGAGCCTTGGACAGTGAGGAGGGAGGGGGTAAAGGGGCAGCTGTTACACCTTTCACAATGGGAAGGGGTTAGAGGTCAAAGAAGGGAAGTGAAGTGTTGGAGCTGGAGCATGGTTTTTTGATTTGATCTATTATTGTCACGTATTAATATACAATGAAAAGTTGTTTCTTATGCACAATACAGACAAAGCATAATGTTCATAGAGAAGGAAAGGAGAGGGTGCAGAATGTGGTGTTACAGTCACAGGTAGGGTGTAGAGAAAGATCAACTTAATGCGAGGTGGGTCCATTCAAAAGTCTGACAGCAGCAGGGAAGAAGCTGTTCTTGAGTCGGTCGGTACATGACCTCAGACCTTTGTATCTTTTCCCGACGGAAGAAGGTGGAAGAGAGAATGTCCGGGGTGTGTGGGGTCCTTGATTATATTGGCTGCTTTGCCTGAGGCATGAGAGGGAGATGGAAATTGGAAACAAAATCTATAATTTCTTTTTCAGGTCCAGATGAAACTATGAAGCAGTATTGATACAGTCCCCACTGTAACTGAGGAAGAGTTGTGGGAAAGGGTCTGAGTAAGGCTAGAACAAGGAATTTCACATAGCCCACAAAATGACAGGCATTTTACTGAAATAAATCACATTCTGACCATCTGCTGCTGACAGCACGATATCCAATGGGTTCTTGGTGTTCATTCTCTCTGCAACAGTGAGATTTAGTCAGCCAATTAGAGACAGAGACACTTGAATATTGAACATTGACCTGGCAATTGATTTCCCTGTTTTTGGGGCGATTTTATTGATTGACACAAAATAAATCATTGTGAAGGAGTAATTTGAGCTGTGGCTGCAAATAGCAACTTTAAGGTGAGCTGCTTATTTAAATGAAAATTAGGGTGGCACAGTGGTTAGCGCTGCAACCTCACAATGCCAGGGACTGGGGTTCAATTCCTGCCTTAGGTCACTGTCTGTGCGGAGTCTGCATGTTCTCCCCGTGTCTGTATGGGTTTCATCCAGCTCTGGTTTCTTCCCACATTTTGAAAGATATGCTTGCATATTGACTCAGACAGGTGCCAAAGTGTGGCGAGGGATTTTCAGAGTAACTTCATTGCAGTGTTAATGTAAACATTACTCATGACTAATAAATAAACTTTACTTTTAGATGCGGTATTTGGTCACAAACCCACTGCCTTGGCTGCTGCTCCAACTCACATCCACCAGAGGGCAATGCTGACCAGCACATCCTGGACCAAAAATTCCATTGCAATTGGAAACAAGTGGAAACACCCCCCATCATCCTCCCCATTTCCCCATCATCCTCCCCATTTCCCCATCACCCTCCCCATTCCCCATCACCCTCCCCATCCCCTCAGCTCATCTCCCCATTCCCCCATCACCCTCCCCGTTCTCCATCACTCTCCCCATTCCCCATCACCCTCCCCATTTCCCCATCACCCTCCCCATCCCCTCAGCTCATCTCCCCATTTCCCCGTCACCCTCCCCGTTCTCCAGTCACCCTCCCCATTCCCCCGTCACCCTCACCCTCCCCATTCCCCCATCACCCTCACCCTCCCCATTCCCCCGTCACCCTCACCCTCCCCATTCCCCCATCACCCTCACCCTCCCCATTCCCCCAACTCACCACCCTCCCCATTCCCCCGTCACCCTCACCCTCCCCATTCCCCCGTCACCCTCACCCTCCCCATTCCCCATCACCCTCCCCATACCCCCAACTCATCACCCTCCCCGTTCCCCCCGTCACCCTCCCCATACCCCCAACTCATTTCCCCATTCCCCATCACCCTTCCCATCCCCGTCACTCTCCCCATTCCCCATCACCCTTCCCCTTTCTCATCACCCTCCTATATCCACGCTAACACCTTACCCCCAACTCCGTGCACCCTAACCTTTTGCAGCAACCTTTTGTGAGGCACTTTATCAAACGCCTTCTGGTGTTTTTAGATTTCCAGAAGGCCTTTGATAAGGTGCATCACAAAAGGTTACTGCAAAAGGTTAGGGTGCACGGAGTTGGGGGTAAGGTGTTAGCGTGGGTAGAGGATTGATTATCTAATAGGAAGCAGAGAGTTGGAATCAATGGATGCTATTCTGGTTGGCAGTTGGTGACTAGTGGAGTGCCGCAGGGATCGGTGCTGGGGCCTCAACTGTTTACCATTTACATAGACGATCTGGAGGTGGGGGCTGAGTGTAGGGTAACAAAATTTGCTGATGACACGAAGATGAGTGGAAAAACAAATTGTGTGGAATGTGCGGAAAGTCTGCAGAGAGATCTGGATAGGCTGAGTGAGTGGGTGAGGACATGGCAGATGGAGTATAATGTTAGCAAATGTGAGGTTATCCACTTTGGTAGAAATAATAGTAGGAGGGATTATTATTTAAAGGGTGAAAGGCTGCAGCATGCTACGGTGCAGAGGGACCTGGGGGTCCTTGTGCACGAATTGCAAAAACCCAGTCTGCAGGCGCAGCAGGTGATCAAGAAGGCGAATGGAATGCTGGCCTTTATAGCGAGGGGGATAGAATATAAAAGCAGGGAGGTCTTGCTGCAACTGTACAGAGCATTGGTGAGGCCACAGCTGGAGTACTGTCTGCAGTTTTGGTCACTGCATTTGCGAAAGGATAAATTGGCCTTAGGGGGAGTGCAGAACAGGTTCACCAGGCTGATACTGGAGATGAGGGGGTTAGCCTATGAGGAGAGATTGAATAGACTGGGTCTGTACTCGTTGGAGTTTAGAAGGATGAGGGGGGATCTTATAGAGACATATAAGATAATGAAGGGGCTAGATAGGATAGAGGTAGAGAGATTCTTCCTGCTTAGAAAGGATAGCAGAACTAGAGGGCACAGCCTCAAAATAAGGTGGGGGACAGTTTAGAGCAGAGTTGAGGAGGAACTTCTTCACTCAAAGGGTGGTGAGTCTCTGGAATTCTCTGCCCATTGAAGTGGTGGAGGCTACCTTGCTGAATATATTTAAGTCACGGGTAGATAGATTTCTGATAGACAGGGGAATTAAGGGTTATGGGGAGAAAGCGGGAAAGTGGAACTGATCCACTTCAGATCAGCCATGATCTTATTGAATGGTGGGGCAGGCTCGAAGGGCTAGATGGCCTACTCCTGCTCCTATTTCTTATGTTCTTATGTTCCCCATCCCCTCAACTCATCTCCCCATCCCCCATCACCCTCCCCCTTCCTCATCACCCTCCCCATCCCTCCAACCCATCTCCCCATCCTCCATCACGCTCCCCCTTCCTCATCATCCTCCCCATCCCCCCAACTCATCTCCCATTCCTCTTCCTCATCACCCTCCCTATTCCTCTTCCCCATCACCTTCCCCATTCCCCTTCCCCATTACCCTCCCCATTCCCCTTCCCTGCCTCCATTCCCCATTCCCTCAACCCAGCTCCATTCCCCTTCCCCATCACCCTCCCCATTCCCCCAACCCACCGCCATTCCCCTTCCCCATCACCCTCCCCATTCCCCTTCCCCATCACCCTCCCCATTCCCCTTCCCCATCACCCTCCCCATTCCCCTTCCCTGCCTCCATTCCCCATTCCATCAACCCAGCTCCATTCCCCTTCCCTATCACCCTCCCCATTCCAACCCACCGCCATTCCCCTTCCCCATCACCCTCCCCATTCCCCCAACCCACCGCCATTCCCCTTCCCCATCACCCTCCCCATTCCCCTTCCCCATCACCCTCCCCATTCCCCTTCCCCATCACCCTCCCCATTCCCCTTCCCTGCCTCCATTCCCCATTCCATCAACCCAGCTCCATTCCCCTTCCCTATCACCCTCCCCATTCCAACCCACCGCCATTCCCCTTCCCCATCACCCTCCCCATTCCCCCAACCCACCGCCATTCCCCTTCCCCATCATCCTCCCCATTCCCCCAACCCACCGCCATTCCTCTTCCCCATCACCCTCCCCATTCCCCTTCCTTGCCTCCATTCCCCATTCCCTCAACCCAGCTCCATTCTCCTTCCCCATCACCCTCCCCATTCCCCCAACCCACCGCCATTCCCCTTCCCCATCACCCTCCCCATTCCCCTTCCCTGCCTCCATTCCCCATTCCCTCCATTCCCCATTCCCTCAACTCAGCTCCATTCCCCTTCCCCATCACCCTCCCCATTCCCCCAACCCAGCTCCATTCCTCTTCCCCATCACCCTCCCCATTCCCCTTCTCTGCCTCCATTCCCCATTCCCTCAACCCAGCTCCATTCCCCTTCCCCCAACCCAGCTCCATTCCCCTTCCCCATCACCCTCCCCATTCCCCTTCTCCATCCCCCCAACTCCTCAGCGACAAAGAGCTGAGTTCCAGAGGTGAGGTGACAGTGACTGTCCTTGACATCAAGGCAGCATCTGACCAAGTGTGGCATGAAGGAGCCCGAGCAAAACTGGAGTCAATGGGAATTGGGGGAAAACCGTCCACTGGTTTGAGTCATACCTGGCACAAAAGATGGTTGTGGTTTTGGGGGGTCAGTCACCTCAGCTCCAAGACATCTCTGCAGTAGTCCCTCAGGGTAGTGTCCTCGACCCAACCATTTTCAGCTGCTTCATCAGTAACCTTCCCTTCATCATACAGTCAGAAAGGGAGTATTCACTGGTGATTGCACAATGTCCAGTACCATTCTCAATTCCTCAGAAACTGAAACTGTCTGTATTCAAATGCTTGGGTTGACAAGTGGCAAGTTGGGGGCACTTTATACTGCAAAGCTTATGGGTCCTGATAACATTCCAGCTGAAGACCTACCTCTCCCCTAGCCAAGCTGCTCCAGTCCAGTTACAACACTGGCATCTACCCGGCGGCATGGTAGCACAGTGGTTAGCACTGCTGCCTCACAGCGCCAAAGATTCACGTTCAGTTCCTGGCGTGGGTCAGTGTCTGTGGAGTTTGTACTTTCTCCTCGTGTCTGTGCAGGTTTCCTCCCACAGTCCGAAAGATATGCAAATTAGGTTGAGTGACCATGGTAAATTGCACCTTAGTGTCAGGTGGAGTAGTAGGGTAGATATATATGGGGTTATGGAGAATAGGGCCTGGGTGGGATTATGGTCAGTGCAGACTCGATGGGCTGAATGGCCACCTTCTGCACTGTAGGATTCTATAATTCTATAATGTGCAAAGTTATCCACATATGTCCGAACACAAAGCAGGTCAAATCCAACCTGGCCAGTTATCTCCCAATCAGTCTACTCTCAATCATCAGGAAGGGGTTATCAACAGGCTATCCAGCAGCACCTGCTCAGCAATAACCTGTCCAGTGACGCCCGGTTTGGGTTTCTCCAGGGTCACTCAGCTCCTGACCTCATCACAGCCTTGGATCAAACATGGACAATAGAACTGAATTCCAGAGGTGAGAGTGACAGCCCTCGACATCAAGGCCACATTCGACTGAGTGTGGCAGTAAGGAGCCTTAATGAAACTAGAGTCAATGAGTATCAGGGTCAAACCCTCCACTGGTTGGAGTCATACCTGGTACATAGGAAGGTGGTTGTGATTGTAGAGGATCAGTCATCCCAGCTCCAGGAATCTGCAGAAGTCCCACAGGGAATGTCTCCATTGTGAACGTGCAAAATACTATTTAATACCTGACCAATATCTTGTGGCTCCAGGCACACTGTGACTTTGGTTCCTAATGGGTCTTACTCTTTCTCCAGTTTCCATCTTGCCTTTAATATACTTAAAATACCTAGGGATTTTCCTGTAGTTCATCTGGTAGTATTTTTCATGGCCCCTCTTTGTTCTCTAATTTCCCTTTGAAGTATTTCCCCATTGCACTTTCTATATTCCTTTAGGGCTTCTACTGTTTTCACCCCCCTGTATCTGCCATCAGCCTCCTTTTTTCCTGATCCAATTCTCTATAAATCTTAACATCCAGGGTTTTCTGGGCTTGTTGGTGCCACTGTTTACCTTACAGGAACATGCTGGCTTTGTACAGACAGTAAAAAGTCTGACAACACCAGGTTTTAGTCGGGAGTTGCAAGAAAGGATGTCCCGAAGCATGGTACATTGGGGAGACCATGCAGACGCTACGACAACGGATGAATGAACATCGCTCGACAGTCACCAGGCAAGACTGTTCCCTTCCTGTTGGCGAACACTTCAGTGGTCACGGGCATTCAGCCTCTGACCTTCGGGTAAGCATTCTCCAAGGCGGCCTTCACAACACACGACAGCGCAGAGTCGCTGAACAGAGACTGATAGCCAAGTTCCGCACACGTGAGGACGGTCTCAACAGGGATCTTGGGTTCATGTCGCACTATCTGTAACCCCCGTGACTTGCCTGGGTTTGCAAAACCTCACTTACTGTACTGTCTGGAGACAATACACATCTCTTTAAACTGTGATCAGTGCTCCTTCCACTCACATTATCAGCCACTTCAGGTCTTGAACAGCAGGTTAGGTGTAAGGATTCGCATTCTAATCAGTAATCTCTAAACTGTCTGTGCTTTATATGCTCTGTCTGAGGCCAGAACTCTCCATTCACCTGACGAAGAGGGAAACCTCAAAAGCTTGTGAGTATATTATCAAATAAATAGGTTGGACTAAAACCTGGTGTTGTCAGACTTTTTACTGTATTTACACCAGTCCAACGCCCGCATACCCACATCATGGCTTTGTACATGCCCAGTGTTCTTTTCGAATGACTCCTCCTGTGAGGCTTTGATGTGGATTTTCCTATAAGTAGCTGCTCCCAGCTCCAGTCTTTGATTTGCTGACACACTGGCTCTTCTGTCTCCCCCTGATTGTTCAGAGGTTGATTGTACACCTCTGCCAGAGGTAGTACTAGAGGCAGGTAAAATTTTGCCTTTTAAAAAGCATTTGGACAGTTACATGGGTAATGTGGCCATACAGGGATATGGGCCAAATGCGGGCAATTGGGACTAGCTTAGGGGTTTTAAAAAAAGGGACAGCATAGACAAGTTGGGCCAAACAGCCTGTTTCCATGCTGTAAAGCTCTATGACTCAACACTATTCCCATCAAACACTCTCAGGTACAGCACTGGGTTAGACACAGAGTAAAGCTCCCTCTACACTGTCCCCCCATCAAACACTCCCAGGACAGATACAGCACGGGGTTAGATACAGAGTAAAGCTCCCTCTACACTGTCCCCCCATCAAACACTCCCAGGACAGGTACAGCACGGGGTTAGATACAGAGTAAAGCTCCCTCTACACTGTCCCCCCATCAAACACTCCCAGGACAGGTACAGCACGGGGTTAGATACAGAGTAAAGCTCCCTTTACACTGTCCCCCCATCAAACACTCCCAGGACAGGTACAGCACAGGGTTAGATACAGAGTAAAGCTCCCTCTACACTGTCCCCCATCAAACACTCCCAGGACAGGTACAGCACGGGGTTAGATACAGAGTAAAGCTCCCTCTACACTGTCCCCATCAAACACTCCCAGGACAAGTACAGCACGGGGTTAGATACAGAGTAAAGCTCCCTCTACACTGTCCCCATCAAACACTCCCAGGACAAGTACAGCACAGGGTTAGATACAGAGTAAAGCTCCCTCTACACTGTCCCCCATCAGACACTCCCAGGACAGGTACAGCACAGGATTAGATACAGAGTAAAGCTCCCTTTACACTGTCCCCCCATCAAACACTCCCAGGACAGGTACAGCGTGGGGTTCGATACAGAGTAAAGCTCCCCCTACACTGTCCCCCTCATCAAACACTCCCAGGACAGGTACAGCATAGGGTTAGTTACAGAGTAAAGCTCCCTCTACACTGTCTCCCATCAAACACTCCCAGGACAGGTACAGCACGGGGTTAGATACAGAGTAAAGCTCCCTCTAAACTGTCCCCATTTTTTTTGGAAGCTGTGTTTCTTTTTGGCTTCACCAGCATCACTGTAAGTTACGAAGAATTTACCAATCCTGCTGTTATTTATAAAATATATTATTTGTTAATTTGTTCTGTTATTAATTTCATTCATTAATTCCTACATGTGATCAAATGTCATTTCAATTTCTGAGTCATGAATAAAAAGGTTCCAGTTTTCACAGGGTGGGAGCTTCACTCCCTTATCATTATTCATCGTATTATTTTAGACCATAGGACCATAAGGCACAGAAGCAGAATTAGGCCACTCATCCCTTCAAGTCTGCTCTGTCATTTAATCATGGCTGAACGGTCTCTCCTCAGTGTGAACACCAGTTCTCCAGAACATTTGAATCTGCTTCCACAGTCAGAACCTTTAAAGGGTCTTGCCTGTGCTGAGTGACTTTGTGCGTCAGCAGTGCGGATGACTGAGTGAATCCCTCCTCACACAGAGAGCAGGTAAACAATCTCTCCCAAGTGTGAACTCAGTGGTGGTTCCTCAGATCCGAAGCACGTCTGAAGCCGCTCCCACAGTCAGATCATTTAAAGGGTGTCTCATTGGTGTGAGTGAGATTGTGTTTCAGCACTGTCCCCATCAAACACTCCCAGGACAGGTACAGCACGGGGTTAGATACAGAGTAAAGCTCCCTCTACACTGTCCCCCCATCAAACACTCCCAGGACAGGTACAGCACGGGGTTAGATATAGAGTAAAGCTCCCTCTACACTGTCCCCATCAAACACTCCCAGGACAGGTACAGCACGGGGTTAGATACAGAGTAAAGTTCCCTGTACACTGTCCCCATCAAACACTCCCAGGACAGGTACAGCACGGGGTTAGATACAGAGTAAAGCTCCCTCTACACTGTCCCCCATCAAACACTCCCAGGACAGGTACAGCACGGGGTTAGATACAGAGTAAAGCTCCCTCTACACTGTCCCCCATCAAACACTCCCAGGACAGGTACAGCACGGGGTTAGATACAGAGTAAAGCTCCCTCTATACTGTCCCCATCAAACACTCCCAGGACAGGTACAGCATGGGGTTAGATACAGAGTAAAGCTCCCTCTACACTGTCCCCCCATCAAACACTCCCAGGACAGGTACAGCACGGGGTTAGATACAGAGTAAAGTTCCCTCTACACTGTCCCCCATCAAACACTCCCAGGACAGGTACAGCACGGGGTTAGATACAGAGTAAAGCTCCCTCTACACTGTCCCCATCAAACACTCCCAGGACAGGTACAGCACGGGGTTAGATACAGAGTAAAGCTCCCTCTACACTGTCCCCCATCAAACACTCCCAGGACAGGTACAGCACGGGGTTAGATACAGAGTAAAGCTCCCTCTACACTGTCCCCATCAAACACTCCCAGGACAGGTACAGCACGGGGTTAGATACAGAGTCAAGCTCCCTCTACACTGTCCCCATCAAACACTCCCAGGACAGGTACAGCACGGGGTTAGATACAGAGTAAAGCTCCCTCTACACTGTCCCCATCAAACACTCCCAGGACAGGTACAGCACGGGGTTAGATACAGAGTAAAGCTCCCTCTATACTGTCCCCATCAAACACTCCCAGGACAGGTACAGCACGGGGTTAGATACAGAGTAAAGCTCCCTCTACACTATCCCCCCATCAAACACTCCCAGGACAGGTACAGCACGGGGTTAGATACAGAGTAAAGCTCCCTCTACACTGTCCCCATCAAACACTCCCAGGACAGGTACAGCACGGGGTTAGATACAGAGTAAAGCTCCCTCTACACTGTCCCCATCAAACACTCCCAGGACAGGTACAGCATGGGGTTAGATACAGAGTAAAGCTCCCTCTACACTGTCCCCATCAAACACTCCCAGGACAGGTACAGCACGGGTTTAGATACAGAGTAAAGCTCCCTCTGCACTGTCCCCATCAAACACTCCCAGGACAGGTATAGCACGGGGTTAGATACAGAGTAAAGCTCCCTCTACACTGTCCCCCATCAAACACTCCCAGGACAGGTACAGCACGGGGTTAGATACAGAGTAAAGCTCCCTCTACACTGTCCCCCCATCAAACACTCCCAGGACAGGTACAGCACGGGGTTAGATACAGAGTAAAGCTCCCTCTACACTGTCCCCCCATCAAACACTCCCAGGACAGGTACAGCACGGGGTTAGATATAGAGTAAAGCTCCCTCTACACTGTCCCCATCAAACACTCCCAGGACAGGTACAGCACGGGGTTAGATACAGAGTAAAGCTCCCTCTACACTGTCCCCATCAAACACTCCCAGGACAGGTACAGCACGGGGTTAGATACAGAGTAAAGCTCCCTCTATACTGTCCCCATCAAACACTCCCAGGACAGGTACAGCATGGGGTTAGATACAGAGTAAAGCTCCCTCTACACTGTTCCCCCATCAAACACTCCCAGGACAGGTACAGCACGGGGTTAGATACAGAGTAAAGTTCCCTCTACACTGTCCCCCATCAAACACTCCCAGGACAGGTACAGCACGGGGTTAGATACAGGGTAAAGCTCCCTCTACACTGTCCCCATCAAACACTCCCAGGACAGGTACAGCACGGGGTTAGATACAGAGTAAAGCTCCCTCTACACTGTCCCCCATCAAACACTCCCAGGACAGGTACAGCACGGGGTTAGATACAGAGTAAAGCTCCCTCTACACTGTCCCCATCAAACACTCCCAGGACAGGTACAGCACGGGGTTAGATACAGAGTCAAGCTCCCTCTACACTGTCCCCATCAAACACTCCCAGGACAGGTACAGCACAGGGTTAGATACAGAGTAAAGCTCCCTCTACACTGTCCCCATCAAACACTCCCAGGACAGGTACAGCACGGGGTTAGATACAGAGTAAAGCTCCCTCTATACTGTCCCCATCAAACACTCCCAGGACAGGTACAGCACGGGGTTAGATACAGAGTAAAGCTCCCTCTACACTGTCCCCCCATCAAACACTCCCAGGACAGGTACAGCACGGGGTTAGATACAGAGTAAAGCTCCCTCTACACTGTCCCCATCAAACACTCCCAGGACAGGTACAGCACGGGGTTAGATACAGAGTAAAGCTCCCTCTACACTGTCCCCATCAAACACTCCCAGGACAGGTACAGCATGGGGTTAGATACAGAGTAAAGCTCCCTCTACACTGTTCCCATCAAACACTCCCAGGACAGGTACAGCACGAGTTTAGATACAGAGTAAAGCTCCCTCTGCACTGTCCCCATCAAACACTCCCAGGACAGGTATAGCACGGGGTTAGATACAGAGTAAAGCTCCCTCTACACTGTCCCCCATCAAACACTCCCAGGACAGGTACAGCACAGGGTTAGATACAGAGTAAAGCTCCCTCTACACTGTCCCCTCATCAAACACTCCCAGGACAGGTACAGCACGGGGTTAGATACAGAGTAAAGCTCCCTCTACACTGTCTCCCCATCAAACACTCCCAGGACAGGTACAGCACGGGGTTAGATACAGAGTAAAGCTCCCTCTACACTGTCCCCATCAAACACTCCTAGGACAGGTACTGCACGGGGTTAGATACAGAGTAAAGCTCCCTCTACACTGGCCCCCCCATCAAACACTCCTAGGACAGGTACTGCATGGGGTTAGATACAGAGTAAAGCTACCTCTACACTGTCCCCCCATCAAACACTCCCAGGACTGGTACAGCACGGGGTTAGATACAGAGTAAAGCTCCCTCTACACTGTCCCCATCAAACATGATGTGGGTATGCCGGCGTTGGACTGGCGTAAACACAGTAAAAAGTCTGACAACACCAGGTTTTAGTCCAACCGATTTATTTGATAATATTCTCACAAGCAAGCAAGCTTTCGAGGGGGCTGCCTCTTCATCTGACGAATAGGCAGCCCCCTCGAAAGCTTGCTTGCTTGTGAGAATATTATCAAATAAATCGGTTACATCAAACACTCCCAGGGCAGGTATAGCATGGGGTTAGATACAGAGTAAAGCTCCCTCTACACTGTCCCCCATCAAACACTCCCAGGACAGGTACAGCACAGGGTTAGATACAGAGTAAAGCTCCCTCTACACTGTCCCCTCATCAAACACTCCCAGGACAGGTACAGCACGGGGTTAGATACAGAGTAAAGCTCCCTCTACACTGTCCCCCCATCAAACACTCCCAGGACAGGTACAGCACGGGGTTAGATACAGAGTAAAGCTCCCTCTACACTGTCCCCATCAAACACTCCTAGGACAGGTACTGCACGGGGTTAGATACAGAGTAAAGCTCCCTCTGCACTGGCCCCCCCATCAAACACCCCCAGGACAGGTACAGCACGGGGTTAGATACAGAGTAAACTCCCTCTACACTGTCCCCCCATCAAACACTCCTAGGACAGGTACTGCACGGGGTTAGATACAGAGTAAAGCTCCCTCTACACTGTCCCCCCATCAAACATGATGTGGGTATGCCGGCGTTGGACTGGCGTAAACACAGTAAAAAGTCTGACAACACCAGGTTTTAGTCCAACCGATTTATTTGATAATATTCTCACAAGCAAGCAAGCTTTCGAGGGGGCTGCCTCTTCACCTGACGAAGAGGCAGCCCCCTCGAAAGCTTGCTTGCTTGTGAGAATATTATCAAATAAATCGGTTACATCAAACACTCCCAGGGCAGGTATAGCATGGGGTTAGATACAGAGTAAAGCTCCCTCTATACTGTCCCCATCAAACACTCCCAGGACAGGTACAGCACGGGGTTAGATACAGAGTAAAGCTCCCTCTACACTATCCCCCCATCAAACACTCCCAGGACAGGTACAGCACGGGGTTAGATACAGAGTAAAGCTCCCTCTACACTGTCCCCATCAAACACTCCCAGGACAGGTACAGCACGGGGTTAGATACAGAGTAAAGCTCCCTCTACACTGTCCCCATCAAACACTCCCAGGACAGGTACAGCATGGGGTTAGATACAGAGTAAAGCTCCCTCTACACTGTCCCCATCAAACACTCCCAGGACAGGTACAGCACGGGTTTAGATACAGAGTAAAGCTCCCTCTGCACTGTCCCCATCAAACACTCCCAGGACAGGTATAGCACGGGGTTAGATACAGAGTAAAGCTCCCTCTACACTGTCCCCCATCAAACACTCCCAGGACAGGTACAGCACGGGGTTAGATACAGAGTAAAGCTCCCTCTACACTGTCCCCCCATCAAACACTCCCAGGACAGGTACAGCACGGGGTTAGATACAGAGTAAAGCTCCCTCTACACTGTCCCCCCATCAAACACTCCCAGGACAGGTACAGCACGGGGTTAGATATAGAGTAAAGCTCCCTCTACACTGTCCCCATCAAACACTCCCAGGACAGGTACAGCACAGGGTTAGATACAGAGTAAAGCTCCCTCTACACTGTCCCCATCAAACACTCCCAGGACAGGTACAGCACGGGGTTAGATACAGAGTAAAGCTCCCTCTATACTGTCCCCATCAAACACTCCCAGGACAGGTACAGCATGGGGTTAGATACAGAGTAAAGCTCCCTCTACACTGTTCCCCCATCAAACACTCCCAGGACAGGTACAGCACGGGGTTAGATACAGAGTAAAGTTCCCTCTACACTGTCCCCCATCAAACACTCCCAGGACAGGTACAGCACGGGGTTAGATACAGAGTAAAGCTCCCTCTACACTGTCCCCATCAAACACTCCCAGGACAGGTACAGCACGGGGTTAGATACAGAGTAAAGCTCCCTCTACACTGTCCCCCATCAAACACTCCCAGGACAGGTACAGCACGGGGTTAGATACAGAGTAAAGCTCCCTCTACACTGTCCCCATCAAACACTCCCAGGACAGGTACAGCACGGGGTTAGATACAGAGTCAAGCTCCCTCTACACTGTCCCCATCAAACACTCCCAGGACAGGTAC
This sequence comes from Prionace glauca, assembly GCA_037974335.1. Lineage (NCBI taxonomy): Eukaryota > Metazoa > Chordata > Chondrichthyes > Carcharhiniformes > Carcharhinidae > Prionace > Prionace glauca. Next base: position 78,038,280 of record CM075736.1, on the reverse strand, counting down.
AGCACAGGGTTAGATACAGAGTAAAGCTCCCTCTACACTGTCCCCATCAAACACTCCCAGGACAGGTACAGCACGGGGTTAGATACAGAGTAAAGCTCCCTCTATACTGTCCCCATCAAACACTCCCAGGACAGGTACAGCACGGGGTTAGATACAGAGTAAAGCTCCCTCTACACTGTCCCCCCATCAAACACTCCCAGGACAGGTACAGCACGGGGTTAGATACAGAGTAAAGCTCCCTCTACACTGTCCCCATCAAACACTCCCAGGACAGGTACAGCACGGGGTTAGATACAGAGTAAAGCTCCCTCTACACTGTCCCCATCAAACACTCCCAGGACAGGTACAGCATGGGGTTAGATACAGAGTAAAGCTCCCTCTACACTGTTCCCATCAAACACTCCCAGGACAGGTACAGCACGAGTTTAGATACAGAGTAAAGCTCCCTCTGCACTGTCCCCATCAAACACTCCCAGGACAGGTATAGCACGGGGTTAGATACAGAGTAAAGCTCCCTCTACACTGTCCCCCATCAAACACTCCCAGGACAGGTACAGCACAGGGTTAGATACAGAGTAAAGCTCCCTCTACACTGTCCCCTCATCAAACACTCCCAGGACAGGTACAGCACGGGGTTAGATACAGAGTAAAGCTCCCTCTACACTGTCTCCCCATCAAACACTCCCAGGACAGGTACAGCACGGGGTTAGATACAGAGTAAAGCTCCCTCTACACTGTCCCCATCAAACACTCCTAGGACAGGTACTGCACGGGGTTAGATACAGAGTAAAGCTCCCTCTACACTGGCCCCCCCATCAAACACTCCTAGGACAGGTACTGCATGGGGTTAGATACAGAGTAAAGCTACCTCTACACTGTCCCCCCATCAAACACTCCCAGGACTGGTACAGCACGGGGTTAGATACAGAGTAAAGCTCCCTCTACACTGTCCCCATCAAACATGATGTGGGTATGCCGGCGTTGGACTGGCGTAAACACAGTAAAAAGTCTGACAACACCAGGTTTTAGTCCAACCGATTTATTTGATAATATTCTCACAAGCAAGCAAGCTTTCGAGGGGGCTGCCTCTTCATCTGACGAATAGGCAGCCCCCTCGAAAGCTTGCTTGCTTGTGAGAATATTATCAAATAAATCGGTTACATCAAACACTCCCAGGGCAGGTATAGCATGGGGTTAGATACAGAGTAAAGCTCCCTCTACACTGTCCCCCATCAAACACTCCCAGGACAGGTACAGCACAGGGTTAGATACAGACTAAAGTTCCCTCTCCACTGTTCCCCCTTCAAACACTCCCAGGACAGGTACAGCACGGGGTTAGATACAGAGTAAAGCTCCCTCTACACTGTCCCCCATTAAACACTCCCAGGACAGGTATAGCACGGGGTTAGATACAGAGTAAAACTCCCTCTACACTGTTCCCCATCAAACACTCCCAGGACATGTACAGCACAGGGTTAGATACAGAGTAAAGCTCCCTCTACACTGTCCCCCCATCAAACACTCCCAGGACAGGTACAGCACAGGGTTAGATACAGAGTAAAGCTCCCTCTACATTGTCCCCCCATCAAACACTCCCAGGACAGGTACAGCACGGGGTTAGATACAGAGTAAAGCTCCCTCTACACTGTCCCCCATCAAACACTCCCAGGACAGGTACAGCACGGGATTAGATACAGAGTAAAGCTCCCTCTACATTGTCCCCCCATCAAACACTCCCAGGACAGGTATAGCGCGGGATTAGATACAGAGTAAAGCTCCCTCTACACTGTCCCCATCAAACACTCCTAGGACAGGTACTGCACGGGGTTAGATACAGAGTAAAGCTCCCTCTACACTGTCCCCCATCAAACACCCCCAGGACAGGTACAGCATGGGGTTCGATACAGAGTAAAGCTCCCTCTACACTGTTCCATTGGGCCACTTGCCTTGGGTTGTTTTACCATGTTAAAAATTTGCTAATTGCAAGTTGGTGCTCAGGTTGGTGGTTTTACCTGTCTCTTCACAGCCATCCTTTGGGGGAGCTCTAGACTGTAAAGCTGGTTTGTGTCGCTGTGAAATGTTTGGCTGTTTTTTATTCAAGACAGTGGGTGGGTTAGAGACACAGTTATTTTAGCAGAAATTCTGCTGTGACCCCAAACCTTAGTGAATGAAGCAGCAAGGATTCATTCACCCAGAGGAACTGATGCTGCTCCCAGATTCTGCATTTTCTTCCCCAGCTGTCTTATTCCATTTTGCAATGTCACTAAAACTATTCAATCAATTTTACTGAAGGAACTGGCTTTCTGAAATATTTTTCTTTGTTTCGCAAGCACAGGAGGCGGCTTTTGTCAGTGTGAAAACATAACTCTGCTTTTTAAAGGGATAATATATGCAAATCTATTTGTTTTACCCAGAAAAAACAGAAGTTGAAATTCTTTAAAAAATCTCTGCTAATTTTCCTGTCCCACCACCCCCCAGTATCTCAGCAGGTCCATGTCTGAGTGCACAGTCTGAAGGATCACAGGCCATACCCAATATAGGAATCACAGCCTCATCTCACCACACTCTGATTCAGCTCCCAGAGTACCTTCTGAGGCTGGGTAAAGTGAATCCCTGCCACTTCCAGGTACTGAAGCCAATTTAGCCCAGAAGTTGCTGCTGGAACTGAGCTTGGCATGTTTGTGCCAACACATCATCACGTTAATCCTTCCTGCCCCCTGTCTGACTCACTCAATATTAACAGATTTGGAGGCAAAACAGTGTTGGACAGAGATGGGGTGGGAAATGGGGTCATTAGTGTCAGGGTGGAGGGTCAAGGTGGTGGGTGCCAGGGTGGGGGGGGGGGGCAGGGGCTAGGGTGGGGGAATTGGGAGTTAAAGGAGTCAAGATGTGGGGGGGTTAAGGGGGAGGAGTCAAGGTCAGAATGTGGAAGGGGGATCTGGGATTAAGGGAGAGTCAGGGTGGAGGGGATTGGGGTTAAGAGGGATGGGGTGGGGGATTTGGGATTAAGGGGGTCAGGGTGAGGGATTTAAGCGTTAAGCCTGAGGGGTCAGGATGGGGGAGTGAGGGGATCAGGGTTGGATTTGGGGTGAAGGGTGAGGGGGTCAGGGTGGGATTGGGGGTGAAGGGTGAGGGGGTCAGGGTGGGATTGGGGGTGAAGGGTGAGGGGGTCAGGGTGGGATTGGGGTGAAGGGTGAGGGGGTCAGGGTGGGATTTGGGGGTGAAGGGTGAGGGGGTCGGGGTGGGATTGGGGTGAAGGGTGAGGGGGTCAGGGTGGGATTGGGGTGAAGGGTGAGGGGGTCAGGGTGGGATTGGGGGTGAGGGGGTCAGGGTGGATTGGGGTGAAGGGTGAGGGGGTCAGGGTGGGATTGGGGTGAAGGGTGAGGGGGTCAGGGTGGGATTGGGGGTGAGGGGGTGAGGGGGTCAGGGTGGGATTTGGGGGTGAAGGGTGAGGGGGTCAGGGTGGGATTGGGGGTGAGGGGGTGAGGGGGTCAGGGTGGGATTGGGGTGAAGGGTGAGGGGGTCAGGGTGGGATTTGGGGTGAGGGGTCAGAGTCTGGGGTTAAGGCGCTGGAGGAGGGGCGGAGGTCTGTCGGAAATTGGTGAAGTTTCCGACTCCTCCCAGGAAACAGCGGCTAAAAAATGGAAACTGGGAGAGAAAAAGAGAGAGAGAAATAGAGAGAGTGAGAGATAGAGAGAGAGAGTGTGATAGAGAGAGAGGGAGAGGGAGAGAGACAGAGTGTGAGAGAGAGAGTCGGTGTGAGGGAGTCCGGGCTGAGGGACAGCCGCTCCGCACTGAGGGGAGAGGGAGTGAGGGCGGTAGGGAGGGAGGGAGGGAGAGCGGCTCCGGATCGCTCTCCAGTCGGGCTCCGGGATGGATTCGGGTCGGTTGCCCGGGAGCCGGAGCCTGTGAGCCGGGATCGGGATCGGGACCGGGATCGGGATCGGGATCGGCGGCGCCGGGAAGATGGAGGCGGGCGGGATGGAGAAGGATTGCAGCGCCCTGGGGGGGCTGTTCCAGAGCATCATGAGCGACATGAAGGTGAGAGACCCGGGGGGGGGGGGATCTGAGAGAGATCCCGGGGGGGGGGATCTGAGAGAGATCCGGGGGGGGGATCTGAGAGAGATCCCCGGGGGGGGGGGATCTGAGAGAGATCCCGGGGGGGGGGGGATCTGAGAGAGATCCCGGGGGGGGGGGGGGATCTGAGAGAGATCCCGGGGGGGGGGGGATCTGAGAGAGATCCCGGGGGGGGGGGTGGGATCTGAGAGAGATCCCGGGGGGGGGGGGATCTGAGAGAGATCCCCGGGGGGGGGGGGATCTGAGAGAGATCCCGGGGGGGGGTGGGATCTGAGAGAGATCCCGGGGGGGGGGGATCTGAGAGAGATCCCGGGGGGGGGTGGGATCTGAGAGAGATCCGGGGGGGGGGGGCGGGATCTGAGAGAGATCCCGGGGGGGGGGATCTGAGAGAGATCCGGGGGGGGGGGGATCTGAGTGAGATCCCGGGGGGGGGGGGATCTGAGAGAGATCCCGGGGGGGGGGGATCTGAGAGAGATCCCGGGGGGGGGGTGGGATCTGAGAGAGATCCCGGGGGGGGATCTGAGAGAGATCCGGGGGGGGGTGGGATCTGAGAGAGATCCCGGGGGGGGGGGGGATCTGAGAGAGATCCCGGGGGGGGGGGATCTGAGAGAGATCCCGGGGGGGGGTGGGATCTGAGAGAGATCCCGGGGGGGGGGTGGGATCTGAGAGAGATCCCGGGGGGTGATCTGAGAGAGATCCGGGGGGGGGGTGGGATCTGAGAGAGATCCCGGGGGGGGGGGGATCTGAGAGAGATCCCGGGGGGGGGATCTGAGAGAGATCCGGGGGGGGGTGGGATCTGAGAGAGACCCCGGGGGGGGAGGGATCTGAGAGAGATCCCGGGGGGGGGGATCTGAGAGAGATCCCGGGGGGGGGTGGGATCTGAGAGAGATCCCGGGGGGGGGGGGCGGGATCTGAGAGAGATCCCGGGGGGGGGATCTGAGAGAGATCCCCGGGGGGGGGGATCTGAGAGAGATCCCCGAGGGGGGGGGGATCTGAGAGAGATCCCCGGGGGGGGGATCTGAGAGAGATCCCCGGTGGGGGGGGGATCTGAGAGAGATCCATTAGGATCCACCCCCCCCTCCCCGCCGCCATTGAGAAACATCCGAGTGGAAACTGAGGGGGGAATTGGGGGTGAGGACAGTCACTGGGGGGAGGGGGGAATCGTCCCCGGGGGGGGGTTGTCTGGGGGTGAGGGAGGGGAGGGTTTGTCTGGAGGGGTTTGTCGAGAGGTTTGGTAGGGGGTGGGATGGGGTGTTTGCCTGGGGTTGGGGGGTGGGGGTTGTCTGGGGGGTGGGGGTTGTCTGGGGGGTGGGGGTTGTCTAGGGGGTGGGGGTTGGGGGGGAGGGTTGTCTGGGGGGGGAGGGTTGGGGGGGAAGGGTTGTCCGGGGGATGGGGGCTGTCTGGGGGGGGGTGGGGGTTGTCTGGGGGTTGGGGGGGGAGGGTTGTCTGGGGGTTGGGGGGGGAGGGTTGTCTGGGGGTTGGGGGGGGAGGGTTGTCTGGGGGTTGGGGGGGAGGGTTGTCTGGGGGTTGGGGGGGGGAGGGTTGTCTGGGGGTTGGGGGGGAGGGTTGTCTGGGGGTTGGGGGTGGGGGTTGTCTGGGGGGGGGTTGTCTGGGGGGTGGGGGTTGTCGTCCCCCCCACCCCCGTGAATCGGCCTGTGTTTCTGATTTGAAGGAGATGTGTGAGAGGGGAACAGCCTCTGTAATAGTGACTGATAAATGGCTGGTATTTCAGATCGCTGTTACTAATGGAACCTGTTGATGCTGTTAACACCATCGAGACTTCACTCATTAATCAGCCTTTCAATATTTACCTACTGTTTACAAACACTCTGAGTCTCTCTGTAACATCATTTAAACAAACTTCATCAGGACAGTTCAGTCTGAAAACCCATTGCTGCAGAACGTGTATTTTCAAATCAAATTCATTGTAACATTTTAAAAGATAATTGCACAGTTAAAGCTTAGATCATTTTGAAGGGACCACATTTTAAACGATTATTGGATGTGTTCTTACAAGAGAAACATTAACAGGGCTATAGGGAAAGAGTAGGGAGTCAGTATGGGCACGATGGGGCAAATGGTGGCCTCCTCTGTTGAATAATTCTACAACTGGTGAAGGATTCGGGATGTAGAGATGCCGGCATTAGACTGGGGTAAACACAGTAAGAAGTCTCACAACACCAGGTTGGAGTCCAACCAGTTTATTTGATAGTTGAGAACCTTCCACACACCTGACAAAGGAACAGCGTTTCCAAAAGCTTGTAGCTTGTGGCTTGTGACTATCAAATAAACTGGTTGGACTTTAACCTGGTGTTGTGAGACTTCTTACAGAAGGATTCGGGTACAGACATGTTCCCCCAACATGGTTGAGAACAAAAATAAGGTCTTCAAAGTAACTCTTTTTGCAGTTCTGAAGTTTCTTGTTGAAGGAATGGTGAGACACACAAACATTAAGAAATAGTGAGCGTCTGATAGAGATTCAGCTGTCACCAGGATCAGTGCTGGAACAGGGAACTGAAAGATTACAGCGGTTGGTTTGAGTTTATGTTGACATGGTGCAGCTGCTGTAGTTACAGACACTGCAGTCTTTAGTGGGCATCTCTGTGGGTGTTGTCACGTACAATTGGAAAGAAGTTATGCTTGAATCAATTTGTTTAATGTACACTGTGCTTGTTCTGTACTGCACAGTAAAAAGTCTGACAACACCAGGTTTTAGTCCAACCTATTTATTTGATAATATACTCACAAGCTTTCGGGGTTAGCCCCTTTGTCAGGTCAATGGAGAGTTCTGGCCTCAGACAGAGCATATAAAGCACAGACAGTTTAGAGATTCTGTACTGTCAGTTTACAATTATAACTCACTTTTAACTCACATTAATAATGCTAACCACCATGACAGCTTCAAACTCACTCGTCACACACGTGGTTAAAATCTCAAGTTGTACAGCTCTGTATCCAGTCCTGTAAATGCAGAGGAGCTTAATTTATCCACTGTTAGCCCTTACGGAAAGTCTGTAGAAAGCTGTCTCTTTGACAACTGTATCTTTCAGTTACTGCATTACTAGAACCAGGGTTAAACATTAGCAGGAAAGATTGGACTGATTGGGAGTCTCCTCTACAACTGAAAATGTTGGGGGAGGGTGACTTGATCAGAGATCTGTAAAGTTATAAACAGAGTTGCTTCATAGATTGGTAACTATTCCTCTTTGGAGTTAGGTATCGCATGTTCACTCCAGTGAAGGAGAACTGCACTGCTGAGGGTCATGATGTGGAGATGCCAGCGTTGGACTGGGGTAAACACAGGAAGAAGTCTGATAACACCAGGTTAAAGTCCAACCGATTTATTTGATATAAACTCACAAGCTTTCGAGGTTTACCTCTTTGTTCACCTGACAAAGAGGGAAACCTCAAAAGCTTGTGAGTTTACTGTCAAATAAATCGGTTGGACTTAAACCTGGTGTTGTCAGACTTCTTACTGCTGAGGGTCAGCATTGGAGGGAATGCCCTACTGTCATTTGTCAGAATGGTGGCGGCACCACGTTGAGGGAGGGCCATTTGGTGGTGGGTCAGCGCTGAGAAGGGGTCGCAAAAACGCAGCCTGCAGGTGCAGCAGGTGGTCAGGAAGGCGAATGGGATGCTGGCCTTCATAGCGAGGGGGATTGAATATAAAAGTAGGGAGGTCTTGCTGCAACTGTACAGGGCGCTGGTGAGGCCGCAGCTGGAGTACTGTGTGCAGTTTTGGGCGCCGTACTTACGCAAGGATATTTTGGCCTTGGAGGGAGTGCAGAGGAGGTTTACTAGGCTGATACCGGAGTTGAGGGGGTTGAGCTATGAGGAGAGGCTGAATAAACTAGGCTTATACTCGTTAGAGTTTAGAAGAATGAGGGGAGATCTCATTGAGACGTATAAGATGATGAACGGGATGGATAGGATAGAGGTGGAGAGGCTCTTCCCGCTCAGAAAGGACAGTAAGACTAGGGGGCACAGCCTCAAGATAAAGGGGGTGCGGTTTAGAAAGGAGTTGAGGAGGAACTTCTTCACTCAAAGGGTGGTGAATCTCTGGAATTCTCTACCCGTTGAAGTGGTGGAGGCTGCCTCGCTAAATATATTTAAGACGCGGGTTGATGGGTTTTTGATAAGCGAGGGGATTAAGGGTTATGGGGAGAAGGTGGGAAAGTGGAACTGAGCCATGACAGATCAGCCATGATCTTATTGAATGACAGGGCAGGCTCGAAGAGCTAGATGGCCTACTCCTGCTCCTATTTCTTATGTTTCTTGTGTAAAGGTGGGGGGGGAGGGGATTGGCCTAGAGGGTACGCTACTCCCTTATCGACCTGTTGAGGGCAAAATAAATGATCCTTTGATATTATGGAAAGAAGAGATTGGTGTTTCCTGCTGTCCTGGCTGGCAGTTCTCCCCAGTGTGGTTTGCTTGACTATATATCTGCTAGTTTTGTGTGTGTGCGGTCTGTCAGATTTTCCTGAGGAACAAGTGGGACTATTTGCTTGTTTGGTCCTGGCAGTGCAATGGCCCTATCCAAACGTTCATCCTTTCTAGAGTGAGAATGACCGAAGGATTTGGTGGGAGGGTGGGATTGACGACATCATCACATGTCAATTCCTCTGGAGAGACCTTTTTAACATTATTTACAGCAAAGATCTTCAAACCTTTCCTCTTCTGATATTCAGCTCTCTGTCCATCTTGTATGGAAGCCACATCAGACAGGCCAGGGAATCTGGCAGCGTTTAATGTACAGTCCTGGGGAGTGCATCGGGATTTCCTTCGGGGGAGTGCGTCAGGATTTGGGGAATGGGATGTCTGTCATTTTTGAAAAGGGAGCTGGTGAGTTGGGAGAAATGTAATAGATGCTGCTTGTACTGGCCTTCCAGTTTGCCAAGTTGAATGTTGACTGATCCTCTGCTGGGGAAAGTTTTTACACTGGGTGCACTGTGCTCACTGCCTGCTGCAGTCTGGATTCAGTGAATTGCTTCCCTGCCCAGATGTTTACTCACCTACCCTAACTGCTGCAGCTCTAGCCTGTTGTTCATTTATAACGTAGAATAGTACATAGAATTTCCACAGTGTCGTAGGCCTTTCAGCCTTCCTGCCCTGACCAGGATTGGAAACCAGGTTTTTCCTCGAGCTGTTCAGTTATTTCATTGTTGATCCACAACTTCACCTACCCATCTTGGTTCAGTCACCCTTTGTATCCTGGCCTGTTAAAGATATCTTGATTTCAGTCACCCAGACTGTATGTTTAAAATCTTAGACTGCTGCCAGAGTTTCTCAGTTAACACTGTTACAAGAGATTAGATTAAGTGTTGTTGAGTTTGAGGTTTACTAACGTTGAGCCAGGTTTCGACTGGTACTGGGTAACTGTGTTTGGACAGTAAAAAGTCTGACAACACCAGGTTTTAGTCCAACCTATTTATTTGATAATATACTCACAAGCTTTCGGGGTTAGCCTCTTCGTCAGGTGAATGGAGAGTTCTGGCCTCAGGCAGAGCATATAAAGCACAGACAGTTTAGAGATTACTGATTAGAATGTGAATCTTTACACCTAACCTGCTGTTCAAGTCCTAAAGTGGCCGACAATGTGAGTGGAAGGAGCACTGATCACAGGTTAAAGAGATGTGTATTGTCTCCAGACAGTACAGTAAGTGAGGTTTTGCAAATCCAGGCAAGTCACGGGGGTCACAGTGCGACATGAACCCAAGATCCCTGTTGAGACCGGCCTCGAAAGCTTGTGAGTTTACTATCAAATAAATCGGTTGGACTAAAACCTGGTGTTGTCAGACTTTTTACTCTGTTTACTGTTTACCCCAGTCCAACGCCGGCATATCCACATCATAACTGTGTTTGGGCCAGTTTGTGTGACATGTCCTTTTGAGAGTGCTTAGGGACAGTTCCGGCCCAATCTTTGTGGTATTGTTATGAAAAGAAAACTTTATTTCCAGAGTGAACCGAAGCGACCAGACAAGATGGCAATAGACTTGCTGCCAATCTACACCTGCTTGGTGGGTGCCAATGATGAAAGGTTAGCTTGGCCAACACTGTCAGACATGTGACATCACTGGCCCACAGGTAGCTTTCGAGAGTTGGAAATGACTGCAGTGGAGGAAAGAGAGGGGCTGTTGGAGCTTTGGGAAAGTCCAATCTGACTGCAGTTTAGGAGGAGGATCAATACCGGGAGATGGACCTAGGAATGAGAGATGGGGCATGGTATGGGGGTGTCTGAGGAGAGGCACGAATGGACAATTTGAGCTGAAGTAAATTCTAGACGGTCTTATTGATTTGAAGGGGTTTCTGACGGTAATCTGGTTTTGGACACTCATTGGTATCTGTGTTCTCAGACAGTAAGGGCCGGAAGCTAATGAATCCTGAAGAGATCCCACTCTTCCTGGAATTTAATCTCTTGTGAAGTAAAGAAAGCTTGCTTTTTATTATTGCTCAGTAGTGTGTTAGAAAGTTTGTAGATGAAACACTATGATACTTTGAAACATGTTACTGTGTACTAATCTTTAGGAATATAATGATTTTTGAAAGCTTTGTCTGAGAGAGTTTTGTTGTTTTTATTGCTGGGGTGCAAGGCACTGCTTTTGATTAGACTTGAATGTCTTGGATGTTTTCTCATGGATAAAGGCGGTTAGACCATGAGACATAGGAGCAGACGTTCCACCATTCAGTGAGATCATGACTGATCTGATATAATCCTCAACTCCATTTTCCTGCCTTATCCCCATAACCCTCAATTCCCTTACTGAAAAACGTGCCGGATTGTGGCAACCAGGGGAATTTCACAGTAACTTCATTGCAGTGTTAATGTAAGCCTTACTTGTGACTAATAAATAAACTTTAACATTAGATTAAAAATCTGTTTATCTCAGCCTTGAACATACTTAATGATCCAGCCTCTACAGCCCTCTGTGGTAAGGAATTCCACAGATTTACTACCCTCTGCGTGAAGAAGCTCTTTATCTCTATCTTAAATCCAGAGATTATTCCCTCTGGACCCAAACTCTCCCACAAGGGGAAACAACCTCTCAGCATCTACCCTGACAAGCCTCCTGAAAATCCTCTGTTTCAATAAGGTCGCCTCTCATTCTCCAAAACTCCAATGATCACTGGCCCAACCTACTCATGTATGGGCACTCTACAAATTCTGTAATGGGATCATTGTAAGAATAGGATTCTTGCTGGTTGACCTTCACCAAGTCCTTCAGGACCTGTCTATGTTTTCGCACTTCCTTGTTGGTGATGACTGCTGTGGCTAGGCGACGGAGGATATGTGAACACATCGTCTGAATGGCATTCAGACATTGCGCCTGATTATAGGAAGAGGTCGATAATATTATCTTTGCCCTTTGGATGATTGAAGAATAGAAGGAGCGACCAGTGGATTAACCACATCCTCTGTTGTAGAGATTGAAGTGGAGAACTGACAGAACTATTATCAATGGTTTCTTTGAGTCGCGTTAGATCCTCCCAATTCTGCATCAGAATCTCTGATGCCAGTTTCCTCCAGAGTGTTAGATAGATAGACAGTTTAGATTTAGATATAGTTTAGACAGTTAAGTGGGTACGATGGGTATAGAGAAATGTGGGCAATTGGGACTAGCTTAGTGGTTTAAAAAAAAGGTGGCATGGACAAGTTGGGCCAAAGGGCCTGTTTCCATGCTGTAAACCTCTATGACTCTATGACTGAACCCCTCCTCATAAGAAAATCCCTCCATACCCAGGATGAATTTTGTGAACCTTCTCTGGCCTGCCTCTAATGCCAGTATATCTTTCCTTAAAAATGCCAGTATATCTTTCCTGTGGAACCGGAGGAAATTGGAGAGGCATTGAACCAATATTTCTCTTCGGTGTTCACGCAGGGGGACATGGATATAGCTGTGGAGGACACTGGATTGCAGGGGAGTAGAATTGACAGTGTTGCAGTTGATAAGGAGGATGTGCTAGATATTCTGGAGGGTCTGAAAATAGATAAGTCTCCTGGTCCGGATGGGATTTACCCCAGGATTCTCTGGGAGGCAAGAGAAGTGATTGCAGAGCCTCTGGCTCTGATCTTCAGGTCGTCGTTGGCCTCTGGTATAGTACCGGAAGATTGGAGGTTAGCGAATGTTGTCCCATTGTTTAAGAAGGTGAACAGAGACTTCCCGGGAATTATAGACCGGTGAGTCTCACTTCTGTTGTGGGCTAGGTTTTAGAAAAAATTATTCGGGATAGGATTTATAGTTATTTGGAGAGTAATGAATTGATTGGAGATAGTCAGCATGGTTTTGTGGCGGGTAGGTCGTGCCTTACTAACCTAATTGAGTTTTTTGAGAAAGTGACCAAAGAGGTGGATAGGGGTAAGGCAGTGGACGTGGTGTATATGGATTTTAGTAAGGCGTTTGATAAGGTTCACCATGGTAGGCTTCTGCAGAAAATGCAGATGTATGGGATTGGGGGTGATCTAGGGAATTGGATCAGGAATTGGCTAGCGGATAGGAGACAGAGGGTGGTGGTTGATGATAAATATTCATCATGGAGTTCGGTTACAAGTGGTGTGCCTCAGGGATCTGTTTTGGGGCCACTGCTGTTTGTAATTTTTATTAATGATCTGGATGAGGGTATAGTTGGGTGGATTAGATACAGAGTAAAGCTCCGTCTACACAAACACTTGTATTTTATTTGTGTCCTGGTACTGAGCTCATACATGATTAGTGTGCTTGAGAATTTCCCTGAATCACTGAATACTTTGCAGTTGTTAGACTCTGACCACAATCTGTCTCTGCTCTTGCTGCCTGTTGCTATTGCATTTTAAGTTTTGACTCTGTTTCTGTCTGATTCTTCCTGCTCCTGTTTCCCTGCTGTCATTGTTAAACCTTTAGGGGACTTTCCACACTTAGTTGGCTGAGGATTATTCACACGCTCCTTGTCAAATGAATCAATTATGAGAGCTTTGCTGATGAGTGATATGAATGTAAGGCTGAATCTCAGGAGTGGCCCGATCTCTCCTGAGACAATGGCTGCACTCACGCACTTTCCCCCACCATTAATGAGTAGTGATTGGAAGTGACAGCATCCGTCCTGCAGACCAAATGCACCGATCTTATTAGCACCCAGTTCAGCACAAGGGTAGAACCTTGGACCCCATGTCTCGGTTGTTCTGGCTCAGCTGTTCACTGACGTTTGGGACGTATTTAATTCCCACCATATTGAAATTCTCATCCTTGTTTTCAGGTCCCCCCCTCCCCGCCATCTCCTCCAGCCCCAGAACCCTCTGGAACATCTGCACTGCTCTAATTCTGGCAGTTAGTACATCTGTGATTTTAGTTGTTCTGCCACTGGAGGCTGTACTCGGCTGTCTGGTCAGTGAGTTCTGTAACATCCTCCCTACCTTGGCCTGAGTTTCTGCCTTTAAGACATTGTATAAAACCTAGCTCTTTCAGCACACATTTATTTTATAATCTCAGCGTGGAGTACCTTCAGCTGTTACACCATATTAAAGCTGCTAATAAATACAAGTTGGTTTGCATTTACAGCAGGTCACCTAATGACGAGGGATTGGACAATTTGTATTTAGTTATTTTCACAGCTACTGATGAATGGATGCAAGGGCTCATTGGAGAGTCTGAGAAATCTATGTTCATAGAAACATTGGAAATAGGAGCAGGAGTTAGGCCATTCAGCCTTTTGAGCCTGCTGCACCATTCAGTATGATCATGGCTGATCCTCTCTCTCAAAACTATAGTCTCCCCAAACCTCACGACATCTTTAGAGTCTAGAAATCTATTTTCTTCTTAAATAGATTCACTGATTTGGCCTCTACAGCCATCTGTTGGTAGAGAATTCTGCAGATTCACCACCCACTGATTGAAGATGTTTCTCCTCATCTCAGTTCTAAATGCCTATATCCTGAGACTGTGACCACCCCCGCCCTGCTTGTTCTAGACCCTTCAGCCAGAGGTAACAACATCCCTGCATCCAGTCTATCCAACCCTGTCAGAATTTTGTTTCATAGAACATAGAACATTACAGCGCAGAACAGGCCCTTCGGCCCACGATGTTGCACTGACCAGTTACAAAACAATGACCCACTAGCCTAAACCAATCCCTTTTCATCCATAAACCTATCCACAGATCTCTTAAACGCCCACAAACTAGGTGCATTTACAACTGCAGCTGGCAGGGCATTCCAGTCCCTCACCACCCTCTGGGTAAAGAACCTACCCCTGACATCTGTCCTATAACTACCCCCCCTTAATTTAAAATCGTGCCCCCTCGTGCTAGCTTTCTCCATCCTAGGAAAAAGGCTATCACTATCTACCCTGTCTAAACCTCTAATCATCTTATATGTTTCAATGAGATCCCCTCTTAGCTGCCTTCTTTCCAGCGAAAACAACCCCAAATCTCTCAATCTCTCCTCATAGGATCTCCCCTCCATACCAGGCAACATCCTGGTAAACCTCCTCTGCACCCTCTCCAAAGCCTCTACATCCTTCCTGTAATGTGGGGACCAGAACTGCACACAAAACTCCAAGTGCGGCTGCACCAGAGATGTGTACAGTTGCATCATGACGCTGCGACTCCTAAATTCAACCCCCCTACCAATAAATGCCAAGACTCCGTATGCCTTCTTAACAACCTTATCTACTTGATTCCCAACTTTCAGGGATCTATGTACACATACACCTAGATCCCTCTGCTCCTCCACACTATTCAAAGTCCTCCCGTTAGCCCTATACTCAACACATCTGTTATTCCTACCGAAATGAATTACCTCACACTTCTCCACATTAAACTCCATCCGCCACCTCTCAGCCCAGCTCTGCAACCTTTCTAAGTCATCCTGCAAACTATGACACCCTTCCTCACAATCTACCACACCTTCGACTTTGGTGTAATCAGCAAACTTACTAATCCACCCAACTATACCCTCATCCAGATCATTAATAAAAATTACAAACAGCAGTGGCCCCAAAACAGATCCCTGAGGCACACCACTTGTAACCGAACTCCATGACGAATATTTCCCATCAACCACCACTCTCTATCTCCTATCTGCTAGCCAATTCCTGATCCAATTACCTAGATCACCCCCAATCCCATACATCTGCATTTTCTGCAGAAGCCTACCATGGTGAACCTTATCAAACGCCTTGCTAAAATCCATATACACCACATCAACTGCCTTACCCCTATCCACCTCTTTGGTCACTTTCTCAAAGAACTCGATAAGGTTAGTAAGGCATGACCTTCCCTCCACAAAACCATGCTGACTGTCTCTAATCAACTCATTACTTTCCAAATAGCTATAAATCATGTCTCTAATAATCCTTTCCAAAACCTTACCCACCACAGAAGTAAGACTCACCGGTCTATAATTCCCAGGGAAGTCCCTTCTCCCCTTCTTAAACAATGGGACAACATTTGCTGTCCTCCAATCTTCTGGTACTATACCAGAGACTAACGACGACCTGAAGATCAGAGCCAGAGGCTCCGCAATCACCCCTCTTGCCTCCCAAAGAATCCTAGGGTAAATCCCATCTGGACCAGGGGATTTATCTATTTTCAAACCCTCTAAAATATCCAGCACATCCCCCGTATCAACTGCAATACTATCTATTTCACACCCCTGCACCCCAGTGTCCTCCTCAGCTACATTCCTGTCCCCTTGCGTGAACACCGAAGAGAAATATTGGTTCAACGCCTCTCCAATCTCCTCCGGTTCCACACACAACTTCCCTCTACTGTTTGTAACTGGCCCTAATCTTGTCCTAACCAACCTTCTGTTCTTGACATACCTGTAAAACGCCTTAGGGTTTTCCTTAATCCTATCAGCCAAAATCATCTCATGTCCTCTTTTAGCCCTTCTTAACTCCCTCTTCAACTCCCTCCTAGCCAATCTAAAACTTTCTAATGCACTACCTGAGCCCTCAAGCCTCATCCGAACATAAGCCTCCTTTTTCTTCCTAACCAACGAATCAACTTTTTTGGTGCACCACGGTTCCCTGGGCCTACCAAATCCTCCTTGCCTGACAGGGATATACTTATCACAGACCCGCAATAGCTGCTCCTTGAAAAATCTCCACATCTCGGATGTTCCCAGTCCCTGTAATCACCTATTCCAACCAATGCTTCCTAATTCTCTCCTAATAGCCTCATAATTACCCTTCCCCCAGCTGAAACTAGTTAGATCCTGTTAGATCCCCTCTAATTCTTCTAAACTCCAGTGAGTATGGGCCCGGTCAACCCAGTCTCTGCATATATGACAATCGTGCCAAATGAGCAATCAGTCTGATGAATGATCGCAGAACTCTTCTACAGCAAGTACATCCTTTCTTCAATAAGGTGACCAAAACTGCACTCATTAGTCCAGGTGTGGTCTCACCAAGGCCCTGTACAGCTGCAGTAAGACATTCTTGCTCCTCTTGCAATGAAGGCCAACATCCCAGTTACCTTCCTACCTGCTGGCTGTACCTGCTTGCACATCAACATTTCTCAATGTATCACATCTAAATAATACTCTGCCATTCTGTTTTTGCATTTTTCCACGTTATACTGCCATTTATTTGCTGATTCACTGATCTTGTCTAAATCTCCTTGAAACCTCTTAATTTCCTCCTCACCATTCCCACCAAATTTAGTGACTTCAGCAAACTTGGAAATATTATTTTTGATTCCCTCATCCAAACTCTTAATGTATATTTTGAATAGCTGTATAATTCCAAATTGTTGGGACCTCAGGGATGATGGGAGATTCACCTCTTTATATCTCCCTCCCTTTCTGCTGTTGCAGTTGTTGGTTGCAAAGCAAAATGGTGAATATAAAAGCCAATGTAAATCCTCTATCCCCGATCTGAATGCACAACACTCACTGGGATTTGTTCTCAATTGAAGGGGTTATTGCTAGGGTGAATGTTGTTGGGCTGTTTAACCTGTGGGGCTTTGCATTCTGAACACTGCCTCAATGCGTACACTTCCCAGCTGGACTTACTGAATGTCACCTGTGACCTGGAGACTTTTCCCAGAATATAAACCAGAGACAGGCCATTCAGCCCAGCAGCTCCAAGCTGGTGTCTATGTTTCGCACCAGTCTCCTCTTCCCCCTCTTCATCTCACCCCTTTATCAGCATATCCCTCTTTCCCTTTCTCCCTCATGTCTTTACCCAGCTTCCTTTTAAATGTATGCCTTTACCTGGATCATTGCCTGTGGGAATGAGTTCCACAGTCTCCCCACTCTCTGGATAAAGAGGTTTCTCCTGAATTCCTAATTGAATTTATTAGTGTCTATCTTATGTTTATGGCCCTGGTTCTAGTCTCGTGGAAACATCTTTCTACATTTGTCAAGCTCCTTTACACACTATGATGGGTCGCTCCTCAGCCTTCTATTTCAGAGAAAAGATTCCCAGCCTCTTCAATCTTTCATTACAGCCTATCAATTCTGGTACCATCCTCTCCATTTACACTCTATCGCTTTTATATCAAGATCAGAATGTGCACAGTACTTCAACCAAGGTTCTGTACAAATTTGACAGAATATCTGTGCTTCTCTATTCCTGCAGAAGTGGACCTTGTGCTTGTTTTGATTTGATAAATATCCTCGCCCAAGATTACTGAGGCTACTTGATTGGGATCAGCTGACAGGGCTCAGGCTGTAGATCCACCTTGTTCTCTGGCTGCTGCCTTTAGCTGCTAGGTGACATGGGACTCTTAATTTACTAGTCTTTGTGTGAGATGTAACAATGGGAGGAGTTTTTGCTCAGTGGTGACTTGTTTGGTTAGTGTGAGGGTGAAGGTTGTGTAGATGTGATTGTTGTTAATCTGATTAGAATTCTCCATGGTTGTTGAGTGCACAGTGAATCCACTGTTTTATCCTCTGTGTGGTACTCTTCCTCAAGGGTGTCTTCCTTATCTTCACCCCTCTCTGTAAGGTTCAGTATTTCTCCACTTCTGTCCTTCTGCAGTAAAAAGTCTGACAACACCAGGTTTTAGTCCAACCGATTTATTTGATAGTAAACTCACAAGCTTTCGAGGTTTCCCTCTTCGTCAGGTGAATGGAGAGTTCTGGCCTCGGACAGAGCATATAACAGCACAGATAGTTTAGAGATTACTGATTAGAATGCGAATCTTTCTAATCTAACCTGCTGTTCAAGTCCTAAAGTGGCTGACAATGTGTGTGGGAGGAGCATTGATCACATTCTAATCAGTAATCTCTAAACTATCTGTGCTTTACATGCTCTGTCTGAGGCCAGAACTCTCCATTCACCTGATGAAGAGGGAAACCTCGAAAGCTTGTGCGTTTACATAAGAACATAAGAAATAGGAGCAGGAGTAGGCCATCTAGCCCTTCAAGCCTGCCCCGTCATTCAATAAGATCGTGGCTGATCTGTTGTGGCTCAGTTCCACATTCCTGCCCTCTCCCCATAACCCTTAATCCCCTCTCTTATCAAAAACCCATCAACCCGCGTCTTAAAAATATTTAGCGAGGTAGCATCCACCACTTAAACAGGCAGAGAATTCCAGAGATTCACCACCCTTTGAGTGAAGAAGTTCCTCCTCAACTCCATTCTAAACTGCCCCCCCTTTATCTTGAGGCTGTGCCCCCTAGTCTACTGTCTTTTTTGAGTGGGAAGAGTCTCTCCACCTCTATCCTATCCATCCCATTCATCATCTTATATGTCTCAATGAGATCTCCCCTCATTCTTCTGAACTCTTAACGAGTACAAGCCTAGTTTATTCAGCCTCTCCTCATAGCTCAACCCCCTGAACTCCGGCATCAGCCTAGTAAACCTCCTCTGCACTCCCTCCAAGGCCAAAATATCCTTGCGTAAGTACGGCGCCCAAAACTGCACACAGTACTCCAGCTGCGGCCTCACCAACGCCCTATACAGCCGCAGCAAGACCTCCCTACTTTTATATTCAATCCCCCTCGCTATGAAGGCCAGCATCCCATTCGCCTTCCTGACCACCTGCTGCACCTGCAAGCTGGGTTTTTGTGACTCATGCACAAGGACCCAGAGGTCCCTCTGCACCGTCGCCTGCTGCAGTTTTTCGCCACGTAATTAATAATCCTTCCTACCAAAGTGGACCACCTCGCACTTGCCAACATTAAATTCCATTTGCCATTTCCTGGCCCATTCGCCCAGCCTATCTTGATCCTTCTGTAGACTCTCCACACCCTCCGCGCAATTTGCCGTTCCACCAATCTTGGTGTCATCAGCAAATTTCGACACCATACACTCGGTTCCCTCCTCCAGATCATCTATATAAATGGTAAAAAGCTGAGGCCCCAGCACCGACCCCTGAGGCACTCCACTAGTCACCAACCACCAATCCGAATAGCATCCATTGACCCCCACTCTCTGCCTCCTATTTGACAACCAATCCTCTATTCACGCTAACGCCCTACATCCAACTCCATGTCCCCTGACCTTCTGCAATAACCTCTTGTGAGGTACCTTGTCAAACGCCTTCTGAAAATCAAGAAAGACCACATCCACCGGCTCTCCTCTATCCACTGCCCTAGACACATCCTCATAGAACTCCAGTAAATTTGTCAGACACGACTTCCCCTCAACGAAACCGTGCTGTGTCTGCTCTACCAAACAATTCCCCTCAAGATGCCTCGCTATTTCCTCCTTGATGACGGATTCTAACATTTTACCTACAACAGACGTTAAACTAACCGGCCTATAATTCCCTGCCCTTCTATCAAATAAATCGGTTGAACTAAAACCTGGTGTTATCAGACTTTTTACTGTGTTTACCCCAGTCCAACGCTGGCATATCCACATCACTTCTGCAGCCCTTCAGGCAAATGTCATCTCTGTCTGAACCAGGAAGGTAGCTTTTACCTTTCACCAGGTGTGTATGTGAACAGTTTGCTGCTTCAGCACATTCTGCCTCCTCTACACGTTGAGGATCGCTCTCTCCTTGCTCACTGGACCCCTCCACAGGGTATGACTCCTCCCACTCTTGGATCGCTACATTCCATTCCCTTCTCCAATGGTTTTTGTCTTATTGTACCAATGTTGTATACTGGTGATGAAGATGTATATTATATCATTTGTTGATTTCTATTTATTTATGGTTTCTATGATATATAATAATATCCTCATGATCTGTACAGTGCAGGGGAAGTGGCCATTTGGCCCATTCACTCTGTACTCACTCTCTGATAAACCATCCCACCCAAGCCCCATTCCCATAATCCCATATATTTACCCCGCTAAGGCTGGGGTGTGTCCAGAGTATTGAGTTGGGACACAGGCTACGTGTACAGTCAGGTGGGAGAGTTGGAATGGTGACAACAAACAAAGTTTGATCAGAATATAGCACTAGAGAAATCAATATCTTTACAGAGCAGCAGCAGGATGCTGATAAAGAGCCAGCCTTTAAAGCAGCAGTTTAAAATCATTTTGGTTCCAGTGAGATTGGCTGATTTTTGACCCTTGCCTTTGCTCATTTGTAGGATTTAAGAGAATGTGGTGTTTTATTGAGTTTCTGTGACTCACTGAGGCAGCACAAACCATCAGACCAATGATTCACTCCCTCAGCACTGACCCTCTGGCTGACAGTGCGGCACTCCCTTGGTACTGCACTCAAGTATCGGCTGGGCTTATTATGGGCCCCAATCTCAAACATGATATCAAAACCTCCTGACTTGGACAGGATACCAATGGACAGTGGAAGGCTGATAAATTTATATTGACACACAATGAAGATAGTGACTTAACTCTGGGCAGTGATACAGATATTTATGTTCTTAGTCTTACTGAATATTCACTATGAGACATAGCACAGATTCGCTCATTCCTATGTCAAGATTAGGTGGGGTGTGGATTGAGAAATGATTTATTTGATGGGAAGTGACTGAGCTGCAGGCAGTATCTATGGAACAAAGTTATGTGCCAGATCCTGGTCATTCGTTATCCCATCTCCACGGTGACGATTTTATACTTTAACTTCTTGGATGCCCCAAATCTTTACAGTCTCAAATGTTGAGCTTGGTTCATTTTTACTGGGTTTTTGAGAGGGATGTTTACAATGGGCATTACTTCCCGCTGACCCTGCTGCCTCAGGTGGCTGGCCTGTGAGTACCTAACCACACAGATAACATACGTCTCACTCCAGATCCCAGTGACTGATGTCAGGCAGGGAACACTGGGAAGAGTCAGTAATTATACCCTCTCTCTCCCTCCAGTCCCCAACACACTCCCTCTACCTCCCCCTCCTAATAAATGTGATTGGAGAACATCTTGGATTGTTAGCGTACAAGCCTGGATACATCTTGTTCAGTCGTGATTGATTTTGTAAAGTGTATTTGCACGTTAGTCATTCTGTTTCACCTTGAAGAGACGGACGTGTTTTTTTTTCGCTAGTAGCACAGGTCTGGACAGGACCAAGTGCCAGACAGAGCACACCACAGCCCTCTGCCTTGTGCTAACTCAATACTTGTGGTGTTACAGGTGAACTGATTTTAAAAAGAGAGAGAACTGTAGTCTTCCTAGAACCCGCTAATTACAACTGAAAGCCTATTTGAGTATTCTGATGGGATGTGAGTTTATTGGGCCTGTTTGTTTCACCTTGTTCTTCCCTGGGTGTTGATTCCTCACTGGACTTGAATTCCTCGGGCAGTTTTAAGGAACTTGCCCGAACGAGCACAGAACTCTGAACGCAGTGGATGTGTCGTTGTGCTTCGCCCTGAGTGAAAGCCTCAGAATTAAATGTCATGCTGGCCATACTTTCCAGCCTCATCACCTTGCCTGCTCCATGCAATCCAGGTACTCTCTGTGTGCACAGGGCACCACTAAACTCTCAGCTAAACTTTATTTCCGATTACTGTCACAGTAAAACCAGTTTTCATCCAGAACAACCCAAATGAACATTCATCCTGAACTTTATGTTGCCCCATTTCAGACAACCACTGTCCCCATCAACACTGTAAGGTGTTTACACTGTTAGGTGTAAAGATTCACATTCTAATCAGTAATTTGTAAACTGTCTGTGCTTTATATGCTCTTTCTGAGGCCAGAACTCTCCATTCACCTGACAGAGGTTAACCTTGAAAGCTTGTGAGTTTACTATCAAATAAATCGGTTGGACTTAAACCTGGTGTTGTCAGACTTCTTACTGTGTCCCATCAACACATTTTTTACAAATATATAAAGAAGAGGAGGCTGGCTAGAGTGACCGTTGGACCTTTAGAGGATGAGAGGGGGGATTTAGCGGTGGGAGATGAGGAAATGGCTGAGGCTTTAAATAAATTTTTTGCCTTGGTCTTCACGGAGGAGGACGCGAATAGTTTGCTGGATCTTAAAGATAGAAGGATGGTAGGAGATGAGGGCCTTAATGCGATTACTGTCACTAGAGAGGTAGTGCTTGATAGACTAATGGGACTGAAGGTGGACAAGTCCCCTGGGAATGCATCCCAGGGTTCTGAAGGAAGTGGCAGAGGTGATAGTGGATGCCTTAGTAATTATTTACCAAAATTCACTGGATTCCGGGGAAGTGCCAGAAGATTGGAAAACGGCTAATGTTACGCTGCTGTTTAAAACAGGTAGCAGACAAAAGGCAGAGAATTATAGGCTGGTTAGTGTAACGTTTGTAGTTGGGAAAAATGCTAGAATCCGTCATCAAAGAAGAAATAGCGAGGCACTGAGATAAGAATGGTTTGATAGAGCAGACGCAGCACAGATTTGTTAAGGGGAAGTCATGTTTGATGAATTTATTGGATTTCGATGAAGATGTGACTAGTGCGGTAGACAGAGGGGAACCGGTGGATGTGGTGTTTTTAGATTTCCAAAAGGCGTTTGATAAAGTGCCTCATAAAAGGTTGCTACAGAAGGTTAGGGTGCACGGAGTTGGGGGTAAGGTGTAAGAGTGGATAGAGGATTGGTTATCTAATAGGAAGCAGAGAGTTGGAATCAATGGGTGCTATTCTGATTGGCGGTTGGTGACTAGTGGAGTGCCGCAGGGATCAGTGCGGGGGCCTCAACTGTTTACCATTTATATAGATGATCTGGAGGAGGGGGCTGAGTGTCGGGTAACAAAATTTGCTGATGACAGAAAGATGAGTGGAAGGCGCAGAATGTCTGCAGAGAGATCTGGATAGGCTGAGTGAGTGGGTGAGGACCTGGCAGATGGAGTATAATGTTAGCAAATGTGAGGTTATCCACTTTGGCAGAAATAATAGTAGGAGGGATTATTATTTAAAGGGCAAAAAGCTGCAGCATGCAATGGTGCAGAGGGACCTGGGGGTCCTTGTGCACGAGTCGCAAAAACCCAGTCTGCAGGTGCAGCAGGTGATCAAGAAGGCGAATGGAATGCTGGCCTTTATAGCGAGGGAGATAGAATATAAAAGTAGGGAGGTCTTGCTGCAACTGTACAGGGCACTGGTGAGGCCACAGCTGGAGTACTGTGTGCAGTTTTGGTCGCTGCATTTGTGGAAGGATATATTGGTCTTGGAGTAGAGAGGAGGTTCACTAAGCTGTTACTGGAGATGAGGGGCTTGGACTATGAAGAGAGACTAAATAGACTGGGTCTGTACTCGTTGGAGTTTAGAAGGATGAGGGGGGAATCTTAGAGACATATAAGATAATGAAGGGGATATATAGGGTAGAGGTAGAGAGATTCTTCCTGCTTAGAAAGGATAGCAGGACTAGAGGGCACAGCCTCAAGATAAGTGGGGGTGCTGTTTAGATTGGAGTTGAGGAGGAACTTCTTCACTCAAAGGGTGGTGAATTTCTGGAATTCTCTGCCTGTTGAAGTGGTGGAGGCTATTTCGTTAAATATATTTAAGTTACGGGTAGATAGGTTTTGGATAGACAAGAGAATTGAGGGTTATGGGGAGAAAGCGGGAAAGTGGAACTGATCCACTTCAGATCAGCCATGATCTTATTGAATGGCGGGTCAGGCTCGAAGGGCTAGATGGCCTACTCCTGCTCCTATTTCTTATGTTCTTAACACTCCTAGGACAGGTACAGCACAGGGTTAGATACAGAGTAAAGCTCCCTCTACACTGTCCCCCATCAAACACTCCCAGGACAGGTACAGCATGGGGTTAAATACAGAGTAAAGCTCCTTCTACACTGTCCTCATGAAACACTCCCAGGACAGGTACAGCATGGGGTTAAATACAGAGTAAAGCTCCCTCTACACTGTCCCCCATCAAACACTCCCAGGACAGGTACAGCACAGGGTTAGATACAGAGTAAAGCTCCCTCTACACTGTCCCCCCCATCAAATACTCCCAGGACAGGTACAGCACAGGGTTAGATACAGAGTAAAGCTCCCTCTACACTGTCCCCCCATCAAACACTCCCAGGACAGGTACAGCACAGGGTTAGATACAGAGTAAAGCTCCCTCTACACTGTCCCCCATCAAACACTCCCAGGACAGGTACAGCATGGGGTTAAATACAGAGTAAAGCTCCTTCTACACTGTCCTCATTAAACACTCCCAGGACAGGTACAGCATGGGGTTAAATACAGAGTAAAGCTCCCTCTACACTGTCCCCCATCAAACACTCCCAGGACAGGTACAGCACAGGGTTAGATACAGAGTAAAGCTCCCTCTACACTGTCCCCCCCATCAAATACTCCCAGGACAGGTACATAGAACATTACAGCGCAGAACAGGCCCTTCGGCCCACGATGTTGCGCCGACCAGTAACAAAACAATGACCCACTAGCCTAAACCAATCCCTTTTCATCCATAAACCTATCCACAGATCTTTTAAACGCCCCCAAACTAGGTGCATTTACAACTGCAGCTGGCAGGGCATTCCAGTCCCTCACCACCCTCTGGGTAAAGAACCTACCCCTGACATCTGTCCTATAACTACCCCCCCTTAATTTAAAATCGTGCCCCCTCGTGCTAGCTTTCTCCATCCTAGGAAAAAGGCTATCACTATCTACCCTGTCTAAACCTCTAATCATCTTATATGTTTCAATGAGATCCCCTCTTAGCCGCCTTCTTTCCAGCGAAAACAACCCCAAATCTCTCAATCTCTCCTCATAGGATCTCCCCTCCATACCAGGCAACATCCTGGTAAACCTCCTCTGCACCCTCTCCAAAGCCTCTACATCCTTCCTGTAATGTGGGGACCAGAACTGCACACAACTCCAAGTGCGGCCGCACCAGAGATGTGTACAGTTGCATCATGACGCTGCGACTCCTAAATTCAATCCCCCTACCAATAAACGCCAAAACTCCGTATGCCTTCTTAACAACCTTATCTACTTGATTCCCAACTTTCAGGGATCTATGTACACATACACCTAGATCCCTCTGCTCCTCCACACTATTCAAAGTCCTCCCGTTAGCCCTATACTTAACACATCTGTTATTCCTACCGAAATGAATTACCTCACACTTCTCCACATTAAACTCCATCCGCCACCTCTCAGCCCAGCTCTGCAACCTTTCTAAGTCATCCTGCAAACTATGACACCCTTCCTCACAATCTACCACACCTCCGACTTTGGTGTCATCAGCAAACTTACTAATCCACCCAACTATACCCTCATCCAGATCATTAATAAAAATTACAAACAGCAGTGGCCCCAAAACAGATCCCTGAGGCACACCACTTGTAACCGAACTCCATGACGAATATTTCCCATCAACCACCACTCTCTGTCTCCTATCTGCTAGCCAATTCCTGATCCAATTACCTAGATCACCCCCAGTCCCATACATCTGCATTTTCTGCAGAAGCCTACCATGGTGAACCTTATCAAACGCCTTGCTAAAATCCATATACACCACATCAACTGCCTTACCCCTATCCACCTCTTTGGTCACTTTCTCAAAGAACTCGATAAGGTTAGTAAGGCACGACCTACCCGCTACAAAACCATGCTGACTGTCTCTAATCAACTCATTACTTTGCAAATAACTATAAATCCTGTCTCTAATAATCCTTTCCAAAACCTTACCCACCACAGAAGTAAGACTCACCGGTCTACAGCACAGGGTTAGATACAGAGTAAAACTCCCTCTACACTGTCCCCCCATCAAACACTCCCAGGACAGGTACAGCACGGGGTTAAATACAGAGTAAAGCTCCCTCTACACTGTCCCCATTAAACATTCCCAGGACAGGTACAGTACGTGTAGCTCATTTGGAACTCTTCTATTCTGTGTTGGATTATTGGAACTATTCAATTCAATGTTCGATTATTGCGACCAGAGGTTTTTTCTTGGTGGTTAGATGGCTGTGTGGATCAGCTGCTACTCCGTTTCTACTACAGTGGAATAGAGATCAAACTTGAGCTGACATGTGGAAATGTTGCCGTGATTCTACAATAAGGGATATGTTTTGCCCCAGGCTAGTTGTCGGTGAGTATTTGTGTCTGATACTGAAGTCTACGCAAGTGTCACAAGCTGTCCTTGCCCTTTAGGGTGTGTCATTGGGATGAGTCAATCCCAGCCCGGATGTTCGTTGTGATTTTTATTGAGCTGATGTAGGGAGACACTATCTCTGTTAATCTTTCAATTCCTTGTTACAGTTTAACAAAATAAATTCAAGCTGAGTTTGCAACAAGAAAGAAAGCTTCTACTAACTAGCTTGATGACTGGAGGAAAATCACCTGATGTGAAATGTGAAAATGAAACATGAGCTGCATTTATATAGCACCTTCCATCACCCCAAGAACTCCCAAAACATTTTCAGCCAATGAAGTCTTTTTGAAGTGTAATCAGTGTTCTAATGTTGGAAATTCAGCAACTAATTAGTACTTAGCAAGCTCCCACATTGTGATAGTGATCAGGAAACCTGGTTTGTGAAGTTGACGGAAAAATAAATATCATGCTCACTCAGTTCACCTCTCTGACAGTGAGACGTGTCTGTGCAGCACTTCTCAATGTTTTATCATGTTATAAGTACTCTTACTGGATTCTGCAATCCCTTTACCACCGGCCATTAGACTGGCTGAAGTAATTGTTAGCGATTGGGAGATGAGTGGGAAGTGTGTTTGTTCTGTGGAGTATGAATTGAGTCTGAGGGTCTCGTTGCATTCTAACAGCATGCCTGGTACGAGCATTCTAAATATAACTTAACAGCGAGTTGCTTTGTTGACCTTGTACAGTTAGAATATGGAATGTAATTGGGAGTGTCAGGCTTGCAGGCGCTATGTGTAAACAGTGTCTGGAGAACATTTTTGATGTAACTGGGCAGGGCGGTAACATGTTGCAACCCAAGCTGGAGCTGGGGGCTTTAAGTGGCTGTGGGCCATTTGAGAGATGTCAGTGCTACTTGACTCAAAGGTGCTGGATTAAAGACAACTGTCAATTAAAATAGATTTTGATTACTTGTTAAACTTTTGTTACATATTGGCTCTGATTTGCCTCCAAGATTAACTTGCTCCTATTTATGAGAGGGAGGATAGTGGTAATGTCACTGGACAGTAGTCCGGAGGCCCACGTTCATGCTCTGGGGACTCTGGATCAAATCCCACCATGGCAGCTGACAGAATTTAAATTCAATTAATAAATCTGAAATGGTGTACTTGACAACTATCATAAATTGTTGTAGAAACCCATCTGGTTTGCTAATGTCCTTTTAGGGAAGGAAATCTGCCGTCCTTGCCTGATCTGACTCCACACCCACAACAATGTAGTTGACTCTTAACTGTCCTCTAACAAGCTGCTCACTTCAAGGACAAACAACACATGCATCTCATGAAAACACAAAGGAAAAATAAATAGACATAGGTGCAGGAACTTCAGACAAGGGACAGATCATTGCTTAAATGGGGAAATTGAAAATTTTAGTTTGAGCTGTGCCACTCTGCTCTAAACTTCATAAAGATGGATTCTCACTGCCTGCCTCAGGAATGAACAGTGCTGTTTTAGCAATGATGAAAACTATTGTTAAATTAACATAAACTAAACTCACCACAGAAAATTAAGTCTTAACCATTTCCATTAGCTAGTGATTATTGGCACTGAAGATTAATTATTGAATGTGTGGAATCTCATTCCTTCAGATCTATTACCGATTATAAAAATGTCATTTAAATTTACCTTACATTTTATTCTCTCGCAATCTAATGTCTTCCCTTTGCTTTTTCTGTACTTGATTTGATGTTGAATTTGCCCACTCCAATTTACATTTCCTTTATAGTATTTGTGACATTGATTTCACAATCTTTCAGTCCAATTGCTTAACCTTGAGGAAGGTTAAGTTTATATTCGATCCTGAAAGGTGCCAGGATTCCTTTGACAAAGGGTGATCTTGACTTATATTGGCTCTATTCTGTCTCCACAGATGCTGTCAGACCTGCTGGGATTCTTTTTTGTTTCAGACTCCTTTGCCTGCTCTGTTCTTTTTGGGTCCCGGTTGATTCTCTCTCTCTCTCTCTCTCTTTTCCCCCTCTCTCCCTCTCTTTTTCTCTCTCGACATGAAATTATCAGTTTGAACTTTTATATGACTTGCCTCGTAAAAATTTAAAACCCAAGCGTTGCATTTGCAAGTGTAAATAATGACTAATGTTCAATAATCTGCTGAAGCAAATGTGACCCATTATTTCCTGGAATTAGGGACCTTGGTTTTTCAATTTTAAACAACTAAACCTAACTGGACAGAATAATTGCACACTCTAACATGTGTACAGTACAATGTAAAAATGTGGAGTTGGTGAGAAGGTTATATTAATTCTTGAAAGGTGCTGTGTGGAGGGCTCAGGCTTGTTGTTTCGATGGAGGCCAGGATTCCGCCATTTGGTTGAACAAATCAAAGTGCAGTTCTTTGTTTAGGGTGGAAAGTGGCATTCTCTTATCAAGAAAGGAAGTTGTTTGCATTCAATGTGACATCGTAAGGAGGTTGCAGCTGAGTAGGGTGAGGCAGGAAACACGAGTGTATTTACTTCAACAAAGAAAAACTCACCAAAATCACAGCTCAGGCAAAGGAAAAGAGCAGAAAAACATAAAATGGAATAAACATAGAATCTCACAGTATTTGGTCTATTATATCTGTGCTGGCTCTTTGAAAGAGCCAATTAGCCCCACTACCCCGCTGTTTCTCCAGCTCTGCAAATTTTTCCTTGAATATTTCACTGATTCTGTTTTGGGGAGTTTGTAGTGAACCTGGGGCAATGTCTCAATGATCAAATTCTCGTGCTGCCACAGGTAATCTGTCTCTTTCTGGCTACTGTAACTGGAAACGGTTTCTCCTCATTTACTCCAGAGAAACAGCTCATAACTTGGAGCACCTCTATCAAATCTTCCCCCATAACCTTCTCTGCTTTAAAGAGAACAATCCCAGCTTCCAAAGTGTCTCCACGTAACTGAAGTCCCTCATCCCTGGGATTATTCTAGTAAATCTCCTTTACACCCCCTCAATGTCTTGATATCCTTCCTAAAATGTGATACCCAGAGTTGGACACGATATTTAGCTGAGGTCTAACCGGTTTTTATAAAAGTTGAGCATCATATCCTTTTATCCTTTCTGCCTGTGTTTTCAAAGCCAAGGATCGTGTTTGCCTTAATGACAGCCTTCGCAATTTGCCTCGTCACCTCCACCTCCATTGTCCTGGTAGTGCCGACCTTTAGCTGCCTGATTCTCAGGACTAGTTTTCCCAAATACCTCCTCCCAGTGAGTTTAGGCAGGATATTTAACTGGCAGTAGGAGACAAACTGTGATTACACCTGTGGTTGAATAGGCTGCCTTGGCACAAACCATTAGTGATGACACCTCATGACTATCTGGTGTACAGCGCATCAGGGGAAGTTTCAAAAATTAAATTTTCACTTGAAAACAGTTGCATTTATATGGTGCCCTCCACTTCCTCGTGCCATTGCAAAGTGTGTTCCAGCCAATGGAGTAGGTTGAAGCGTTACACTCAATATGAGCAAAACAGCAGCTAACTCACACCCAGCAGAATTCACAAACAGCAAATTTGACAATGACCAGTTAATGGGTGTTTGTGATTTTGGTTGATTTACCTGAGATGTTGGCCTGGACATTGGTGAGAACTACCTGCTCTTTGAAGAGTTCTGGGAACTTTTCCATTTACCTGAGAGAGCAGATGGGACCTCGGTTTAACATTTTAAATGTTGAAAGGGAGCACTGCTCTCAATCTCCGGATGTTAATGTTCTGTTCATTACTGCAGTGATGCAGATGTTGAAAATCCTATGACAAGATTAAAAGATGATTTGAGTTTTCTGGACAATGTTCTCTCAGAAAGCAGATTGAGCAGTTGTGGGAGTTAATGGTATAGTCTCCTGATGACTGGGAGAGACAGTGCTCCAAGTGTCATTGGTTTTGTGAAGGTTATCTGAGATGTTTTGATGTGATTATTTGCAATAGCAATTTTTTATTATAGCTCTATTAAAACTGTCTTGTTAAACGAACAACTTACTTACCTCACACATGCTCTGTGTGTACTGTGTCCTCAGCTTTGTAAAAGTTACCTGTGAACAATTCACTTTGTTGTATTATCCAGACTTGGATTGGCAAATTGCAAGTAATACATGTGCCACACAAGTGCCAGGCAGTGACTATCAAGAGAGGATCTATCCATTACCCCATGACATTCAATGGCATTACCATTGCTGAATTTCCCCACTATCAATATCTGGGGGCTACCATTGACCAGAAACTGAACTGGACAAGCCATTATAAATACTGTGGCTACCACCACCTGTAAGCCTCTATAATGTGGAGATGCCAGTGTTGGACTGGGGTAAACACAGTAAGAAGTCTCACAGCACCAGGTTAAAGTCCAACAGGTTTATTTGGTAACAAATGCCACTAGCTTTCGGAGGGCAGTTCTGTCATCAGGTGAGTCTGATGAAGGAGCTGCCAGAGTAGGTCAGAGGCTCAGAATCCGGAGATGAGTACCTCACCGGCTGATTCTCCAAAATGTGACCACTATGTCCAAGGCACAAGTCGGGAGTGTGATGGAATCCTCTCCACTTTCCTGGATAAGTGCAGCTCCAACAACACTTGGGAATCTTAACATCATTCATGACAAAGCAGCCTGTTTGATTGTTACCCCTTCCACAAACATTCAGTTTCTCTGCCACTGATGAATAATGGCAGCAGTTTGTATTATCTACAAGATGCACATCAAGAATTCACCAAGGTTCCTTAGGCGGCATCTTCCAAACACACAATCATTGCCACCTAGAAGGACAAGAGCAGCAGATTCCTGGGAATACCACTGTCTGGAGGCTCCGCCCCAAGTACTTGCGTGGGTTTCCTCCGGGTGCTCCGGTTTCCTCCCACATCCCAAAAATGTGCTTTTAGGCTGATTGATTGGGTAACAAATTGTCCCTACATTGGACCTCCCTGATCCTCGCACATTAGGCGTAGACTAAAATCATGAATAGGTCACTGAGACAATGGGACGGCGGCGCGGGCTCGTTGGGCCGAAGGGCCTGTTTCCCGTGCTATGTTGTTCTTTGTTCTTTGTACTCACCACCCTGACTTGAAAATATATCACCTTCACTGTCGCTGGGTCAAAATCCTGGAACCCCCTCCCTATGGATGGAAAGGGATTGGTTTATGGATGGAAAGGGATTGGTTTAGGTTAGAAGGTCATTGCTTTTTAACTGGTTGGCGCAACACCGTGGGCCGAAGGGCCTGTTCTGCGCTGTAATGTTCTATGTTCTAACAGCACTGTGGGTGTATCTACACCACAGGGACTGCAGCGATTCAAGAAGGCAGCTCATCACCACCACCTTCTCAAGAGCAACTAGGGATGGGCAATAAATGCTGGTCCTGTCATTGTCACCCACATTGAATAAATGAAATTTTAAAAAATTACATTGAAGAAAACATTAAAGTTTATTTATTAGTCACGAGTAGACTTTACATTATCACTGCAGTGTTATTGTGAAAATCCCTTAATTGCCACACCACCTGTTTGGGTACACTGAGGGAGAATTTAGCATGACCATTGCATCTTTGAACTGTGGGGGGAAACCCATGCAGGCATGGGGAGAATGTGCAAACTCCACACACACTGACCCAAGTTGAGAATTGAACCTGGTCGCTGGTGCCGTAAGGCAGCAGTGTTAACCTATGTGCCACCCTGTACATTGAATTCTGTGATAGACAAGTGGAGATTTGTGAAGTACTCAATCTGAGGAAAACTGCTGAATGCACAGAATATCTCACTAACTGCATTCCGAGACTTAAACCTGGAGTAACTTTCCTCTCCAAAGCTGTCCTAGAATCAAATCAACCTGTTACTGTGATTTATATATAAGATAATACGCACCAATTAGGAGAGAATTAGGAAGCATAGGTTGGACTAGGAGATTACAGGGACTGGGAACGTCCGAAATGTGGAATTTTTTCAAGGAACAGCTACTGCGGGTCTGCGATAGGTATGTCCCTGTCAGGCAAGGAGGATTTGGTAGGGCTAGGGAACCGTGGTGTACTAAAAAAGTTGATTCGTTGGTTAGGAAGAAAAAAGAGGCTTATGTTCGGATGAGGCTTGAGGGCTCTGGTAGTGCATTAGAAAGCTTTAGATTGGCTAGGAGGGAGTTGAAGAGTGAGTTAAGAAGGGCTAAAAGAGGACATGAGAAGACTTTGGCTGATAGGATTAAGGAGAATCCTAAAGCGTTCTATAGGTATGTCAAGAATAGAAGGTTGGTCAGGGCAAGATTAGGGCCAGTTACAGACAGCAGAGGGAAGTTGTGTGTGGAACCAGAGGAGATTGGAGAAGCATTGAACCAATATTTCTCTTCGGTGTTCACGCAGGGGGACATGAATATAGCTGAGGAGGACACTGGGTTGCAGGGGTGTAAAATAGACAGTATTACGGTTGATAAGGGGGATGTGCTGGATATTCTTGAGGGGTTGAAAATAGATAAGTCCCCTGGTCCGGATGGGATCTACCCTAGGATTCTCTGGGAGGCTAGAGAGGTGATTGCAGAGCCTCTGGCTCTGATCTTCAGGTCGTCATTGGTCTCTGGTGTAGTCCCGGAGGATTGGAGGATAGCGAATGTTGTCCCATTGTTTAAGAAGGGGAACAGAGACTTTGCCGGGAATTATAGACCGGTGAGTCTTACTTCTGTTGCGGGCAAGGTTTTAGAAAAAATTATTAGGGATAGGATTTATAGTTATTTGGAGTGTAATGAATTGATTGGAAATAGTCAGCATGGTTTTGTAGCGGGTAGGTCGTGCCTTACTAACCTTATTGAGTTTTTTGATAAGGTGACCAAAGAGGTGAATGGGGGCAAGGCAGTTGATGTGGTATATATGGATTTTAGTAAGGCGTTCGATAAGGTTCACCATGGTAGGCTTCTGCAGAAAATGCAGATGTATGGGATTGTGGGTAATCTAGGAAATTGGATCAGAAATTGGCTATCAGATAGGAGACAGAGGGTGGTGGTTGATGGTAAATATTCATCATGGAGTTCGGTTACGAGTGGTGTGCCTCAGGGATCTGTTTTGGGGCCACTGCTGTTTGTAATCTTTATTAATGATCTGGATGAGGGTATAGTTGGGTGGATTAGTAAATTTGCTGATGACACCAAAGTCGGAGGTGTGGTAGATTGTGAGGAAGGGTGTCATAGTCTGCAGGGAGACTTAGATAGGTTTGCAGAGCTGGGCCGAGAGGTGGCGGATAGAATTTAATGCGGAGAAGTGTGAGGTAATTCACTTCGGTAGGAGCAACAGATGTGTCGAGTATAGGGCTAACGGGAGGACTTTGAATAGTGTGGATGAACAGAGGGATCTAGGTGTATGTGTACATAGATCCCTGAAAGTTGGGAATCAAATAGATAAGGTTGTTAAGAAGGCATACGGTGTCTTGGCGTTTATTGGTAGGGGGGTTGAATTTAAGAGTCGCAGCGTCATGTTGCAACTGTACACTACTCTGGTACGGCCGCACTTGGAGTACTGTGTGCAGTTCTGGTCCCCACATTACAGGAAGGATGTGGAGGCTTTGGAGAGGGTGCAGAGGAGGTTTACTAGGATGTTGCCTGGTATGGTGGGGTGGTCCTATGAGGAGAGACTGAGGGATTTGGGGTTGTTTTCGTTGGAAAGAAGGCGGCTAAGAGGGGATCTTATTGAAACATATAAGATGATTAGAAGTTTAGATAGGGTGGACAGTGATAGCCTTTTTCCTCGGATGGAGAAAGCTAGCACGAGGGGGCATGACTTTAAATTAAGGGGGGGTAGCTACAAGACGGATGTCAGGGGTAGGTTCTTTACCCAGAGGGTGGTGAGGGATTGGAATGCCCTGCCTGCTGCAGTTGTAAATGCTCCTAGTTTGGGGGCGTTTAAGAGATCTGTAGATAGGTTTATGGATGAAAAGGGATTGGTATAGGCTAGTGGGTCATTATTTTTGTAACTGGTCGGCGCAACACCGTGTGCCGAAGGGCCTGTTCTGCGCTGTAATGTTCTATGTTCTATGTTCTAACCAACCAGTGAGTTAGAAACTGAATCTAATCAAAGGACTTGGATGGGGGAATGGGGGAAATTTTATGTATAATTGGCCTTGGACAGGGGTATTCAGCCTGGGTTCCACTTCCTGTTCATGTATCAACTGAGCACCGCAAGGGGATGCATTGGCACCAAGTCACCAATCAACCCTCACCCCTGCCTTCATAGTTGAATAGTCAAAGATACTCATTATTCAGTTTTACACTAGAGGGGTGAGTGAGTAACAGCAGGTTCCTGGGGACTTGTCCAGTTGATCACTGTTCCTCTGAAGGAAGGTAGGGCACCACCACCACCACCAACACACACACACACACAAACCCCCCCCCCCCCCCCCCCCCCCCCCCCCGCCATCTCTGAGCTGAATGATATGAGTTAAACTCCCTCTGTCTTGGAGACTTTTCTTGACTTTGGTTCTGATTTGTTGGTGTGGCTTTAACACTTCCCATTGTATCTGTTGTCTTCTGGAGGTTGAGATTAAGGTGGACTGCTGTAATGTAAAATCCTTGAAAGTTTCACTCCACTCTGCAATTGTGCATCAGCTCACTTCAATAAATGGACCATTTGTTGGAGAGAAACGAGGCCAGGATGCAGCCAGCTGTCAGCTTTGGAATTAATAGTCAGACTCATTCGCAACCCCCATTCTCACCCCAGCTCGGGGCAAAGATCTGTGCTGGTTGTCTATCGACTAAATGACAGAAACGTTACCCACACCTGTCTCGGAGAGAGGGTAACTTGTTCACAGGCGCAGCTGGTTAAACAGCCTGACAGGTCTGCAACAGTTGGGAGAAACATTGGACCTTCCTGAGCTCTGTGGTTTATAGAACATAGAACATAGAACATAGAACATAGAACATTACAGCGCAGAACAGGCCCTTCGGCCCACGATGTTGCGCCGACCAGTTACAAAACAATGACCCACTAGCCTAAACCAATCCCTTTTCATCCATAAACCTATCCACAGATCTTTTAAACGCCCCCAAACTAGGTGCATTTACAACTGCAGCTGGCAGGGCATTCCAGTCCCTCACCACCCTCTGGGTAAAGAACCTACCCCTGACATCTGTCCTATAACTACCCCCCCTTAATTTAAAATCGTGCCCCCTCGTGTTAGCTTTCTCCATCCTAGGAAAAAGGCTATCACTATCTACCCTGTCTAAACCTCTAATCATCTTATATGTTTCAATGAGATCCCCTCTTAGCCGCCTTCTTTCCAGCGAAAACAACCCCAAATCACTCAATCTCTCCTCATAGGATCTCCCCTCCATACCAGGCAACATCCTGGTAAACCTCCTCTGCACCCTCTCCAAAGCCTCTACATCCTTCTTGTAATGTGGGGACCAGAACTGCACACAAAACTCCAAGTGCGGCCGCACCAGAGATGTGTACAGTTGCATCATGACGCTACGACTCCTAAATTCAATCCCCCTACCAATAAACGCCAAAACTCCGTATGCCTTCTTAACAACTTTATCTACTTGATTCCCAACTTTCAGGGATCTATGTACACATACACCTAGATCCCTCTGCTCCTCCACACTATTCAAAGTCCTCCCGTTAGCCCTATACTCAACACATCTGTTATTCCTACCGAAATGAATTACCTCACACTTCTCCACATTAAACTCCATTCGCCACCTCTCAGCCCAGCTCTGCAACCTTTCTAAGTCATCCTGCAAACTATGACACCCTTCCTCACAATCTACCACACCTCCGACTTTGGTGTCATCAGCAAACTTACTAATCCACCCAACTATACCCTCATCCAGATCATTAATAAAATCTATCTGTACTCTATCTATTATTAGATAGAGTACAGTGAGAATGCTGCTTACCAATTGGTGCCTTTTCAGACACACTGGAATCCGCAGTGTAAAATGACCAGCATTTACTGTGTCTAATGCTACTTGGACAATCTATATGCATCTCTCTCATGTCATTTGCTCCTGGTGACCTGACTCTTTAGGGCATATAAATTAGGAGTAGGCCACTCGGCCCCTCGAGCCTGCTGCACCATTCAGTAGGAGCATGATTGCAATATACTCACTGCTCCCTTGCTAATCAAGAATCTGTGTAGCTCTGCCTTAAAAATATTCATAGATTCTGTTTGGAGAGAGAGAGAGCGTTCCAGAGACTTGCTACTTTCTGAAAGAAAAGAATTCTCCTCACTTCTCTTAAGTGGGTGACCCTTTATTTCTGAACAGTGACCACAGGTTCGAGATTCTCCCACAAGAGGAAATGTCCTCTCCACCCTAACAATACCGCCAGGATCTTGTATGGTACCTCTTACTCTTTTAAACACCAATCGATACAAACCGAACCAGTCCAACCTTTCCTCGTAAGACAAGCTGCCCATTCGGGTATTAGTGGCTCTTACTTATCCACTGCCTGTCATATTGGGAATGTGGGCTCTGTCAGTCTGAGTGCTATGTGACAATCCCCTCAAAATGAGCAGAGACTGAGCTTTGAGCTTCACCCCCTCCTTTCCCACAATAAGGACGCGCTCAATTCACAATGAGGATTCAGCTGAACTTGATGTGCTGCTTGTTTGCAGCCAAACTGCCCTGTGTTTCTCATGGAATTTGGCAAGTTGTGACTTTCAGTGAGTGAGGGTAGGTGCAGACTGATGGGATTATCTAATGGAAATATTACTGAGGAGTATCCCTTCTGCAAACTCAACAAATGAAGAGGCTATTGCTTGGCATTTTTATCCTTTGTTCATTCATTGAGATGTGGGTATCACTGACAGCATTTGTTGTGTGTTTCTAATTGTCCTTGAAATGCACATTTCAGAGGACAGTTAAGAGTTAACCACATTGCTGTGGGTCTGGAGTCACATGAAGGCCAGACCAGGCAGATTTCCTTCCCTCACCCAGCTGGGTTTTTACAATTGATGTCAGTTTCATAGTCACCATGACTGGAACTAGCTTTGCGTTCCAGATTTATTAATTGAATTTAAATTTCACCAGCTGCTGTGGTGGGATTTAAATCCGTGGTCCCAGAGTGTTAGCCTGGGCCTCTGAATTACCCCTTTGCCACCTTCTCTCCCATAAAAGAATGACTAAACAAAAAATTAATATATTTTTTAATTCATTTACGGGATGTGGGCATTGCTAGCTAGGCAGCATTTATTGCCTATCCCTAATTCCCCTTGAGAAGTTGGTGGAAAGCTGCTTTCTTGAACCACTGCAGTCCCTGTGGTGTAGGTATACCCATAGTGCTGTTAGAACCATCTGGTTCCATTCCTTTTGGTTTTATCTGCAGCAGTTGGATACAGCAATGTGGCTTGTCAGGCCATTTCAGAGTCAACCACAATGCTGTGATTTTAGAGTCACATGTAGGCCAGATCAGCTAAGGATGACAAATTTCCTTCCCTAAAGGATATCAGTAAACCAGATGGGCTTTTACAACAATTGACAATGGTTTCATGGTCATCAGTAGATTCTTAATTCCAGATTTTTTTTTATTGAATTCAAATTCCGCCAAGTGCGGTGGTGGGATTCAAACACGGGTCCCCAGAATATTAGTTGAGTTTCTGGGTTATTAGTCTAGTGATAATACCACTAAGGCCATCACGCCCCTAAGGAGATAGGCCAGATCAGGTAAGTATGGTAGACTTCCTTCCTCAGGACATTAATGAACCAGATAGGTTTTTACAACAGTTGGCAATGGTCATCTTTTTTTAAATTGAATTTAAATTCTGTCATCTGCAGTAGTGGGATTTGAACCCAGGTCCCCAAAGCATTTGATGATCACTGATTGATAGGGGGCCTCACTCACACCTGGCCTAGACAAAGAGAGTGACTGAAGTTTGAGCTCCACTCCCCCCTGCTCTGGCTGTCTGGATTACTAGGCCAGAAACAATACCAGTGTGCCACTGCCTCCCCTTTTATGGGGTGGTTAGTGTGGGGCAGAGTGTGAATCAGACTGGTCTAGGAGGGAGTGTTTACATCACACTTGGCAGCTGCAATGAGACTATTACTGTTCAGTTGTGTAGCTTGGAATTAGAAGCAGATTTTGTGATCATGTTCAGCTGTGAAGGATTGCAATTCATGAACTCTTTAAATAAAAAGAAGCTATTTCATTTCTGCAGACGTTATTTGATAGCTTAGATTTTGAGATGTCTGTGAAGTATATTCTGTCCTCCTCCCAGTGTTAGTGCACCTTGCAGACGGAACAAATGTGTGCCAAATATATAGTCTGAGTATGGGAGGCTTGTCACAGCATTCTGGATATAAATAGTACATGTGGGAAGGAACTGAAGCTTCAGAACTGATTGTTGTAAACCTCATGGAGTGAGACCTCATGGAGTGGATAGAGGTGGAGAGAATCTTCCCGCTCAGAAAGGATAATAGGACTAGGGGGCACAGCGTCAAGATAAAGGGGGGGCGGTTTAGAACGGAGTTGAGGAGGAACTTCTTCACTCATTGGGTGGTGAATCTCTGGAATTCTCTGCCCGTTGAAGTGGTGGAGGCTGCCTCGCTAAATATTTTTAAGAAACGGGTTGATGGGTTTTTGATAAGAGAGGGGATTAAGGGTTATGGGGAGAGGGCGGGAATGTGGAACTGAGCCACGACAGATCAGCCATGATCTTATTGAATAGCGGGGCAGGCTCGAAGGGCTAGATGGCCTACTCCTGCTCCTATTTCTTATGTTCTTATGTTATGTTCTTATGTAGACCTCTGTCCTTCTGATATTTAAACCTTGGTTGTAGAGAGTGAATGC
The DNA here is from genome assembly GCA_037974335.1 of Prionace glauca. NCBI lineage: Eukaryota > Metazoa > Chordata > Chondrichthyes > Carcharhiniformes > Carcharhinidae > Prionace > Prionace glauca. The sequence continues at coordinate 77,999,082 of CM075736.1, read as the reverse complement.
GCCAGCAAGTATTTAAGTGAGCCAGACATCCAAGACTCGGGTCCCTATTCTCATGTCTGAACTGAAGCTGGTTTCAGTCAGGGCAGCTGGTGGTGGTGCCTATTTTTTGATAAGAGAAGGGATTAAGGGTTATGGGGAGAGGGCGGGAAGGTGGAACTGAGCCACGACAGATCAGCCATGATCTTATTGAATGGCGGGGCAGGCTCGAAGGGCTAGATGGCCTACTCCTGCTCCTATTTCTTATGTTCTTATGTTCTATACCTAGGGAATGATTCTGTCAGCGTTCCTGGTTGGAACCCAGTGATTCCATGTTTGCCCCCATTGGTTAAAGACTGAATCAGATTTATTTCTTCATGGGAATATAGACTGCTGATATTCACTGTCCTTTTCTCAATCTGTTCTTTGTTATGCTGGCTAGGCCAGTATTTATTGCCCATCCCTAATCCCTCTTGAAGTGCTGGTGAGCTGCTGCAGGCCATCTGGTGTAGGTACACCCACTGTGCTGTTAGAGAAGTAGTTCCAGGATTTCGACCAAGCAACAGTGAAGCAATGGCGACGTATTTCCAAGACATAACGGTGAGAGACTTGGAGGGGAACCTCCATGTGGTTATATTCCCAGATATCTGCTGCTCTTATCCTTCTAGATGGTAGTGGTGTGGTTTGGAAAGTGCTGCCTAAGGCATTGGTGAGACCACATCTGGAGTATGGTGTACAGTATTGGTCTCCTTATTTAAGGAATGATGTAAATAGTTTGGAAGCGGTTCAGATAAGGTTTACCAGACTAATACCTGAAATGGGTGTGTTGTCTGAGGTTAGGCAGGCTAGGATTGTATCTGCTGGAGTTTGCAAGAATAAGAAGTGACTTAATTGAAACATACAAGATCTTGAGGGGTCTTGACAGGGTTGATGTAGTGAGGTTGTTTCCTCTTGTGGGAGAATCTAGTTTTTAATCACTGATTTAAAAACTAGTATTGCCCATTTAAGTAGAGATGAAGGAATTATTTTTTCAAAGGATCGTGAGTCTTTGGAAACTTTTACCACACGAGGTGGTTGAGGCAGTCCTGAATATTTTTAAGGCAATTTCTTGATAAGCAAGGGGTGAAAGGTTCTTGGGTGTAAGGAGGATTGTGAAGGTGGAGTTGAAATTAGAACAGCCATGATATTGAATGATGGAACAGGCTTGAGGAGTCAGTTGGCCTACTTCTGCTGATTTATCTGTTCATAAGAACATAAGAAATAGGAGCAGGAGTAGGCCATCTAGCCCTTCGAGCCTGTCCCGCCATTCAATAAGATCATGGCTGATCTGTCGTGACTCAGCTCCACATTCCCGCCCTCTCCCCATAACCCTTAATCCCCTCTCTTATCAAAAACCCATCAACCCGCTTCTTAAAAATATTTAGCGAGGCAGCCTCCACCACTTCAACGGGCAGAGAATTCCAGAGATTCACCACCCTTTGAGTGAAGAAGTTCCTCCTCAACTCCGTTCTAAACCGCCCCCCCTTTATCTTGAGGCTGTGCCCCCTAGTCCTACTGTCTTTTTTGAGCGGGAAGAGTCTCTCCACCTCTATCCTATTCATCCCATTCATCATCTTATACGTCTCAATGAGATCTCCCCTCATTCTTCTAAACTCTAACGAGTACAAGCCTAGTTTATTCAGCCTCTCCTCATAGCTCAACCCCCTCAACTCCGGTATCAGCCTAGTAAACCTGGACTTGGCCTCTGATGAGAGGCTGAATACATTGGGCCCAAATTCTCAGGAAGTTAGAAGAATGAGAGCTAATCTCATTGAAGATTCTATGGAGGTATGATGGTAAACTATCAGACGTGTTTCTCCTGGCTGGGGAATGTAGCACATGGGGACATAGTCTCTGGATAAGTTACACAGGTATAACTCCAACCGTTTCCAGCCTGATTCCCATGAACCTGAATTTTGCTCAGGCTCCCCGATGCCACACTCAGTCATTGTGACATGAAGGGCAGTCACTCTCACCTCACCTCAAATACTTTGTCCAAATGATTGGAGTTGTACCCCACACAAAGGAAGATGGCTACTGTTGTTGCAAGCCAATCACAGTCCCAGGACATTGCTCCGCTGTTCCTCAGAGTAATATCCTAGGCCTAACCACCTTGCTTCATCAGTGACCTTCGTTCCAACTTAAGGTCAAAAGTGAGGATGTTCGGGATGAATGCACAACACTCACAAGAACCCGAGAGATAGGAGCAGGAATAGACCAAACGGCCTGTCAAGTCTGCCCTACAATACAATACAATCATGACTGATCTTGGGCTTCAGTTACACTTTCTCACCTAGTCCCTGGGTCCCTTGATTCCTTGATAAACCAAGGCTGTAATGAGATCAGGAACTGAGTTTGCATTGGTGAACAGATCACTGCAGTGTAAGTGCCACTTGATAACACTGTCAACTTCACTTCACTGATGATCAATATAATGCTGATTGGGCGGTAATTGTCTGGGTTGGATTTGTTGTGCTTCTTGTATACGGGACATACCTGGGCAATTTTCCACATTGTTGGGTAGATGCCAAAGCTGTAGCTGTACAGGAACAGCATGGCTAGGGCGTGGCAAGCTCTGGAGCACGAGTCTTCACTACTATTGCTAGAATATTGCTGGGCCCATTGCCTTTGCAGTATCCAGTGCATTCAGTTGTCTCTTGATATCATGTGGAGTGAATTGAATTGACTGGAGACAGGCATCTGTAATGACGAGGATCTCTGGAGGAGGAGACCAATTAGGTTATTGCTCAGCAGTTCTGGCTGATTGCTGCAATTATTTCAGTCCTGACTTTTGCAATGATGTGTAAGACGAGGACTCCCCGATCATTGAGAATGGGAATGTTTTTGAAACCTTCTGTTCTGGTTCATTAATTAACTCCCTCACTATTCATAAAATTCCTACAGTGCAGAAGGAGACCATTTGGCCCATTTGAGACTGCACTGACAACAATCCCGTCTAGGTCCTAACCCCATAACCCCACATATTTACCCTGCTAATTCCCCTAACACTAAAGAGCAATGTAACATGGCCAATCGATCTAACCCACACATCTCTGGAGTGTGGGAGGAAACCGGAGCACCCAAAGGAAACCCACACAGACATGGGGAGAATGTGGGAATTGAACCCGGGTCTCTGGTGCTGTGAGGCAGCCGTGCTAATCACTGTGCCACCGTGCTGAATCACAGAGTTTTACAGCATGGAAAGAGGCCTGTTGTGACCACATCAGTCAGTAAACAGCTATCTATTCTAATCCCATTATCCAACACTTGGCCTTTAGCCTTGATTATGGGATTGCTTAGCTCTGTCTGCAGAACATTGCTTCCAGTCTTTAGCATGCATGTAGCCCTGATCCTCTGACAGTGCAGCACTCCTTCAGTACTGGATTTTCAGCCTAAAATTTTCTGCTTGTGTCCTGGAATGGAACTTGGAGCTTTGACGCCCCTGACTGAGGGAGAGTGCCTCACGTGGAGCTGTGCTGCCAGTGATTTACCTTCAGTATGGGTAATCCCAGCAAGGTCTCTTCAAATCCAGTTAGGCAATGACCCAAATGTCTCAACAAAGAACATACTTGCATTTCTATAGCCCCTTGTGGCACTCCATCAATGAAGTACCTTTAAAGGAGGGGAACAAGCAGGGGGCTGTGGTGATGGGGCCTGGCTGGGATCCTGAGTAGAGGGGGTGAAAGTGAGGGGGGCATAGATGGGGACTGCAATGCACGGCATCGTGGGGCTGGGGCGGAGCAGGGTTTGAAATGTGTATACTTTAATGTGAGGAGTATTCGCAATAAAGTGGATGAACTTGCAGCGTGGATCAATACCTGGGACTTCGATGTTGTGGCCATTTCAGAGACATGGATAGAGCGGGGGCAGGAATGGTTGTTGCAGGTCCCGGGGTTCAAATGTTTTAGTCAGAATAGAGAAGGAGGTAGAAGGGGGGGAGGGGTAGCTTTATTGGTCAAAGACTGTATCACAGTGTCAGAGAGGAAGTTTGATGAGGACTTGTCTGTTGAGGTAGTATGGGCGGAGATTAGAAATAAGAGAGGAGAGGTCACCCTGTTGGGAGTCTTTTATAGACCTCCTAAAAGTTCTAGAGAGGTTGAGGAAAGGATTGCGGAGACGATCCTGGTTAGGAGTGAAAGTAATAGGGTAATTGTTATGGGGGATTTTAACTTTACTAATATTGATTGGAATTGCTATAGCTCTAGCTCGTTAGAGGGGTCAGTTTTTGTACAAAGCGTGCAGGAGGGTTTTTTGACTCACTATGTAGATAAGCCAACTAGAGGTGAGGCTATATTGGATTTGGTGCTGGGAAATGAGCCAGACCAGGTGCTAGACTTGGAAGTTGGTGTGCATTTTGGTGATAGTGACCACAATTCGGTTACGTTCACCTTAGTGATGGAAAGGGATAGGCATGAACCTCGGGCCAGTAGTTTTAGCTGGGGGAGGGTAATTATGAGGCCATTAGGAGAGAATTAGGAAGCATAGGTTGGACTAGGAGATTACAGGGGCTGGGAATATCCGAAATGTGGAGCTTTTTCAGGGAGCAGCTGCTGCGAGTCCGTGATAGTTATGTCCCTGTCAGGCAGGGAGGAATTGGTAGGGCTAGGGAACCGTGGTGCACTAAAAAAGTTGATTCGTTGGTTAAAAAGAAAAAGGAGGCTTATGTTTGGATGAAACGTGTGGGCTCGGGTAGTGTACTAGAAAACTTTAGATTGGCTAGGAGGGAGTTGAAGAGTGAGTTAAGAAGGGCTAAAAGAGGACATGAGAAGACTTTGGCTGATAGGGTTAAGGAGAATCCTAAGGCGTTCTATAGGTATGTCAAGAACAGAAGGTTGGTTAGGGCAAGATTAGGGCCAGTTATAGACAGCAGAGGGAAGTTATGTGTGGAACCGGAAGAGATTGGAGAGGCATTGAACCAATATTTCTCTTTGGTGTTCACGCAGGGGGACAAGGATATAGCTGAGGAGGACACTGGGTTGCAGGGGAGTAGAATAGACAGTATTACAGTTGATAAGGAGGATGTGCTGGATATTCTTGAGGGTTTGAGAATAGATAAGTCCCCTGGTCCGGATGGGATTTACCCCAGGATTCTCTGGGAGGCAAGAGAAGTGATTGCAGAGCCTCTGGCTCTGATCTTCAGGTCGTCGTTGGCCTCTGGTATAGTACCGGAAGATTGGAGGTTAGCGAATGTTGTCCCATTGTTTAAGAAGGGGAACAGAAACTTCCCCAGGAATTATAGACCGGTGAGTCTCACTTCTGTTGTGGGCAAGGTTTTAGAAAAAATTATTAGGGATAGGATTTATAGTTATTTGGAGAGTAATGAATTGATTGGAGATAGTCAGCATGGTTTTGTAGCGGGTAGGTCGTGCCTTACTAACCTTATTGAGTTTTTTGAGAAAGTGACCAAAGAGGTGAATGGGGGTAAGGCAGTTGACGTGGTATATATGGATTTTAGTAAGGCGTTTGATAAGGTTCACCATGGTAGGCTTCTGCAGAAAATGCAGATGTATGGGATTGAGGGTAATCTAGGAAATTGGATCAGGAATTGGCTAGCGGATAGGAGGCAGAGGGTGGTGGTCGATGGTAAATCTTCATCATGGAGTTCGGTTACGAGTGGTGTGCCTCAGGGATCTATTTTGGGGCCACTGCTGTTTGTAATTTTTATTAATGATCTGGATGAAGGTATAGTTGGGTGGATTAGTAAATTTGCTGATGACACCAAAGTCGGAGGTGTGGTAGATTGTGAGGAAGGGTGTCATAGTTTGCAGGAAGACTTGGACAGGTTGCAGCGCTGGGCCGAGAGGTGGCGGATGGAGTTTAATGCGGAGAAGTGTGAGGTAATTCACTTTGGTAGGAATAACAGATGTGTTGAGTATACGGCTAACGGGAGGACTTTGAATAGTGTGGATGAACAGAGGGATCTAGGTGTATGTGTACATAGATCCCTGAAAGTTGGGAATCAAGTAGATAAGGTTGTTAAGAAGGCATACGGTGTCTTGGCGTTCATTGGTAGGGGGATTGAATTTAGGAGTCGCAGTGTCATGTTACAACTGTACACAACTCTGGTGCGGCCGCACTTGGAGTACTGTGTGCAGTTCTGGTCCCCACATTACAGGAAGGATGTGGAGGCTTTGGAGAGGGTGCAGAGGAGGTTTACCAGGATGTTGCCTGGTATGGAGGGGAGGTCCTATGAGGAGAGACTGAGGGATTTGGGGTTATTTTCGCTGGAAAGAAGGCGGCTAAGAGGGGATCTTATTGAAACATATAAGATGATTAGAGGTTTAGATAGGGTGGACAGTGATTGTCTTTTTCCTCGGATGGAGAAATCTAGCACGAGGGGGCATGGCTTTAAATTAAGGGGGGGTAGTTATAGGACAGATGTCAGGGGTAGGTTCTTTACCCAGAGGGTGGTGAGGGATTGGAATGTCCTGCCAGCTGAGGTTGTAAATGCGCCTAGTTTTGGGGCGTTTAAGAGATCTGTGGATAGGTTTATGGACGAAAAGGGTTTGGTTTAGGTTAGTGGGTCATTGTTTTTTAACTGGTCGGCGCAACATCGTGGGCCGAAGGGCCTGTTCTGCGCTGTTATGTTCTATGTTGTTGGTACAGACTCAACAGGCCAAATGGCCTCCTCTGCAGTGTAGGGATTCTATGATTCTAGTTGCTGTGGTAATGTTTGAGACTTGGCAGCCAATTAGCGCACAGCAGGATCCGCTATTGAACAACGGTTCTGTTTTTAGTGGTATTGTTTGAGTGAACATTGCCCAGGACGCCTCTGCTCTCTCTGAAATCATACAGCGGGATCTGTGCCTCCATTTGAGGGAGCTCAGCACTGACAGTGAGGAGGAGTCACTGTTATTTCTCACCATCTGTCTGACTCACTGATCTGTTTGCTCATTCCTTCCAAAAATGGCATCACAAATTAGTGAAATATGTTTTAATATAAATTAATAGGAAATTGATGGTGTTAAATTAGTATTTTATAAATAATAGTCCTGGTAATAGAAGTACCCGTTATCAGATTGTTTGAACCTGTACTTTTCCACACCTTTGATAGCAACATTGAGCTAAAGACAGCTGATCTGAGACCCATCCTACGATGTGTCAGCAGATTGGAGTTATACTGACTGATCTCTCAGACATAAGTTGTGAAAAGAGCTCTGTGTCACTTATGTTCAGTGTTAAAGGAGTGGGTTAAAACTTCTGTTTTCTCAAACATTCTATGGGAAGTTCCAGAAAGGAACCCAAGAGATTCAGTAGCATACCAGAGGCTTCTCAATGGAAGAGGAGTTATACTGAAAAGATTGCCTTCTGCCTGACTTCAGTGGGAATTAGGTTAAGCACAAAAGCAAAATACTGCAGGGGTTTGATGGTTGAGAAAATGATGGAAATACTCAGCAGATCAGGCAGCACCTGTGGAGAGAGACTGTTCATATTTCAGACTTTTCATCAGATGGGAAATTACCTGGTGTATTTTGGCTGTTTTAAAATGATGCATTTCCTTTCATCTTAAATAGTAACAGTGTCATTGCAATGTCTGCTGTGCTTCAGTTAGTAGCTCTCCTGCCATTGAGTCAGAAGGTTGTGGCCTCAAATGCCATTCTGAGGCTCGAGCAGAATGTTGTCTCTCCAGTACAGTATTCCCTCAGAGGTGCCATAGTCCAAATGAAATGTTAATCTCAGGTCCCTATTTGGCTGCTTGGGTAGATTTTACCAAGCGTGGAGGTTATCCTTGTTATCCAGGCAAATATTTATTCCTCCCTATCAAAATCAGGCTGTCTGCTCATTGTCACATTATCAAAAAGTGCTTCATTGTCTGTAAAGCAAGTTGAGACATCTGATGATTGTGAAAAGGGCTATGAGGATTAAAGTCTGCCTTATTTTTAACTTACAATCTCTTTCTTAGATGATATCTCAGCATTGTGATAGGCTTACTTCCATTTTTGAGTTCAGGCAAGTGGACCAGATGGTGTTTGAAGGGTTGAGCAGATGGGGTATTTGGAGTTTTATGTGCTCCCTCTGATGTCTTTGTCTCATTAACTTCATAAGACGCAGGAGCTGAAATAGGCCATTCAATCCATCGAGTCTCGACTTCACTTCTTCATGTTCCTGACAAAGCCTTTCGATTGGTGGGATTTTTCCACCACTTCTGCCCGAGGTTCATACAATTCTGCCCAAGGGAAACAGAGAATGCCAGTCTCTGAGCCTTATCAGTGCTCCTTCCACTCACATTATCAGCCACTTTAAGACTTGAACAGCAGGTTAGGTGTAAGGATTCGCATTCTAATCAGCAACTGTCTGTGCTTTATATGCTCTGTCTGAAGCCAGAACTCTCCATTCACCTGACGAAGAGGCAGTCCCCTCGAACGTGGGCCGAAGGGCCTGTTCTGCGCTGTTATGAAAGCTTGTGAGAATATTATCAAATAAATCGGTTGGACTAAAACCTGGTGTTGTCAGACTTTGTACCACGGAATTGGGGCAGGGGTGCTGGTAAAATTCCAGTCAACATGTCCAGTGCCTTCTGGAATGAACCGTTATCATTTTGGCTGGTCACAAGCCAGGGTCTCCCTTGAGTCAAATGTACCATTGACCTCTCGGGGAGGGGGGGGGAGAGCTGCTTTGAGGATATCCTGAAAGCATTGCTGTTGTCTCCTGGTATCTCCTGCTGTGATTGAATGCCAGGTAAAGCTAGTGTTTTGGGTGTCAGGCATACAGGTGATATATCCTGCCTCGTGGAGCTGGTTTTTTAGTGATTAGTGTGTTGATGATGGGTAAGAGAGCCTGGGAAGGATGTTACTGTTAGACCTTCCTTGCCACTGGATCTGGGGGATCTTGTCACTACTTCTCCAGTGCTGTAGCTTGTCTAAGCCTGTGAAGCGTATTGGAGCCCAGGGATCACTGCTACCCAGTAACCTGCTCTGAGCAGTAGCAGCATCACTTCTGCTATCCACAGTGGTCTGATTCCAGTCTCCCAATATCTGTTGACTCTGGAAACATTGAAGTGGTCACTCAGTTGGAAAAATAATCAACCCAATCTTGGCTTTCCAGACCATTGAGTGATGGATGTTCTGGAACATCTACTGGGGTCATTGTGTGGTGGTTGTGTATTTTCTGCCTCCGAACTTTCTCCCCCTGACCAAGAATATTACTCCCAGTTACAGAGCGTCCATCCCATGATTGATGCTCACTAAACTCAGCAATGAATCATGATTAAAGCTTCTAGTGTGGTGGCCTGTGGAATTCTGTAACACACATTTACCAAACCAGCTTAGATAATATTGAAAAGAAGTAACTGAAGGTCTCTGCTTTTTGCCTCAGACTGAATTCGGGCCAGACTGTTGGGATGATTCAGTTTCTGCCATTGAAAATCCAGGTTCCAGAAGGTTTTGAGGTACATTTACATTTAGGGATCCAAGAGACTACAAACTCTCTTCTGACAGCCCCAATTGTCACTGTCTATACTTCCCACTGCCTCAGCAAAGCAGCCAGCAAAATTAAGGACCCCACGCCCCCAGACATTCTTTCATCAACTTCCTTTGGGAAAAAGATATGAAAGCCTGAGGTCACCTACCAACCAACACAAGGATAGCTTCTCCCCTGTTGCCATCAGACTTATGAATGGACCTACCCTGCATTAAGTTGATCTTTTTCTACACCCTAGCTGTGACTGTAACACTACGTTTCGCACTCTCGTTTCCTTCTCTATGAACGGTTGTATAGCGTGCAAGAAACAATACTTTTCCCTATATACGAATATGTGACAAATCAAATTTCTAAATTCTCTCTTGTTAAATCAGAGCCAATTTATGTCTCTTATCTAGTTTAGTTTAGTTTAGTTATTAGTGTCACACAAAAACTGCAATGAAGTTACTCTGAAAATCCCCCATCAGCAGTATAGCCTCCCCCCCCCCCACACACACACACACACACACACACACACATCATACTTGTGCACAGATAGTTGATATGAGAGGCTTTCCAATTTAGGATGGACCTTTGCAGTTTAAGGTTGCTAACTGTACCTGGTGTCAATGGAGATAAAATACACTATATGTCATCGTGTTGACTCTACTTTGATTTCTCTGCAGAGTGGTTACCCAGTCTGGGAGGATTTCATCTCCAAAACTACAAAGTTGCAGTCACACTTAAGGTAATAATAATATATTAATTCTCACCCACTTGGAAGCACAGAGGACAGAGCAGTGTTAAAAACCAATGAGGGACAGTTAACTTGTAAAGATAAATCCCAATTCAGAGGGTCAGAAATGGGAATAGATGACCTCGCACCTTGAACATGTTTGGCCATTCAGTGAGATCATGGCCCAGTGGGGGACATATGCTCTATTCTCTCTGTACTGATGCTGTCAGGCTTGCAGAGATTTTCCAGCATTTTCTGTTTCTGTTTCAGATTCCAGCATCTGCAATAATTTGCTCTTATTATGTAGAAAGATGGCACTTGGATGAGCAATTGTTGGTGATCAGTTTAATGATATCACATTTGTGCCAGTGTTTGAATGATACTGCTGAAGCTTGTGGAATTATCTTTAGTGACCATAATGAACCCTCTGTGTTTATTTCAGGACAACCATTGTAATTGCTGGATCCTTTCTGGATGCTTTTCAGAAAGTAGCAGACTTGGCAACTAACACACGAGGTGAGTGAGAAGGAATGAGGCGGATTCTTGAGCTATGTATGTTGACAATTGTGAGTAGTTTGGATAAACGCTCTGCCAGATCCATCCAGTGGTTGGGCTCCTGCAGCAGAAGAGAACAGGTCATTCAGTCTTGCTGCTCCATGCCAGCTGCACAGAACCAACCTCTTGTTTCCCCTCTCCATCTCACCTCTTCGTATCATTCTATTCCTTTCACCCTGAGATGCTTAATTAACTTCCCCTTAACTATATCTGTACTATTCCCCTTAACCTTTCCCTGTGGTAGCATGTTCCACATTCTCGCCATTCTTTGGGTAAAAAAGTTTCTTCTCAATTTCCTATTGGGTTTATTAGTGACTAATATTTGTGACCCTAAATTCTGGTCTCATCAACAAGTGGAAACGTTGTTTGCATTACCATATCAAATCCTTTCCTCACTTTAAAGGACTCTGCCCTAGAGAAAGAAGCCCTAATCTGTTCTGACTTTCCTAATGGATGTTGCCTCTTGGAATTGGACTGATATCATGTCATTTTTCACTTGGAGAGCTCTGCTGAGTTGGCTGGTGTAGGGAACTCCATCCTCCCAGAGCTGTGATATCTTAATGATTCAATAAAAGGAACTTTCCCCTGAACATTATTCCATCTTTCTCACTTGTCTCTGCTCTCCTGTCCTACTGACTGTTGTTGGATCTATTCTTTCCTATACCGTTGCAATTAGTTCTGTTTGCAGGAATGGCTTTTCGTAGTGCCCGAGGGACAACAGTAAGATGAAATAGAGGGAGTCCAATAATAGAACCCCCAAAGATTGTTTATAGTCAGTACCTAAGCTCCATTTGCCCTGAATCAGGATGCTTGGACCCTTGCTACCTTTGCTTTATCTTCATACCATCATTCCCCAGAACCACCAGGATCCAGAGCACTCATTAACTCAATACCATCCCATCTCTATCCTGCCTCACTGAAATAGCTGAAATAAAAAGCCACTGGAATTTACTGTCTGAAAGTCTGCTGGAAACAGATTCATTTGCAACTTCATGTGTCTATCCCATTGCGGTTTGAAAAGTTGAAATTTGCTGTGTTATGGGACAGGATCTTTATCAAAGATTAGCATTGCACATTGGGCCACATGGTCTCCTTCAGTTCAGTGCTGAATGGCACTTTGTCTCTCACTTCATAAAACCATTGTCACAAATTGAACATGAAATTAGAACCCAGCAAAAGAATCATCACCAATTTAAAGGCAAGAATCATAACCTTCAAGATTGTGGGGAGAGCAGCATAATTTAATCTCCATGCTATCTATAGAATATACAGGGGACTGCGTTTGTAAACTTACTTGGCATTTTTCAATGGATAAGTAAATTCAAGCTTAACTCTCTGAATTCCTTTCAGGAGTTAAGGAATAGGGAACCTGAGGCAAGTTATGGGATTTGTGCTGTTGTAAGCAAGTGCAATTGATGGGATCATGTGATGTGCAGAATCTTGTTACAAGACTGCTATTTTCCAGTGAGGTGTACAGTTATTCACTGTTAGACCGTGCTGTGCAGTGTAAGCTGCTAGACCCACATCTTGCGCTAATCGTATCCAGCACCTGACAGCCTATAATTCACTCCTTGAAGTGTCAGACTCTGCCTGTGGAATCCAGCAGGTACATCTGTTCCCAAAATGAAAAGCAGGATTATCAAACGTGACCCTGTGCAGATGCCACACGGCAGTCTGAGTTTGCAGGTTTAACCCTGTGAGCACCACGAGGGTGCATCTGGAGGCGATGTCCCCAAACTTACTGACTTCTGGATAGGAAACAGCCTATCAGATGGTGACCCTCTTACACATCTGCGTGTGCATGTTGTTTCTCCCTCCCTTCCCACCCCCTTGTCTTGCAGATGGTGGACAGGTTTCAGAGAGCCAGTAGATGCTACAGAATTCTTAGCCACTTAACCAATGATGGAGTGCTACACTGTTATGAGTCAGTCATGAGTGGATACTGCGGTGTTGTTTGTTTGTTAGTGTCACGAGTAGGCTTACATTAACACTGCAGTGAAGTTATTGTGAAAATCCCCCAGTTGCCATGCTCCAGTGCCTGTTCGGGTACACTGAGGGAGAATTTAGCACGGCCAATGCACCTAACCAGCACATCTTTCAGACTGAAGCACCCGGAGGAAACCTATGCAGATACGGAGTGAATGTGCAGACTCTGCACAGACAGTGACCCAAGCTGGGGATTGAACCCAGGTTTCTGGCACTAAGACAGTGCTAACCACTGTGCCACCCTGTCAGAGGGCTGGCACCAAGGGGAGGGGCGCCTGGTTGGTGAATTAGAGGGACATTTCACAATGTTGAGTGCTATGGTGTGTGCTGAGGTTGTGAAAGGTGCTATGAAAATGCAAGAATGTTTGATCTTCCTTTAGCATTGCATGAATGTGTTCTCTCTCTCTTCTACAAAATCTTCAGTTCATTATTAATTGCTTTGAGGCTTGACTCACTACAACCATTACCCTTTGGATTGACTCCTCCCTTCAGCCAGACTCCTAGTGACTTTCAGCAGCAGTCTGCCCAGTTTGAAACTCTTCTGCTTCTTTTCACTTTGCTCATTCGCCTTTTTCCCGGTTTCAACTTAATGCAGAAAAGTAAAGATTGTAGTTTTTTAAGTGTCTGTTCACATTGTCTCCTTCATTCATTATACTTCTCCATTTTCCCTCCCTCCCTCATTGCTCTCCTACTAGTTAGAGATTTGTACTGAACTTGCTTCTTTTTGCAATCCATTCTTCTCCATTTCACCCTCTTTTTCCAATGCCTTGAGACATCTGGCTAAATATAAGAACATAAGAACATAAGAAATAGGAGCAGGAGTAGGCCATCTGGCCCTTCGAGCCTGCCCCGCCATTCAATAAGATCATGGCTGATCTGTCGTGACTCAGCTCCACCTTCCCGCCCTCTCCCCATAACCCTTAATCCCTTCTCTTATCAAAAACCCATCAACCCGTTTCTTAAAAATATTTAGCGAGGCAGCCTCCACCACTTCAACGGGCAGAGAATTCCAGAGATTCACCACCCTTTGAGTGAAGAAGTTCCTCCTCAACTCTGTTCTAAACCGCCTCCCCTTTATCTTGAGGCTGTGCCCCCTAGTCCTACTGTCTTTTTTGAGCGGGAACAGTCTCTCCACCTCTATCCTATCCATCCCATTCATCATCTTATACGTCTCAATGAGATCTCCCCTCATTCTTCTAAACTCTAACGAGTACAAGCCTAGTTTATTCAGCCTCTCCTCATAGCTCAATCCCCTCAACTCCGGTATCAGCCGAGTAAACCTCCTCTGCACTCCCTCCAGGGCCAAAACATCCTTGCGCAGGTGCGGCGCCCAAAACTGCACACAGTACTCCAGCTGCGGCCTCACCAATGCCCTATACAGCTGCAGCAAGACCTCCCTACTTTTATATTCAATCCCCTTCGCTATGAAGGCCAGCATCCCATTCGCCTTCCTGACCACCTGCTGCACCTGCAAGCTGGGTTTTTGCGACTCATGCACAAGGACCCCGAGGTCCCTCTGCACCGTCGCCTGCTGCAGTTTTTCGCCCCGTAAGTAATAGTCCTTCCTACCATTCCTCCTACCAAAGTGGACCACCTCACACTTGCCAACATTAAATTCCATTTGCCATTTCCTGGCCCATTCGCCCAGCCTATCTAGATCCTTCTGCAGACTCTCCACACCCTCCGCACAATTTGCCTTTCCCCCAATCTTGGTGTCATCAGCAAATTTCGACACCCTGCACTCAGTTCCCTCCTCCAGATCATCTATATAAATGGTAAATAGCTGAGGCCCCAGCACCGACCCCTGGGGCACCCCACTAGTCACCAACCGCCAATCCGAATAGCATCCATTGACCCCCACTCTCTGCCTCCTATTTGACAACCAATCCTCTATCCACGCTAACACCCTACCCCCAACTCCATGTCCCCTGACCTTCTGCAATAACCTCTTGTGAGGTACCTTGTCAAACGCCTTCTGAAAATCCAGAAAGACCACATCCACCGGCTCTCCTCCATCCACTGCCCTAGACACATCCTCATAGAACTCCAGTAAATTTGTCAGACACGACTTCCCTTTAATGAAACCGTGTTGCGTCCGCCCTATCAAGCAATTCCCCTCAAGATGCCTCGCTATTTCCTCCTTAATGACGGTTTCTAACATTTTACCTACCACAGACGTTAAACTAACCGGCCTATAATTCCCCGCCTTTTGCCTGGCACCCTTCTTAAACAACGGCGTAACATTAGCCGTTTTCCAATCTTCCGGCACTTCCCCGGAATCCAGCGACGTCTGGAAAATAACCACCAAGGCATCCACTATCACCTCCGCCATTTCTTTCAGAACCCTCGGATGCATTCCATCCGGTCCTGGGGACTTGTCCACAATCAGCCCCTCCAGTCTGTCGAGCACCACCTCTCTAGTAACAGTAATGTCATTAAGACCCTCCATTCCTACCACCTTTCCATCGCTAACACCCGGCAAATTATTCACGTCCTCCTCCGTGAAGACAGAAACAAAGAAGTTATTCAAGACCTTAGCCATATCCCTATCCCCTACCACTAGCTCCCCTTTCTCATCCTCTAAAGGACCAACGTTTATCCTAGCCAGCCTCTTCCTTTTTATATATTTATAAAAACTCTTGCTATCCTTTTTTATATTAAGTGCTAGCCCAGCCTCATAGCTTCTCCTACCCTCCTTTATCAATTTCTTTGTCAATCTTTGTTGACATTTAAACCTTTCCCAATCCTCTTCTCGCCCACTGCTCTTAGCTACTCTAAACTCCTCCGCTTTTAATTTAACACTTTCCTTCACCTCCTTCGTTATCCACGGCTTATTACCTCTCCTCCTACTGTCCTTTTTAACCATCGGAATAAATTTCTGCTGAGCACCAAGAAAGATCTCCTTAAAGATCCTCCACTGCTCCTCAGCAGACCTACCTTCCAACGCGTTCCCCCAGTCCACATTCGCCAATTCTTCTCTCATCCTACCATACTCCCCTCTATTCAAACAAAGGAAATGTGAGTCCTGTCCAGGAGTTGAAAGCCCTTTACCCAGAATCTTAAATCTGTGGAACTCTGCCCTTCCCTCTTCCCAGCAGCTGCAGTCTTTGAGCTTTTCAAACCCAAAGTTGTCCCCAGTCAGTTTCTGGTCTTGTGTTGCTCCAGCCTTGTTGAAATTGTAAGGAGGTAGACAGTGCTTTCAGCTCAGCTACTCAATAATGAAAACAAACCTTGTGTTGCCTTTTCCATGTTTGATCTGGGGCAAGGTTTTCTGTATTTTTCCACTTGCCTTGCAAAGCCAGGTTTGTTCCTTTAAAAGAAAGAAATATTTGTTCCAGCAATTTAAATATCCAAGTTAAATAAGTCTAATAAAATATTGTGAGATTATTATTGCCAGATAGTTCACCAAGACTGTACCCATCTGTTAAAATATAACCTTAGCTTTAAGCATCTTAAATGTTGTTTTATGACAGCCTACAACTCAAGGCTCAGTGAGTTGGATTTAGTAACTCAGAGACACAGTCAGTCTCCTAGCATCGCGAGTAACAATCATTCCCATTTTAACATTCACTTGGATGTTCAGAGATGGTGGCAGGAACCAATTCTCCACATGGAAAGGAATGGAAATCTGGAGCACTCCCAGAAAATATGAGATTGAGGATGAACTAAAAATGCCAAAACTGAGGTTGATATGAGTTGTGTCGGGTTGAGGGTGCGGTGCATGTCGGGTGTTAAGGGTGTGAGTTGTGTCAGCTGGAGGGCACGGCATGTGGTGGGTTGAGGGTGTTAAGGGACTTGGAATGAAGACAGGTGGATGGAGTTGAGATTCAGATCAGCAATAATTCAGTTGAGTGGGAGAACAAGCTTGATGGAATCTTCCTGTTCCTGGTGTGTTGGGATACATATTAACTCTGTTTACTTTCTATTATGAAGAATAGTAGTTTCATTAACGGGTTAAGTTGACTATTCCTCTTGGGTTTAGCATTGCCAGTCAGTCCTTTAAGTGGTTCTTGGACCCTCTAAGGCCCAGTGCCTAAATAGCTGTCTTAAGATCAATGGATTGATAGAGTTTTGATTGGTAGAACAGAAGTATCTGTGGCAGGATTGATTAAAGATGATGTTTCAGTTGTAAATGGACAAGAGTAATTTGGATGGTTCTTGGACTGAATCTCAGTTTTCTTGAGTTGAGGGGTAGCTTTATGGACTCCAAACTGAGCGTGAGAAAGATTTGATTTGTTTTGATTTGATTTATTATTATCATATGTATTAACATACAGTGAAAACTATTGTTTCTTGCGTGCTATATAGACAAAGCATACCGTCCATAGAGAAGGAAATGAGAGAGTGCAGAATGTAGTGTTACAGTCATAGCTAGGGTGTAGAGAAAGATCAACTTAATGCAAGGTATGTCCAATCAAAAGTCTGACAGCAGCAGGGAAGAAGCTGTTTTTGAGTCGGTTGGTACATGACCTCCGACTTTTGTATCTTTTTCCCAATGGAAGAAGGTGTGAGAGAGAATGTCCGGGGTGCGTGAGGTCCTTTATTATGCTGGCTGCTTTTCCAACTTAGCGGGAAGATGAGAAAATGTTAAAGTACAACAAAAATAGAGAAATAATATTCGGAGTTACCCTCAGACAGACTGGGAAAAGCCTAGTGCTGTGGGTGGGAAGAGGAGGAATTTCTGATGAATGTCTGTAGAAACCAGGAGGAGGAGGAGGCCGTTCGGCCCTTCAAACCTGCTCCACCATTCAATGTGATCTCCCTATTGCTCTTGGAACCTTTTACAGTCTAGAAATCTATTTCCTCAATATATTCAGTGACTTGGCATCTACAGCCTTCTGTGTAAAGAATTCCACAAGATTTACCACCCTCAGAGTGAAGTTTCTTCTCATCTTATTTCTAAATAGTCTACTCTGTGACATGAGGAAACATCATCCCTGCATCCATCTATCCAACTCTGCCAGAATTTTATGTTTCAATTCGATTTCCTCTCCTAAGTGCCAGTCAACAGACGCAGTTTACCAATCTCTTCATAAGTCAATCCTGCCATCCCAGGATCAGCCTGGTCAACATTCACAGCATTTCCTGCATGGCAAGTATATCCTAACTTACGTAAGGAGACCAAAACTGTTCACAATATTCCATGTGTGGTCTCACAGCTGCAGTAAAACATCCTTGCTCCTGTCCTCTTACAATGAAGGCCAACATACCATTTGCATTTCTCATTGCTTGCTGTACCCGCATGCTTGCTTTCAGTGACTGGTGTGCAAGGACGCACAGCTTCCTTTGCACATCAACATTTCCCAATCTATCACCATCTGGATAATACTCTGCCATTCCGTTTGTCTGTTCAAAGTGGATAACTTCATTTTTATCCACATTATACTGAATCTGCCATGTATTTGCCCACTCAACCTGTCGAAATCACCTTGAAGCCTCTTAACATCCTCCTCACTCACATTCCAAGTTTTGTGTTGTCGGCAAAATTGAAAATATTACTTTTGGTTCCGTTACCCAAATCATTGATAAATATTATGAACAGCTGGGGCCCAAGTACTGATCCCTGCGGGACCCCACTGGTCACTGCCCGCGTCTCCAAAAAAAGACCCATTTATCCCTACTCTCTGTTTCTTGACCGCGAACTAATTTTCAATCTATGCCAATACGTTACCGCAGATCCCATGTGCTTAATTCTGGCACATTAACTTTAACGTGAGACCTTATCAAAAGCTTTCTGAAAATCCAAATTCACCACATCACTGGTTCGATTATCTATTCTGCTAGTTCTATCCTCAAAAAATTACAATAAGTTTATTAAACATGTTTTCCTTTTCATAAATCCATGCTGACTTTGATTAATCCCATTGATATTTTCTAAATCTCCTGTTATCACATCCTTTATAATAGATTCCAGCATTTTTCTAACCACTGTTAGGCAGGTCGGTATTGCTCCCAATTCTCGGGATTGCTACTTTTCTCTGGCAACTTTATATGAATCCTCTTTGGATCTCGTATTGTCTTTGATTTTTTTAGAAAGCCATGGTTGGGCTGCTTTTCTTATCGTGGTTTTATGCCAGGAATGTATAACTGTTGTGACGATACTGTATCTTTTAAGAAGTGTATTGCATGTCATATTTCTGGTGAAAGGTGTGTTGATGATTCAACTCTGTTTAAATGATGCCGAATTGTTGACAACTGGCAGCTCATGTGATGAGCATGCAGAAGGTTAATGGTTTCTAATTATTGGAGTGTTTGTGTTTTACCCAAACTCCATTAGCTCACATTATGTTAGGATTGTCTCCTGGGATTTACGTTTACAGAGTAAGGTTTAATTCCCTTCAATATCAAAGAGATCCTTTACGTATATTAAAGGGAAAAGAATAACTAGAGAGAGAATAGGACCTTTCATGGACACACCTATGGAATCGCAGGAAACGGTTGAGATTCTCAATGAATATTTCTCCTCTGTGTTTACCATGGAGAAAGACATGAAGACTTGGGAACCAGGTAAGTTAATGGCGATTATATTGGGGACAGTTACAATAGAAAGATGATGGATACATTAAAATGTATGAAGGTGGATAAATCTCCTGGCTCAGACCAGGTATACCCAAGAACACAGCATGAGGCTAGAGCAGAAATTGTGGAGCCCTGTCTGAGATATTTATATCATCATTAGCCATAGGTGAGGTACCAGAAGACTGGAGGGTAGCAAATGCTGTGCCCTTATTTTGGAAGGGCTGCAAAGAAAAACTTGGGAATTTATAGACCGGTAAGCCCCTGGTGGGTAAGTTACTAGAGAGGATTCTGAGAGATAAGATATACAGGCATTTGGAAAGACAGGGTTTGATTAGGAGCAGTCAGCATGGCTTTGTGCATAGGTGACCATGCCATACAAATTTGTTAGAGTTCTTTGATGAAGTGATCAGGAAGTTTAATGAGGGCAGGGTGGTAGGTGTAGTCCATGTGGACTTCCGTGAGGCCTTTGATAAAGTTCCATGTGATAGGCTGTTCTGGAAGGTTAGATCATATGGAATCCAGGGGGAGCTGGTAAATTGGATAATCAATTGGCTTGATGATTGGAAACAGAGGCTAATGGTGGAAGGATGCTTGTTGGACTGGAGGCCTGTGACTAGTGATGTGCCTCAGGGTCAGTGTTGGGCCCAATGCCATTTGTTATCTATATCAACGATTTGGATAAGAATGTACAAGGAACGATCTGTAAGTTTGCAGAGGACACTAAAATAGATGGTATTGTAGACATGATCTTATTGAATGGCGGGGCAAGCTCGAAGGGCCAGATGGCCTACTCCTGCTCCTATTTCTTATGTTCTTATGTGAGGAAGGTTATCAAAAATCTACAGCAGGATCTTGATCAGCTGGAGAAGTGGGTTGCGAAAGGGCAAACTGAGTTCAATATAGATAAGTGTGAGGTGTTGTATTCACAGTAAATGGTAGGACCTTGGGGAGTATCGTGGAACTGAGAGATCTTGGAGTTTAGATGCATGGTTCTCTGAAGGTGGGGTCGCAGGTAGATAGAGCAATGAAGAAGGCTTGTGGTATGTTGGCCTTCATTAGCCAGGGCATTCAGTATAGAAGTTGGAAGGTTAAGTTGCAGTTGTAAAGGACATTGGTGAGGCCGTGCATGAAGTACTGTGTTCAGTTTTATACAAAGATGTTATTAAACTGGAGAGAGTACAGAAGAGATTTACAAGGATGTTGCCGGGACTCCGAGGAGTGAGTTGTAGGGAGAGATTGGACAGGCTAGGACTTATTTCTTTGGAGCATAGGAGGCTGAGAGGTGATCTTTTGGAGTTATATAAGATCATGAGAGGCATGGATAGGGTGAATGCACTCAGTCTTTTTCCCAAGGATGGGGAATCGAGAACTAGACGGCACAGGTTTAAGTTAAGAGGGGAAAGAATTGATGGGTACCCAAGGAGCACTGTTTTATACAGAGGGTGGTATGTGTGTGGAATGAGCTGCCAGAGGAAGTGATTGAGGCAGGACTATTGACAACATTTAAAAGGCATTTGGACAGATACATGGATAGGAAAGTTAGAGGGAAATGGGCCAAATGCAGACAAATGGGGTTAGCTTAGAAGGGCATTTTGGTCGGCTTGGACCAGTTTGACAAAATCAAAAAAAAATAGTTGGGGTCCAAGCTAACTTCACAATATACCTTGGAATTTTTGACCTGCTCTCCACCACTTGCAATGCTTATATTTGTTCCTTAAATATTAGCCTTTGCCTTTCTACCATCATGCCTTTCAGTGAAGCTCCCCAATTTATCTTGGCCAGCTCGCACCTCATCCTTTTGTCATTTGCTGTGTTTAGAACTAAGACCCTGGTTTCAGATTGGACTTCTTCGTTTCCAATCCCAATCCATATGACCATGAGAAATAGGAACCGGTGTAACCCTGGCCCTCATGCCTGTTCTACCATTCAATAGCATCATGGCTGACCCAGCATTTGTCACATCTACTTTCCTGCCCTTTCCGCGTGACCCTTGATTCCCTTACTGATCAAAAATCAATCTATCTCAGCCTGAAAGGTATATACAAGGACTCTGCCCCACAGCTCATGGTGAGGAGTTGCAAAGCCACTCAAACCTCTGAGTCCCATGTTGCTTCCTAGCTTCACCCAGAAGGATTCTACATCTAGATTCTCTGAGCCAATATTCTCTCACTTTTGCACCGATTTCATCCTTCACTAACAATACAACACCACCTCCTTTTTCATTTTGTCTGTCCTTCCTAAATATTATCTTTGAATATTCAGTTCCCAACATTGGGCACCCTGCAGCCATGTCTCTAATTGCAATTATATTGTATTTACTAGTTTTTGATGTTAATTTGTCTACCTTTTTGTGAATGTTCTATGCATTCAGAGACAGTGCCTTTAGACTTTTTAAAGTATTTTTACCAGTTTTTTGTGCTATGACTCTATATCGTTTCCTCTGTCTCCCATTTTTGTTTCTATTCTTCTGTTGTTCATTTCTTTCTTATTCCCCTCTCATGCCTCATTGCTCAGTTCCCATCCTCCTGCCCATCAGCACTGCGAGGACATTGGTCCCACTCCTGCCGGCATGCAACCCATCCAGCTTACACAGGTCCCACCTTCCTCAGAATCGGTCCCAATGCCTCAGGAATCTAAATCTTTCCTTCCTACACTATCTCTCCAGCCACACATTCATCTGGTCTATTCTCTTATACCTGACCCTGCCAGCACAAGGCACTGGGAGTAATCCTGAGATTACCTTTGAGGTCCTACTTTTTAATTTATTTATTTATGTTGTGCTTTCAGGAATTGAAACATATAAAATTGTGAGAGTTCGATAGATTGGATGCAGGGATGTTGTTTCCTATAGCCAGGGGATTCTAGAACAAGGGGGTCACAGTCTCAGGATATGGGCTAGGACATTTAGGACTGAGATAAAGGGAAATTTCTTCACTCAGAGGGTAGTGAACCTGTGGAATTCTAGACCACAAAAAGCTGTGAAGGCCCAATCACTGAATATATTTAAAAAGAAAATAGTTTTCTAGACTGTAAAGATATCAAGTGGAATGGGAAGAGCATAGGCATATGGCGGTGAAATAGAGGATCAACCATGGTGTTGAATGGTGAAGCAGGCTTGAAGGATTGAATGGCCTACTCCTAGTTTCCATCTCACCCTTGTGGATGCTCCATAGTGAGTCCAGTCGCAGCTGCAGCTCTGAAACTCAGATTTTGAGTAGCTGCAGATGGAGAGACTTCCTACACATTGGACACAAAGTGTTCCTGACTTCCCACATCACACTCGGAACTATGTCGAAATGAGAGGGAAAATGTGGCTATTCAATGAGTAGTTAAGACCTGGAATACATTGTCTCAGAGTGTGGTGAAGGCAGGGCCAAATGACGCTTTCACAAGAGAATTGGATCATTATCTGCGAAGGAAAAATGTGTAGGGCAATGGGAAAAAGTTGGTGGAATGGCTTTGGGTGAGCTGCTCCTGGGTGAGCCAGTACAGACAGGATGGGCTGAATGGCCTCCTCCTATAACAATTCCAGAGGTTAATTCCACCAGTGTTCTGGCCAACAGATCTTCCTGAAGTAACACTTCTAAAATTGCTTTAATGTAGTTTGTGCTTTTGGGATCTTGCTGTGCACTATCCATTTGCCACGTTTGAGTACAGAACAGGAGTGACTGCACTTGGTGTTATTTCAGGAAGTCCTGAATTATGACAGTTCTATATGTACAAGCTATTTAAATACATCCATCTGAAAAGCAGATGGGGTTTGACATCTCATTGAGAATCTCCAGGACTAGGGGGCACAGCCTCAAGATAAAGGGGGGGCGGTTTAGAACAGAGTTAAGGAGGAACTCCTTCACTCAAAGAGTGGTGAATCTCTGGAATTCTCTGCCCGTTGAAGTGGTGGAGGCTGCCTCGCTAAATATATTTAAGACACAGGTAGATAGGTGTTTGGTAGGCAAGGGGATTAAGGGTTATGGGGAGAAAGCGGGAAAGTGGAACTGATCCACTTCAGATCAGCCATGATCGTATTGAATGGCGGGGCAGGCTCGAAGGGCTAGATGGCCTACTCCTGCTCCTATTTCTTATGTTCTGTAGCTCTGTGTCAGCGTAAACTATCTTCTTCAATCCCTGCCTCAAAGGTGGCAATGCTCCCTCCTCACTGACAAACGGATGTTCTCATTCCTGCTGAGTTTTAAACTATCCCCCTCGCCACCCCCTTTGCCCAATGTTTGTACACGTTAGGGATGGTGAGTGTGTCACACTATACAGAGATTTTTATAACGTGGGGCCTTGTTGTGCTGTAAAAAGTAGATTATTCCTCGCACTAGGCAAACAGAATGAAAAGATAATGCTTTGGGAGATTTGAAGCAAATTGAGACAGTGTTAATGTTTCTTGGTTCAGGCTTGCTGATACCTGTCTGCTTTATTGTTTACTCTCTATCTGCCTCATCCCAGGCTCTGGCATGTAGCCCACTCAGCAAGTATCTGAATCTTCCAGCTGCTTACTGCTGAACTGGAGATTGTTTATTTATTTTGGTCAAAGTGCACCTTTAGTAAAAGGCATTGTTAGGATGAGTCCAAATTGCTTGATGCTTAAATTGGTAAATGTTTGAAACTTGGCTTTTGCTGATCTCAAGTCAGTTCCAGCAGCAACCTCCCCACCCCAGATTCCTTACATGATGTGGAGATGCCGGTGTTGAACTGGGGTAAACATAGTAAGAAGTCTCACAACACCAGGATAAAGTCCAACAAGTTTATTTGGTAGCAAATGCCATTGGCTTTTGGAGCGCTGCTCCTTCATCAGGTGATTCCTTACACCCCAGTGATTGAACTTCCCGCATTGCATTGCTGATGTTTGCACCCAACATGTTTGTTCATTGCAAAAACCACTTTGGTTGCTGAAAGATCTCTTGTTTTGGAATGTACTGATTGGGACAGAAGGGGCAATAACCTCAGTGGAACATCCCATTATCGGGAAGTGGGGATGTTTGGGTATAAACACACTGACATCAAACAGAAAACATACACATCAATTGAGTTAAAGTCTGCAGAGCTCCTATCGGGCACCATTCATGCTAGTGAGTGTCTGACAGGAGGGCACACAAGAGCATCTGCACATTCTTCACCTGCAGATATCTGTGGATACTTACACACGTGATTGATACCAATAGCTGTGTGAATATTGGAGAAACCAGCACCATCTAATCGAATTTTCCAACCTTCTGGTGACAATTCTGTAAAGGCAATGGAGCATGAATTGTTAATAGTTTTGATTCAACATAGCTAATTAAATCAGGTCTCTTTAGAGTAATAAACAAGACGATACTAATTCTACCCTTGAGAAAGAGCAGTTTAAATTCTGCTGCATGTCTCAATGTTGCTGTGGTCAGATAATATTCTTCAGGATGTGATATTGGGCTGGGTTGTTTTCACGTTGCATCATTGGGATGTTAATCAGTAGGTGCCACTGCAGTTTCTGTCTGATTTCAAACACTGTTACTAGCTACATCAGTTTTTTACACTCAGCCTCTCTATTTTCTAGCCAATTGTTATAATACATGTTCATTTATGAACAATTTGCACGTGTTTAAATGTTTACAAAATCCTTTCAGTTTTATAAATTTAGAAATCGGTTGTCACCTGACTGCCCTAATATGGAAAATCACAGACAGGTGATTGGGACAGGTAGTGACTGAGGGTTTGATCTGAACTACGAGCCTGCAATGAACAAATTAGACCCAAGAAATCTCAAACTCCCCCTTACATGATATCCCCAAATCCCTTAATCCCTAGAATTGCACCTAATTTCCTCTAAGCCATTTATACACCACCCTTTAATCCCATTTACTAAAGAACATAAAACTAATTTGCAGTAGCAAACATAGAAACTTGGAAAATAGGAGTTGGCCATTTGGCTCTTTGAGCCTGCATCACCATTCAGCATGATGGCTGATTGTGCATTTTCAGTATCCCACTCCCGCTTTCTCTCTCCTTGATTTCTTTAGCCACAAGGCCACGTCCAGCTCCTTGTCTTGAACATATCGAACAAACTGGCCCCAAAAGCTTCTGTGGTAGAGAATTCCACAGATTCACAACTGAGTGAAGAAGTTCTTCCTCATTTCAGTCCTGAATGGCTTACTCCTTAGTCTTAGACTGTGAGCCCAAATTCTGGACTGGCCCAACATTGAAAACGTTCTTCTCAAATCTAGCCTGTCCAGTTTCATCGAAATTTTGTATGTTTCTGAGATCCCCTCTCATTAATCGAAATTCCAGTGAGTACAAGCCCAGGCAACCCAATCTCTCTTCACATGTCAGTTCTGCCATTCCAGGAGTCAGTCCGGTGAATCTTCACTGGACTCCCTCAATAGCAACAATGTTCTTCCTCAGACTAGGAGACCAAAACAGCATACAACACTCAAGGTGTGGCCTCACCAAGGCCCTGTATAACTGCAGCAAGACACCTTTACTTCGATATGCAATTCCTCTTACGATGAAGACCAGCATGCCATTAGCTTTCCTCACTCCTGCTGTATTCACATGCCAACCTTCAGTGACCGTTTCACCGTGACAGCCAGGTCACATTGCATTTCCTCCTTTCCTAAACTGCCACCATTCAGATGATAATCTTCCTTCCTATTTTTGCCACCAAAGCAGATAACCTCACATTTATCCACATTATATTGCACTTGCCCACTCAGCCAGCCTGTCCAAGTCACCCTACAACCTCTTATCATCCTCCTCACAGCACACACTGCCACCCAGCTTAGTGTCGTCCGCAGTGCAGAGGTATAGTATTCAATTCCTTCATCCAAATCATTAATGTATATTGTGAATAGCTGAGGTCCCAGCACTGAACTCTGCGATACCCCACTAGACACTACCTGTCACTCTGGAAAGGACCTGTTCATTCCCATTCTGCTTCCTGTCTGCTAATCAGTTCTCTATCCACGTCAATACATTACCCTTCTCTCTCCCCTGCCCCCCATACCATGAGCTTTAATTTTGCTCACTAACCTTTTGTGTGGGACCTTGTCAAAAGCCTTTTGAAAGTCCAGGTACACATCATCAACTTGTTCACCCTTGTCCATTCTGCTGGTTGCATCCTCAGAAATTCCATAAGATTTGTCAAGCCTGATTTCCCTTTGGACTTGGACCGATCCTGTCACTGCTTTCCAAATGCTCAGTTATTACATCCTTAATAATTGACTACAGCATTTTCCCCACCACTGATTTTGGGCTAACTAGTCTATAATTCCCCGTTTTCTCTCTCCCTCCTTTTTTAAGAAATGGGGTCACATTAGCTACCCTCCAATCTACGAACTCTTCCAAAACTATGGAATGGTGATCATTTTCCAGCAATGTGTCCATTGTTTCTAGGGCACTTCCTTCTAGGCCACTTCTGGGATGCAAAGCATCAAGCCTTGGGAATTTATTGGGTTTTAGAACACAGAACATAGAACATAGAAAAAAACTACAGCACAGCTACAGCCTTCTTGATCACCTGCAGCAGGTGGTCAGGAAGGCGAATGGGATGCTGGCCTTCATCGCGAGGGGGATTGAATATAAAAGTAGGGAGGTCTTGCTGCAGCTGTACAGGGCACTGGTGAGGCCGCAGCTGGAGTACTGTGTGCAGTTTTGGTTGCCACACTTAGGCAAGGATATTTTGGCCTTGGAGGGAGTGCAGAGGAGGTTTACTAGGCTGATTCCGGAGTTGAGGGGGTTGAACTGAGGAGAGGTACTAGGCTTGTACTCGTTAGAGTTTAGAAGAATGAGGGGAGAACTCATTGAGATGTATAAGATGATGAATAGGATGGATAGGATAGAGGTGGAGAGGCTCTTCCCGCTCAGAAAGGACAGTAGGACTAGAGGGCACAGCCTCAAGGGGGGGCGGTTTAGAACGGAGTTGAGGAGGAACTTCTTCACTCAAAGGGTGGTGAATCTCTGGAATTCTCTGCCCGTTGAAGTGGTGGAGGCTGCACCTGCAAGCTGGGTTTTTGCGACTCATGCACAAGGACCCCGAGGTCCTTCTGCACCGTCGCATGCTGCAGTTTTTCGCCACGTAAGTAATAGTCCTTCCTACCATTATTCCTACCAAAGTGGACCACCTCACACTTGCCATCATTAAATTCCATTTGCCAGTTTAGAAGAATGAGGGGAGATCTCATTGAGACGTATAAGATGATGAATGGGATGGATAGGATAGAGGTGGAGAGACTCTTCCTGCTCAGAAAGGACAGTAGGACTAGGGGGCACAGCCTCAAGATAAAGGGGGGACAGTTTAGAACGGAGTTGAGGAGGAACTTCTTCACTCAAAGAGTGGTGAATCTCTGGAATTCTCTGCCCGTTGAAGTGGTGGAGGCTGCCACACTAAATATTTTTAAGACGCGGGTTGATGGGTTTTTGATAAGAGAAGGGATTAAGGGTTATGGGGAGAGGGCGGTAATGTGGAACTGAGCCACGACAGATCAGCCATGATCTTATTGAATGGCGGGGCAGGCTCGAAGGGCTAGAGGGCCTACTCCTGCTCCTATTTCTTATGTTCTTATGTTCTTTCCCCTTCCTCTCTTCATTTTTACTCTTTCTCCCTCTTGCCTCACTGTCCTTGTCCTTTTGTACATTTCTCAATGGCTTTCTGGTTGTTTTGCTCGTGTCTGTCTGTCTCCGTGTTTATAGAGCTGTTTTAAAGTAATAAAACATCCCAGGGTTTTCGCAGGAGCTTTAGAAAGCAAATTAGACGTCGGACAACACAAGGAGATATTAGATCAGATGATCAAAGGCTTGGTCAAAGAGTTAGATTTTGAGGAACATCTCAAAGGAGGAGAGTAAAGGGACGGGTTTAAGAAGGGAATTCCTGAGCTTTGGGCCGAGACAGCTGAAGCTGTGTCTGCCAGTGTTGGAGCATTCAAAATCGGGAATGCTCAAGAGACAGGAATTAGATAATGCAGAGATCTCAAGAGTTTCAGTGCAGGAGGAAGTTACAGAGCTGATGAGGAGCAAAACCGTGGAGGGATTTGAAAACCTGGATGAGAATTTTAATATCAAGGCTCTTCATTCTCTCGCTGTCTCTCTCTCTCTCACACACAAACAATGTAATTCTGGAAGATCTGCCTTCCAAGCTCAAACCAGCAAGTAATAAAGCTGTTGTCATGGCAGCATCCAGCAGCATGCCTGCACAGTGGCCTGCTTGAAATGTTTTGAAATATTGGTATGGGGGAGTATGGAAAAATCCTAATTTCAGATTTGTCCTTCACTAAAAGCTGCACAGCTTGATGATGCTCTGTGAGCATCGTGCTTTATAAGGACAGGATTAACTGACTCGAGAACAGCTTCTTCCCTGCTGCCATCAGACTTTCTGACTGTAACACTACATTCTGCACTCTCCTTTCCTTCTCTATGAATGGTATGCTTTGTACAGCGTGCAAGAAACAATACTTTTCACTATACTAATACATGTGACAAATCAAATCAAACATTATATTGTGTGATACTGTGTAAACATTCTGCTATTATGTAAGCATGTGTTCCTTTTAAAGCTGTATCTTAAACCTTCCACAGAGAATAGTCAGTGCCCAATCACTGCTCTTTGGGTATTTTCTCTGTCCTGGGATCACACTGTGTCACTAAGCTGTTTGCTTCTCAATGGGTGGTGATTGCCTTCATGTGGAATTGGGGATTTGTGAGCCATCTCTCTCGCTAGCCTATGCCCACTTAGGGATGGCTGGAGACTAACATGGTCAATGACACGAAGGTTGGTGGTGTTATGGATAGTTTGGAGGGATGTCAGAAATTGCAAGAGACATTAATAGGATGCAAGACTGGGTGGAGAAGTGGTAGATGGACTTCAATCCAGATAAGTGCGAAGTGGCTCATTTTGCCTGGTCAAATGGGACGACGGAATATAATATTAAGGGTAAGACTCTTAGCAGTGTGGAAGATCAGAAGGATTTTGAGGTCCGGGTTCACAGGCCACTCAAATCGGCTTCGCAGGTAGAGGATGTGGTTAAGAAGGCGTATGGTGTACTGGCCTTCAACAATCGAGGAACTGAGTTTAGGAGCTGGGAGATAATGTTGCAGCTTTATAAGACCCTGGTCAGACCCCATTTGGAGTACTGTGCTCAGTTCTGGTTGCCTCATCACAGGAAGGATGTGGAAGCCATAGAAAGGGTACAGAAGAGATTTACAAGGATGTTGCCTGGATTGGGTGGCATGCCTTATGAGGATAGGTTGAGAGAGCTTGGTCTTTTCTCCCTGGAGAAACAAAGAATGAGAGGGGACCTGATAGAGGTGTATAAAGTGTTGAGAGGTATTGATCAGGTGGACTCTGAGGCTTTTTCCCAGGGCTGAAATGGTTGCCACAAGAGGACACAGGTTTAAGGTGCTGGGGAGTAGGTACAGAGGAGATGTTGGGTAAGTTTTTCACTCAGTGGTGGGTGAGTGGAATGGGCTGCCGTCGGTGGTGGTGGAGGTGGATTCGATAGGATCCTTTTAAGAGACTTTTGGATAAGTATATGGGACTTAGTAAGTTAGAGGGTTGTAGGTAATCCTAGTAGATAGGGATGCACTTGGCGCAACTTGTGGGCCGAAGGGCCTGTTTGTGCTGCAGTTTTTTTCTACGTTCTAATGCTGTGACTGATAGTCCGTTGCAACCTTGGAGTCATTTTTGACCCTCAGATGAGCTTCTAACCCATGTATCCACACCATTACTAGACCACCTGTTTCCACTTCTATAACATGGCTCTGCTGTAACCTGTCCCAGTTCTCTTTTGCTGAAACCTTCATTCAGATCCTAATTTAAAAATTCTCATCCTTATTTTCAGATCCTCCCATGGCTCCCTATCTGTGTTATCTCCTCCAGCCCCTGAATCCCCCAGTTATCTCCTGCATTGACAGCTGCCTGGAACTTAAACTCTAGTTATATGGCCTCATCCTTTGTGGCTCAGTGCTATGTTGTATCGTATCATGCCCTGTGAAGAATCTTGGGCCATTTTATTATGTTGTTGTTGTGAAACCTTTATGAAGAGAAGTTTATGGTTGTATATATTAATTTACTGTAGTTTGCGAATCCCTGATTTGAAGTAAGCATGCTCCTGACTAGGAGACTGCAGGCAGCATTGTTAGCTGGTGGAGTATTCCTCAAATACAATGGGGTCAAAACTAATTTAGTTTCATTAAATAATCATAGCAATTCTGCCACACTCCAACCACCTCGGTAAGAAATCCAGCGACACCAGGTTTAAAGACCAACTGGGTTATTTGGTATCAAAGAACAAAAACAGCCCGGGAAACAGGCCCTTCGGCCCAACGAGCCCGCGCCACCTTTTTAACATTACCAGTCATCCACTGCACCCATGACCCTTGTCTATTGTTTATGGCATTTCACATTGAGGGAAACTAATTTAGGGACAATTTATTACTGCCAATCAGCCTAATAGCACATCTTTGGGGTGTGGGAGGAAACCGGAGCACCCGGAGAAAACCCACGCAACCACGGGGAGAATGTGTAAACTCCCACAGACACTGGCCCAAATCCATGTGTCTGCACAGCAAATAGTGATAGTCACTGAGCTGTCGTCTTGTCCAGTATCTGGTCCAGTTTAAGCACACACTAACGACATGAAGCACTCGGCTACTCTCGAACAACCAAGAGCAGCCCAAGTACGACCCATCGTGTGTATGCCCCTTGTTGGACAACAAGGCGGACCGACTTAAAACCTGTGAATTAAAAGAGAAAAACATTAGTTTTTATCATGCTCTTTCAGAGCGTCACTCCTTCATCAGGTGACTGTCATAACCCAGTCATCTCAAAACACCTTGAACAATTCACACAATTTATAAGTGGAAGTCTCTGACTTACTTCATTGAGAAATTTACTACCGTTCCTTTGTCCTTCATGTAATTTTGCAAAAGATAGGGAATTAATCTAATAATAGCAATGGTGGAGAGAGAATGAAAGTCATCAGTGATCTGTGTTTGGAGATGTTTGAGCTTCAGCGAGGGATTTGTTGTGTCTGGAGAATTGAGGCAGCACCTTGGGAGGGCAGTGGGGAATCACTAAACATCTTGTGTGACCGTCTTGGTATTGCTGCATTTATAGATAGCGGAACTGTTGTAGGCAAAGAGTCAGTGAGTGAGATCATGTTGTTTTGTAAGGAACACTTGTCAGAAACACACATGCTTTATTCAGCAAGTGCTGCAGTAGTTCATTAAAACATCCTGTGTCAGGAAGTCCCCTCTTTACTGCATCATCAGGCTGGAGCCAGCAGAATTGTCATTACCCTGGATTATTACCCTGCTGTTAGAGACACTTGTCTTAAACAAAGGAATAACTGCAAGGTTCACACAGTTAATTTCACTCAGAATTCAGGGGCAGCCTGCCATTAGTAACAGTGAACAGTTTGTTAATGCTTAATGTCCTGTTAACAGACTGTTGAAGCAGCCTTGGATCCTGGAAGGATTGGTGCAATGGGCATCAGGAACTCAGCACTACTGCTGTACAATTTTTCCAAGTTTCCACATACACCTTTATCCTTCCAGCATCTCAGCCCCTGTTGATTGAGCGAATCATATAGAATGTAGAGGCCATTCAGCCCAATAGGTCCAGACTGTTTTTATGTTCTACATAAGCTTCCTTCAACCTTCCTGCAACTCTCTCTACAACATATCTTGCTATCCTCACACTCTGTTGGAGGCTATTGAACTGAGAACACCTGTTGAGACTCAAACAATCCTGTTCTTCATGTGTCCACCGAAATGTATAGCTGTCTCTTGGGACTGACTGAACCACATTCAATTGCTGTTCAGATGGAACCCTTCTTCATTTTGAGCTTCCAATTTCATGTATGAATTTTTGCTTCTACCTGCTGCAATCCTTCAAACCAGAATCAGCACTCAGTGATGATGAATGGAAACCTTGCGGGACCTCCTATCACTTTCCAACCTCAGGACTTATGGGTGCTGAGGTCAATTCCAGTGCCCCAGATCTTGCCATGTCTTATCATGGAATCATAGAGTGCAGAAGGTGACCATTTGGCCCATCTTGCTTGTTACTGGCTTTTTGAGAAAGGTAACCTGGGACAATCTGGGGATTAAAGTTTGGATCTTCTGCATTGGTGTGTCTCAGTGTGACAGAAGCCGATACAGTTACCCAATGATCTGTTGAGATGGCCACACTGCCATTCTGCTTCAAAATCCTGGAACTCCCTCACTAACAGCACTGTGGATGTACCTCACCCTGGCACTGCATTTCAAGTGGGCAGTTCACCACCAACTTCAAGGATGAACAATTAATATTGGCCTAATCAGTAATACCCACATCCTGTAAAATGAATTTAACAACAGTAAATAATTACAGTTTTAGTGATCATGCAGCTAGATATTGCCATTTGCTGACAGTTAACTAGTGAGCTACAACTCGGGCTACGAGTGTATATATTTTTGCTACTGATTTTGTGTTTTGTCTGGTGGTGCAGTGATTTGTGAGTCATAGCCAGATGGGGAAGGACAGAGTTACACTGAGCTACTCTGTTTGATGAACAAGGCAGTTCTGTGGTAGCATGTATATAAGGGAGGTTTATGGGACGCACGTTGTATCATATTGGAATACCCATGTGGGTTATGAGGTGCAATGCCCACAGAGATTTCTGTGTTAAAAGACATGTCTGATTAAAGCTCAACACCTCATAAAGAACAGGGAGGGAACTTGGTGGGCTGAATGTGAGAGAGGGGGAGAGCGCAGCACCCTGAGAGGTGGGGAGGGTGGAGGAGAGCGCAGTGGGTGGGTGGGGGGAACGCAGTGAGCCGGGGGTGGGGGTGAGAGCGCAGTGGGCCGAGAGAGAGAGGAAGAGCGCAGTGGACTGTATGTGTGAGAGGGAGATGTTGGTGAGCTGTGCAATATATTAGTTGGAGTGTTTTGGGGGGGGGGGGGGTGAATTCCAGGAAATCTCCCCCAGGTTGGAAAAGTGTCTCCCAAATTTCCCTGCTGCATCTTTTTTAAAGGAGACATTGTTGTTATGATGTCAGTGGTTGGTTCAGTATGCTCTGGCTTTGCTAAAGTGATGCCACTCACAGCTGCCTGCAATTCTATGCCCTAAAAACACAATTTGGGCATCTTTGTGTAACCCAACTAACTCGGCACAGACTGGAAGTAGGGGTGGGGTAAACTAATGTGGCAAGGACCTGGGGGGGCTGGGGATGTTAGGCGCAGCATTTAGCAAATTGCATTTCCTGATCAGTAAACCTGCCCTCTAACTTCAGCCTGTCAAGGTTTCTCTTCTGTTGCCATTCTTTTCAATCCAGTTTCCCCTGATTTTTGAATCCAGATATCATCCTCTCTCTGGAACATAGCCAGCCTTTGAGTAATTTAATGTGACCTTGGTGAGGGTTTGGTGATGGATATGGAATAGAAGTTTAATGGGACATGTGGTCATACGGGTAAGCAGCAGGAGTAGGCCATTCAGCCCCTCAAGCCTGCCCCATCATTTAATAAGATCGTGGCTGATCTGACGGTAAATCAAACTCAGGGAATGGGAGAAATTTGTAAAATTTGGGAATTAATAAGTGACTCTGAAAGGCAGAAGCAAGGTAAGTTTTAAACAGTGTACTACAGGGAAATTTGGTAGTGTTAAAAGATATATGGGTAAATGCAAGGAGCATAGTAAATAAGCTGAGGATACAGTTAGATGCGTGGCAGCAAGATGGTATTTCTATCCCAGAAATGTGGCTTAAGGAGGGGCAAAGATGGCAGCTGAATTTCTCTGGATGTGGTGTTTTCAGGCAGATAGAGAGAGGAGAACGTTATTGGTTTTCAAAAAAAATCAATTATAGCTTTGTGGAGGGATGATTTACTGGATGAAGTATCAAATGAGGCTATATGGTTAAGCTGGGAATAAAAGAGAGGCAGTCTGACTGCTAGAATTGTACTACAGGTCCTTAAATAGTGAAAAGGAGTTAGAAGAACAAATTTGCATGCAAAAACAATGGGTCAGTAACCTTCAGGGACATAACTACCCCAATATCAATCAGGATACAAA
The DNA here is from genome assembly GCA_037974335.1 of Prionace glauca. Taxonomy (NCBI): domain Eukaryota; kingdom Metazoa; phylum Chordata; class Chondrichthyes; order Carcharhiniformes; family Carcharhinidae; genus Prionace; species Prionace glauca. The sequence goes on along the minus strand of CM075736.1, from coordinate 77,964,846 downwards.
CAGTGCGAATGGCGCAGAGGATGCATAATTCTTGAGATACGTTCAAGAGGGTTTTTTTTTATCCAGCACACAAATCCAACAAGAGGGAATGCAATTCTAGATTTACTCTTAGGAAATGAAGTGGATGAAGTACTGGGGACCATTCCAGAGATAGTGACCATAATATAGTTAGATTTAGCATCATTACAGAATTAGACAAAGATAGAACAGGAGTAAAAGCCCTAAATGGGGAGAAGGCAAATTTTACAAATCGGGGAGGAGCTGGCCAAAGTATTCTGGATGCAGCAATTCGAAAGAAAACCTGTGTCAAAGCAGTGGGAGGCTTTGAAAGACGAGGTTCTATGGGCACTATGTCAAAGTCTCCACAAAGAGAAAGGATGGGACTGCCAAATCAACAGCCCCTGCTTATCCAGAAGCGCAGTAAGAAGTCTCAACACCAGGTTAAAGTCCAACAAGTGTATTTGGTAGCAAACGCCACTAGCTTTCGGGGTTCTGTCCCTTCGTCAGTTGAGTGGGGAGTTCTGATCACAAACAGGGCATATAAAGACACACACTCAGTTTACTGAATACTGATTAGAATGTGAGTCTTTACAGCTAATCAAGTCTTAAAGGTGCATGCAATGTGAGTGGAGATAGCATTAAGCTTAGGTTAAAGAGATGTATATGGTCTCCAGCCTCGCATTCTAATCAGTATTCTGTAAACTGAGTGTGTGTCTTTATATGTCCTGTTTGTGATCAGAACTTCCCACTCACCTGATGAAGGGGCAGACCCTGAAAGCTAGTGGTGTTTGCTACCAAATAAACCTGTTGGACTTTAACCTGCGTTCTGAGACTTCTTCCTGTGTTTACCCTAGTCCAACACCAGCATCTCCACATCATATCCAGAAGTGAACAGGCCAAGATAAAGGAAGCTTATGACAGTCACAAAAAACTTCATAGTGCAGAAAGCCTAGAGGAGTATAGAAAGTACAGGATTGAAGTAAAAATGAAAATTAGGAAAGCAAACAAAGGTTATGAAAAAATATTAGCAGTTAAAGTCAAAGAAAATCCTCGGGTGTTTTACCAATACATTAAGAGCAAGAGAGTAAGAAGGGAAAAGTTTGGGCTTATCAGAGATGTACATGGTAACTTGTGGGTTGATTCAGATGGTAAAAAGTTGGTTTATTGTCACAAGTATTCAATTACTGTGAAAATAAATGTAAATCTATGTATGACTAATAAATAAACTTTTTATTGATTTTTCTGAATCGACCCACAAGATGTGGACAGGGTTCTTGAGTACTTTTGTTTTTATCTTTTCATTTTTCTCTGTATCCCAGTATGTGTGACAAATCAAATCAAATCAAGAGCCTTTATCCTCACTAAGGAGAGGGATGATTTAAACATTCTACTTAAAGAGGAATGTGAAATATTAAATACACAAACTATAGTGAGAGAGAAAGTACTGAAGGGACTGGCAGACTTGATGGTGGATAAGTCACCAGAGTCAGACAGATTGTGTCCCAGACTTTAGAATGCAACTAGGGAAGAAATAGCAGATTCTGAGGATTATTTTCCAATCCTGACTAGATAAGGAGAGGTATCAGATTACTGGAAGTCTGTGAACATTATTGTACAATTACTTTACAAAGTACGAGGGATAGACCAGAAAATTATAGGCTGGTCAGTTTGACTTCAGTGTTGAGCAAGTTATTGGAAACAATTCTGAGAGACAGGGTAAACTCACTTAGAAAGGCAGGGATTGATCAGGGATAGTCAGCATGGTTTTGTAGAGGGAAAGTCATGTCTTACTAATTTATTAAAATTTTTTTTGAGGGATTGGTAATGCAGTAGATGTTGTCTACATGGATTTCATTAAAACATTTAACAACATCCCACACAGCAGACCAGTCAGAACAGTGAAGTTTCATAGGATACAGGAGAAGGTAGCAGGTTGGATCCAGTGATAGGAAACAAAGGGAAAAAGTCGGTGGATGTTTTAGCAAATGGAAAATAGTTTCCAGTGGTGTTCCGTGGGGCTCAGCATTAGAGTCCTTGTTGTTTGGTACATAGATTAATGATTTAGGCTTAAACATGGCATGCATGGTGGGAAATTTGCAGACGACACAAAAATTGCCATGTAATTGCTAGTGAAGAGGAAAGCTGTCAACTCCAGAGTAATTTCAGTGGTTTGGATCAGTAGGTGGAAAAGTAGCAAAACAGAATTCAGTTGGGAAATTGTGAGATGTAATGCATTTGAGGAGGGCAAACAAAGCAAGGGAATATTCAGTAAACGGAGAAGATATTGAGAGAGGTTGAGGAAATGAGAGAACTTGGACTGCATGTTGACAGGTTCTGCAAAGTGGCAGGATAGGTGGACAAAGTAGTCAGGAAAGCATACGGGATGTTTTCCTTTATTGGGTAAGGTGTTGTTAACAAAAGCAAGGAGATAATGATGGAACTGTATAAAACTCAAGTGAGGTGACAGCTGGAGTTTCGCGTACAGTTCTGGTCACAACATTACAGGAAGGACATAGTTGCACTGGAGAGCGTGCAGAGAAGATTTACAGGAATGGTGCCAAGGGTGGAGAATTGTATCCATGAGGAGAGATTAAATAGGCTAGGGTTGTTTTCCATAGAACAGAGGAGACTGAGAGGGTGACCTAATTGAGGTGTGCAAAACAATGAGGGGCCTAGACAGGGTAGAAAGACTTGTTTGACAGGTACTTGGATCTGCATCTGAAGTGCTGTAACCTGCAAGACTACGGACCAGTTACTGGGAAAGGGGATCAAATAATCAGCTCGTTTTCCCTTTCTCTTTTTGTGACTGGTACAGATATGATGAGCTGAAAGGCCTCTTTTTGTGCCATGACTTTTCCATGGTTCTAATAGGGTGATCAATAATGAACACAGTATTCCAGATGTCGTCTCACTATTTCTCTGTTTAACTGAAGCATTGTCTCTTGACTTTTGCATTCAATGCCCCTCACAATAAACAATAACATTCTATTAGTTTTCCTAATTACTTCCTGTACCTGCATATTTGCCTTTTGTGACTTGTGCACTGAGGCACCCAGATCCCTCTGCATCTCAGAGCTCTGCAACCTCTTACCATTTTGATAATAAGCTTTCTCTTTGTTTCCTGCCAAAGTGGAGAATTTCACGTTTTCCCACATTATACTCCATTTGCCAGATCTTTGCCCTCTCACATAATATATCTATATCATTTTGTACCCTCCTTATATCCTCTTCAGAGCTTACTTTCCTACCTATCTTTGCGTCACCAACAAATTTGGCTACCGTCCCTTCATCCAAGCCCATAAATCATCCATAAATTGTAAACAGTTGAGATCCCAGCTCTGATTCCTGTGCCACACCATTCATTATATCTTATCAACCTGAATAAGACTGATTTGTGCCTACTCTCTGCTTACTGTTAGCTAGTCAATCTTCAATCCATGCCAATATGTTAGCCTCTATAACGTAAGCTTTTATTTTCCACAATAACCTTTGATGTGGCAATTTATCAAATGCCTTCTGGAAATGTAAGTCCAGTATATTCACTGGTTCCCCTTTATCCACAGCACATGTTACTTCCTCAAAGAAATCCAATAAGCTGGTTAAATATGATTTCCCTTTCACAAAATCACATAACTCTGCCTGATTCCCTTGAACTTATCCAAATGCCTTGCTATAACTTGTTTAATAATAGCTTCTGACATTTTCCCTGTAACAGAGATTAGGCTAACTGGCCTGTAGTTTCCTGCTTTCTGTCTCCCTCCCTTTTTGAATAAAGGAGTTACATTTGCTTTATTACAATTTAAAGACACCTTCCTTGAATCTAGGGAGTTTCTGAAAATTAAAATGCATCAAGTATCTCGTTAGCCATTTCCTTTAAGATCCTAGGATGAAGCCTACCAGGTTCTTGAAGAGTGACAGATCCTGACACCGACTACAAACTCAAAATACATTTCCAACAGAGAAATAGGCTATTTGATCCAGCATACTGGTGTTCTTACTCTACACCAGCCTCCTTCAATCCTCCTTCATCCCATCCTATCAGTATATTCTTCTATTCCTTTTCCCTGATGTGTTTATGTAGTCTTCCCCTCAGTGCATTTAACTATTTACTTTATCAGAAAGGATAGTTTGTTGTATATCCATCATATATAGCTGGAAAGATGTCAGCAAGTAACTAATTCACCTCAACTATTCCCTCTGCTAGCGAGCTTTACATTCTCACCACACTGCGTAAATAATGAATTCCCAATTGGATTCCTTAGTGGCTATCTTATATCGATGGGCCTTAATTCTGGTCTTCTCACTAAGTGTGAACACCTTTTGTCCTATCAAAGCTTCTCATAATCTTAGAAACCTCTACCAAGCTGCCTCTCTGCCTTTTCTTTTCTAAAGAGCAGGTGCCAGCCTATTTATTTTTTCCTGATGTGTATAACCTCTCTGTTCTGGCAGCATCCTAGTGAACTTTTTGACCCTTCTAATCAGGTGGAGAACAGAATTGTTCACAGTACTTTAGGATAGGAATGAAGGGATATGGTCCCCGGAAGGATGGAAGGTTTTAGTTAAATCGGGCAGCATGGTTGGTGCAGGCTTGGAGGGTGAAGGGCCTGTTCCTGTGCTGTAATTTTCTTTGCTCTGAGTGTGGTCTAACTGAGTTTAACATGATGTGTGAGGACAGTTAAACTTGCTGCTTTGTGGGCAGTAGGGGCTGGAAGTGGACCTATTGCCCTTTATTATTTGATTGAATGGCCTTGTAGTGTTTTAAATTGCAGTTAGTACAATACCAAAGTGATCTCCATAATGCCAGGAGTGTAGGAACTTTGCCAGCACTCACTCAATGCAGCAAATTAAACATGGGCCCACTCTGACTCTAATTTGTTCACACTTCCCCTTGCCAATGAATCCTTTGCTGTAATCCCTCTCCAAGCAGCTGCCAGCTCTCTGGAATTCTGTCCAAGTGCCCACATTTCAATTGTGAGCTTCGTCTTGGAGTTGTGGCTGTCTGCTGTTGTCACAGTCGAGACAGTGCTTGTTATTGCAATGCATTGGGACACAGTTTATTAAATAGTGATGATGAGGGGAAGGAACCCTGACTAATTTTACCACCTGAGTTCAAAAACATTACAGCACAGAAGGAGGCCATTCAACCCATCTTGTCTGGGCAAATTGTAAAAGAGCTATCCACCCTAATTCCACCAACATGGGGATGTTTCTCTTGTATTTGTGATAATAAATGGAACGGCTGGATGGTATACTTCCACTCCCCCTCTTCTCCCTCCACCTCTCCCTTTCAGGAATTCTTTTCTCAATCTATCTGCCACTGAATTGTAGTGTTTCACTGTAAGTGAGGGTCAGAGCCTGAACTCGGAACCAAGCTCAGGAAATTAACTCTCAAACAAACCTTGTTTCCCGGATATCCAGCCCTAAACAGTTTGGTTCTATTTACAGCATCATTTCCATTTCCGCTCTGGATTTGGTGATTAAAGGGAGGTCATGAGGACTGTTTCTTGGGTTATTAATGGGCAAACAATTATGTTAAGATTCTGGGGGAGGGGCTGCTGCTGATTTTATTGCATTTCATTTGGATTCCGCCAGGGTCTGTTGGCTTCACGATATCTCTGGTCTAAACATCGACAAAAGAATTGAATTCCATTTGCGATGAAATAAACTGCCCTTGACATCAAAGCAGCATTTGACTGAGTGTGGCATCAAGGACATTGAGCTAATCCAGAGATGAGGGGGTTGGACTATGAAGGGAGACTAAATAGACTGGGTCTGTATTCGTTGGAGTTTAGAAAGATGAGGGGGGATCTTAGAGACACGTATAAGATAATGAAAGGGATGGGCGGCACGGTAAGCACAGTGGTTAGCACTGCTGCTTCACAGCTCCAGGGTCCTGGGTTCGATTCCCGGCTCGGGTCACTGTCTGTGTGGAGTTTGCACATTCTCCTCGTGTCTGCGTGGGTTTTCTCCGGGTGCTCCGGTTTCCTCCCACAGTCCAAAGATGTGCGGGTTAGGTTCATTGGCTATGCTAAAATTGCCCCTTAGTATCCTGGGATGTGTAGGTTAGAGGGATTAGCAGGTAAAATGTGTAGGGATATGGGGATAGGGTCTGGGTGGGATTGTGTTCAGTGCAGACTCAATTGGCCGAAGGGCCTGTTTCTGCACTGTAGGGTTCTATGCTGGTTCTATATGCAGGGTAGAATAGGTGTAGGGTGATGTGGCGGCGCGGGCTCGTTGGGCCGAAGGGCCTGTTTCCCGTGCTGGGTTGTTCTTTGTATCTTTGAAAGGGTACAGGTAGAGAGATTCTTCCTGCTTAGAAAGGACAGCAGGACGAGAGGGCACATCCTCAAGATAAAGGGTGGGGACAGTTTAGATTGGAGTTGAGGAGGAACTTCTTCACTCAAAGGGTGGTGAATCTCTGGAATTCTCTACCCATTGAAGTGGTGGAGGCTACCTCGTTGAATATATTTAAGTCACGGGTAGATAGATATCTGATCAATAAGGGAATTAAGGGTTATGGGGAGAAAGCGGGAAAGTGGAACTGATCCACTTCAGATCAGCCATGATCTTATTGAATGGCGGGGCAGGCTCGAAGGGCTAGATGGCCTACTCCTGCTCCTTTTTCTTATGTTCTTACGTAATTTGAAGTTAGTTTGAATCGGGGGAAAAACTCCACTGGTTTTTGACAGAAGCTAGAGGGTGGTTGTAGAGAGTTGTTTTTCAAACTGGAGGCCTGTGACCAGCGGTGTGCCTCTGTGGTCAGTGCTGGGTCCACTGTTATTTATCATTTATGTTAATGAATTGGATGAGAATATAGGGAGCATGTTTGGTAAGTTTGCAGGTGACACCAAGATTGATGGCACAGTGGACAGTGAAGAAAGTTATCGCCAATTGCAATGGGATCTTAATCAATTGGGCCAGTGGGCTGACGAATGGCAGATGGAGTTTAATTTAGACAAATGCGAGGTGATGCATTTTGGTAGACTGAACCAGGGCAGGACTTACTCAGTTAATGATAGGGCATTGGGGAGAGTTACAGAACAAAGAGATCTAGGGATACAGGTTCATAACTCCTTGAAAGTGGAGTCACAGGTGGACAGAGTGGTGAAGAAGGCATTTGGCATGCTTGGTTTCATTGGTCAGAACATTGAATACAGGAGTTGGGACGTCTTGTTGAAGTTGTACAGGACATTGGTAAGGCCACACTTGGAATACTGTGTGCAATTCTGGTCACCCTATTATAGAAAGGATAAGTGTTAAACTAGAAAGAGTGCAGAAAAATAATTACTAGGATGCTGCCGGGACTTGATGGATTGAGTTATGAGGAGAGGCTGGATAGACTGGGACTTTTTTCTCTGGAGCATAGAAGGCTGAGGGGTGATCTTATAGAGGTCTATAAAATAATGAGGGGCACAGATCAGCTGGACAGTCAATATCTTTTCCCAAAGGTAGGGGAGTCTGAAACTAGAGGACACAACTTTAAGGTGAGAGGGGAGAGATACAAAAGGGTCCAGAGGGGCAATTTTTTCACACAGAGGGTGGTGAGTGTCTGGAACAAGTTGCCAGAGGCAGTAGTAGAATCGGGTACAATTTTATCTCTTAAAAAGCATTTAGATAGTTGCATAGTTACGATGAGTATAAAGGGATATGGGCCAAATGCGGGCAACTGGGATTAGCTAAGGGATTTTTTTTTTAAAAAAAGGCGGCATGGTGAAGTGGGCCGAAGGGCCTGTTTCCATGTTGTAAACCTCTGTGGTTGGAATCATACCTCGTACAGTCTTTCCAACTCCACCCCCATTTTGTAGTATTTCTCAGTTCCCATTAAATCTTTTCTGCCCTTGAGTCGCATTCCATTGAAAGTCCCTGGACACAGTTGCCATCGACAAGATACGTGTCTCTCACTCGAATCACAGTGGCACAGGATCCCCCAGTGACTCCCTTCTCCAGAGTCTTTTTTAAATGATCTGGTGGACTCTGATAACACTGAAACAGTGGCAAGATGTGTTGTTCAATTCACAATCTGTTACCTTTCCTCTCTTCAGTTCTGTCCTTCCCAGTTGGATAACATAATTAGGAGCACAGATTCTACTTCAACATCAGGATCTGTTTGACAAATGCCAAATAGAAAGCTGTTAGATTCTGAAAGAACTTTGCCAGTTATCTCTTTACTACCTCGGTGTGGTCTGAATTGCCAAACAGAAAACTCTGGCTGGCCCAAACCCACTGCAGTAAACTTCCTATTTACCCTTACTTCTTAGCTCTTTATTGTCAGGTAGTATGGCCATTTCTTGGAACCTAATGATTTAATTATCAGGAAGCTATTTAATCCTCTTTCAGAATACATAGCGAGGGGGATTGAATATAAAAGTAGGGAGGTCATGCTGCAGCTGTATAGGGCATTGGTGAGGCCGCAGCTGGAGTACTGTGTGCAGTTTTGGGCGCCGCACCTGCGCAAGGATATTTTGGCCCTGGAGGGAGTGCAGAGGAGGTTTACTAGGCTGATATCGGAGTTGAGGGGGTTGAGCTATGAGGAGAGGCTGAATAAACTAGGCTTGTACTCGTTAGAGTTTAGAAGAATGAGGGGAGATCTCGTTGAGACGTGTAAGATGATGAATGGGATGGATAGGATAGAGGTGGAGAGACTCTTCCCGCTCAAAAAAGACAGTAGGACTAGGGGGCACAGCCTCAAGATAAAGGGGAGGCGGTTTAGAACGGAGTTGAGGAGGAACTTTTTCACTCAAAGGGTGGTGAATCTCTGGAATTCTCTGCCCGTTGAAGTGGTGGAGGCTGCCTCGCTAAATATTTTTAAGAAACGGGTTGATGGGTTTTTGATAAGAGAGGGGATTAAGGGTTATGGGGAGAGGGCGGGAAAGTGGAACTGAGCCACGACAGATCAGCCATGATCTTATTGAATGGCGGGGCAGGCTCGAAGGGCCAGATGGCCTACTCCTGCTCCTATTTCTTATGTTCTTATACTCCCTAACTCACTAGCCTTAAAGATACTTTGCACAAAATCAAACTCAGGCTTTTCCCAGTTCATGGGTAATCACACTGGACTCCAACATGTGGTGAGGATCCACAGTTGCTGCTGGAATGTTCATTCCAAATGTTGAGTGAGGAGCAGATCATTTGAAGTTTAAATTTATCACACCCTTTTTGAGTATTGCTGAAAAAGAGGCATTTTGTCAAAGCTTTTCATCTTGTACTCATCAGGATAGTCAAAAGGACATCAGGGAAACACTAACTTGATACTGTATAAGAAGAGAGTGCTGATTGGTACGGGGCGTGTGAAACTTTGCTGTCTTTGGGAGAATGAGTTGGGGGAAGGGCAGTATTTGCAGTCAGAGCATTCTGTGGGATTCACACTTTGCTGTTAGTGAAGACATCCTGAGCAAATTCACGGCAAAAGGCAAAAAGATTCAACAGAAATCTGAGATGAGACTAACATTCATTGCCTGCGTCATTCAACTTCAAACAAATAGTTCTCAACTGCCTCGATGTCCACAATATTAGTCCACAGCAGAGAAGACAAAAAGGCATTTTGTTCAATGTTTTCCCTGTAGAACAGGGTTTTCTTGTTTAAGCTGGCTGAGCACATGGCTCATATATTCACACAGCTCATCCTGTTCAAACAAGCCCTGTTCAGCTGGCTGCCTACCTTGGCCACTTTGAGATACAGGTAGTAATTAACAGGGTGCGGTTGTCTGCTTGTCAAAACAGCACCTTCCGAATGTTTCCATATATGTGTAATGTTGATTCATTAATGAAACATTTAGATGATCTTTACATGTGATGGTTCCTTTTTCATTTTTACTTCTTCAGTGGGGGGGTGAGCTGAGGGAAGTTTGATCTAATCAGGGCTCTGTCACATCCTCCAAGCCACAAGGGACTGACCCCACACAGACGATGGGTCCACACTCAATTCTTCACTCGGAGCTCAGTGTTGCAGATGTGGGCTGTTCCAGGACACAGCAGCGAAGCTCAGATTGTGGTTTGCATGGCATGCACAGATAGTACAGGAATTGCTCAGTGGCTTCAGGTGCAGGAGGACCTGACTCCAAGTTCCAGCCAAGCCTTACCACATTGCCTTATTTCTATAGTTTATTACTCCTGACTGATATAGTATGTGAGATCCAATAGATTGCACCAGCTACAGCTCTGAGTTGGAAGTTCCTGGGTATAAATCCCACTCCAAAGACCTGAGAACAAACTCCAGCTGACCCTATTATGTAGAACTGAGGGAATGCTGCACTGGTGGCAGTGCCATTTTTGAACAAAATGCTAAACTGAAGTCCGATGTGTCCCACAGGCGAAAATAATATATAAGGTCCCCATAGTCTTGCAGTGAAGGATCCTCTTGGAGAGAGTGATCATTGTATGGTGGAGTTTCTGGTGCAGATGGAGGAGGAGAAAGTGGGTTCCCAGACACGCGTCCTTTGTTTGAACAGAGGGGAGTACGGTAGGATGAGAGAAGAATTGGCGAATGTGGACTGAGGGAGCGCGTTGGAGGGAGGGTCTGCTGAGGAGCAGTGGAGGATCTTTAAGGAGATCTTTCTTGGTGCTCAGCAGAAATTTATTCCGATGGTCAAAAAGGACTGTAGGAGGAGAGGTAATAAGCCGTGGATAACGAAGGAGGTGAAGGAAAGTGTTAAATTAAAAGCAGAGGCGTTTAGAGTAGCTAAGAGTAGCGGGCGAGAAGAGGATTGGGAGAGGTTTAGATGTCAACAAAGATTGACAAAGAAGTTGATAAAAAAGGGTAGGAGAAACTATGAAGCTGGGCTAGCACTTAATATAACAATGGATAGCAAGAGTTTTTGTAAATATATAAAAAGGAAGAGGCTGGCTAGGGTGAATGTTGGTCCCTTAGAGGATGAGAAGGGGGAAATTAGTGGTAGGGGATGGGGATATGGCTGAGGTCTTGAATAACTTTTTTGTTTCTGTCTTCACGGAGGAGGACGTGAATAATTTGCCGGGTGTTAGCGATGGAAAGGTGGTAGGACTGGAGGGTCTTAATGATATTACTGTTACTAGAGAGGTGGTGCTCGACAGACTGGAGGGGCTGATTGTGGACAAGTCCCCAGGACCGGATGGAATTCATCCGAGGGTTCTGAAAGAAATGGCGGAGGTGATAGTGGATGCCTTGGTGGTTATTTTCCAGACGTCGCTGGATTCCGGGGAAGTGCCGGAAGATTGGAAAATGGCTAATGTTACGCCGTTGTTTAAGAAGGGTGCCAGGCAAAAGGCAGGGAATTATAGGCCGGTTAGTTTAACGTCTGTTGTAGGTAAAATGTTAGAATCCGTCATCAAGGAGGAAATAGCGAGGCATCTTGAGAGGAATTGCTTGATAGAGCAGACGCAGCACGGTTTCGTTAAAGGGAAATTGTGTCTGACAAATTTACTGGAGTTCTATGAGGATGTGTCTAGGGCAGTGGATAGAGGAGAGCTGGTGGATGTGGTCTTTCTAGATTTTCAGAAGGCGTTTGACAAAGTACCTCACAAGAGGTTATTGCAGAAGGTCAAGGGACATGGAGTTGGGGGTAGGGTGTTAGCGTGGATAGAGGATTGGTTGTCAAATAGGAGGCAGAGAGTGGGGGTCAATGGGTGCTATTCAAATTGGCGGATGGTGACTAGTGGAGTGCCCCAGGGGTCGGTGCTGGGGCCTCAGCTTTTTACCATTTATATAGATGATCTGGAGGAGGGAACCGAGTGTAGGGTGTCGAAATTTGCTGATGACACCAAGATTGGGGGAACGGCAAATTGTGCGGAGGGTGTGGAGAGTCTACAGAAAGATCTAGATAGGCTGGGCGAATGGGCCAGGAACTGGCAAATGGAATTTAATGTTGGCAAGTGTGAGGTGGTCCACTTTGGTAGGAATAATGGTAGGAAGGATTCTTACTTACGTGGCGAAAAACTGCAGCAGGCGACGGTGCAGAGGGACATCTGGGTCCTTGTGCACGAGTCGCAAAAACCCAGCTTGCAGGTGCAGCAGGTGGTCAGGAAGGTGAATGGGATGCTGGCCTTCATAGAGAGGGGGATTGAATATAAAAGTAGGGAGGTCTTGCTGCAGCTGGAGTACTGTGGGGGCATTGGTGAGGCCGCAGCTGGAGTACTGTGTGCAGTTTTGGGCGCCGTACTTACGCAAAGATATTTTGGCCTTGGAGGGAGGGCAGAGGAGGTTTACTAGGCTGATACCGGAGTTGAGGGGATTGAGCTATGAGGAGAGACTGAATAAATTTGGCTTGTACTCGTTAGAGTTTAGAAGAATGAGGGGAGATCTCATTGAGACGTATAAGATGATGAATGGGATGGATAGGATAGAGGTGGAGAGACTCTTCCCGCTCAGAAAGGATAGTAGGACTAGGGGGCACAGCCTCAAGATAAAAGGGGGGCGGTTTAGAACGGAGTTGAGGAGGAACTTCTTCACTCAAAGGGTGGTGAATCTCTGGAATTCTCTACCCGTTGAAGTGGTGGAGGCTGCCTCGCTAAATATTTTTAAGACGCGGGTTGATGGGTTTTTGATAAGAGAGGGGATTAAGGGTTATGGGGAGAGGGCGGGAAGGTGGAACTGAGCCATGACAGATCAGCCATGATCTTATTGAATGGCGGGGCAGGCTCGAAGGGCTAGATGGCCTACTCCTGCTCCTATTTCTTATGTTCTTATGTTCCAGTGAAAGTCGAGCAGATGAGCTCTCCCCAATGTCTTGGCCAATATTTATCTCAACTAACGTCACAACCAGAGGCCCGGTCCCAAACAGCAATCAGTACCCACCCCCCCTACTCTTAAAAGCAGGGCCAAGCGCCCCCGCCCCTGCCCCCGCAAGCGGTCCAGTGGCATTAACACAACGACACTTCCCAAATGGAGACCGGGTACAGTTCCTGCAGAGACATCCATGGCCTCCATTAAATATCACTCTTCACATATAGCTCTATCCACACAAACACCAGGAAGTATACACTCCTTCCTCACTGGCACTGTTTCCTGTTATGACTCTCTCTTTATCCAGAGAGCATTTAGGTGCATGGAATGGAAGCAGTCTGTATGCACCCTGCTTCTCTCACGAATGTGCATATATTTTACCAGAATTTGTGTCACTCAATCCAGTCCCATGTGCTGTCCAGGCAGCCAGAAAAAGTTGGCTGGAGAAAGTTGTCAAGTTGCAATTTCTCATTTGCCTGAGAGACTTGTTTTGTATCTGTGATATTTAGAAATTTGTAAGCAAATTTACTGGTGAATTTTTCTCCTGTGTGAGTATGATCAGTTTTACCCTTCCATATATGAAAATGCTTCTCCTCTGATGAAATGCCTGGTTTGTACAAATTGTTTGCTCTCTTAGCAGTACATACAGCACAAGGTTAGGTACTGAATAATGGCTCATATAGCCATAGAACCCCTGCAGTGCAGAAGAAGGCCATTTGGCCCAGTGATCCTGCACTGACTCTCCCACAGAGCACCCAGGCCCACCCTATACCCATAACCCTAAATATTTAGCCCATTAATCCTCCTAACCTACATATTTTGCGACACAAAGGGACAAATTTAGCATGACCGATTCACCTAACCTGTCGTCATCAAATGCAACACAGGGTTAGATACAGAGTAAAGCTCCCTCTACACTGTCCCCCATCAAACACTCCCAGGACAGGTACAGCACGGGGTTAGATACAGAGTAAAGCTCCCTCTACACTGTCCCCCATCAAACACTCCCAGGACAGGGACAGCACAGGGTTAGATACAGAGTAAAGCTCCCTCTACACTGTCCCCCATCAAACACTCCCAGGACAGGGACAGCACAGGGTTAGATACAGAGTAAAGCTCCCTCTACACTGTCCCCCATCAAACACTCCCAGGACAGGGACAGCATGGGGTTAGATACAGAGTAAAGCTCCCTCTACACTGTCCCCCCATCAAACACTCCCAGGATAGGTACAGCACGGGGTTAGATACAGAGTAAAGCTCCCTCTACACTGTCCCCATCAAACACTCCCAGGACAGGTACAGCACGGGGTTAGATACAGAGTAAAGCTCCCTCTACACTGTCCCCCATCAAACACTCCCAGGACAGGTACAGCACGGGGTTAGATACAGAGTAAAGCTCCCTCTACACTGTCCCCCCATCAAACACTCCCAGGACAGGTACAGCACGGGGTTAGATACAGAGTAAAGCTCCCTCTACACTGTCCCCATCAAACACTCCCAGGACAGGTACAGCACGGGGTTAGATACAGAGTAAAGCTCCCTCTACACTGTACCCCCATCAAACACTCCCAGGACAGGGACAGCATGGGGTTAGATACAGAGTAAAGCTCCCTCTACACTGTCCCCATCAAACACTCCCAGGACGGGGTTAGATACAAATGTTCCCTCTACATTGCTCGGTGTTTTGCATGAAAGTGGCAAATTCTCTTGTGAAACTGACCAACATTTGACAACACAGGATTGCTCTGCAGAAAACCAGCATGTAGTTAATGAGCCAAATAGCCTGTGTGTGCTATAAATGTCTGTGTGGCAGCTGTGTGGAGAAACCCTGGTGTGGATCTAGGCGTCATTGGTGGCTGGAGCTCAGAGACAGAATCAAGTGGGTGATGGTGATAGATCTTCCTTGATTGCTAATTGTCACAGATTTCTAAATACATTCTGGTAACGATTTGTCTCAAAATAACTGGAAACTTTCTCTCTTTCTTTTCTGTTTTACTAACATAATTTCCCTGTGCTGAGTTTAAAGGAATGCTCGAGAATAAATGTTAACGTTTAAAAAAAAAACGTGGATTCAAGCCAACGCTCTGCAGTATGGAAATGTTGTTGATTAGATCGTGACATAAAATGCAAATGACTCCATTGTGTATTTACAACTTTCTGTCAATTCAGTTATCACCTTTCTCAAAGGATGATTTCTCTGTTGCCATGGGTTACCGAGTGTCCTGTCCTCTGGCCTGTTTGGGCATTCTGACTGGCGTAAACACAGTAAAAAGTCTGACAACACCAGGTTTTAGTCCAACCTATTTATTTGATAATATTCTCACAAGCTTTCGAGGGGACTGCCTCTTCGTCAGGTGAATGCAGAGTTCTGGCCTCAGACAGAGCATATAAAGCACAGACAGTTTAGAGATTACTGATTAGAATGCGAATCTTAGGTGTAAGAATCCTTAGTTGTAAGGATTCGCATTCTAATCAGTAATCTCTAAACTGTCTGTGCTTTATATGCTCTGTCTGAGGCCAGAACTCTCCAATCACCTGAAGAGGGAAACCTCTCGAAAGCTTGTGAGTTTACTATCAAATAAATAGGTTGGACTAAAACCTGGTGTTGTCAGACTTTTTATTGCCTTGAACCACTGCAGTCCATATGATGTAGGTACACCTGTGATAGTTCTGTGAGGGAGTGCATTTCAGGATTTTGACCCAACGACAGAAGGAACGGCGATATAGTTTCAAGGAAGGTGCTGAGTAACTTGCAGGCGAACTTACAGGTGGTGGTATTCCCATGTACCTGCTGCCCTTGTCTTTCTGGGTGCCTGAAGTAGCAGATTTGAAAGATGCTGTCAAAGGAGTCTTGGTGATTTCCTGCAGTGCATCTTGTAGATGACCCCTTTGTGTCAGTGGTGGAGGGAGTGAATGTTTAAGGCTGTTGATGGGTGCCAAACAAGTGGGCTGCTTTGTCCTGGGTGGTGTTGAGCTTCTTGAGTAGAGCTGGACTTGAAGTTTGGTGCTGAATGTGAAGCTTGTTGGTAGCTTCTTGCTTGATCCAGGGTGGTGCTGTGGGAGGAATCAATATCTGGGCCATGGAACAATTATCTTCCTGGGCCTGTGTCTCCCTGCCCATAATGTTAGCTGGAGTTTGAATTCCCAGCTCTGAGTCTTGTTCTGATTGCTTTTGTCCTGCAGAGCACCTGATACATAGAAACTAGAAGCAGGAGTAGGTCATTTGACCTTTCAAGCTGCTCCACCATACATCTTGGCTGATCATCGAATTCAGTATCCTGATTTCACACCCCTCCGCATATCCCTTGATCCTTTAGCCCCAAGAGCTATATCTTAATTTCTTCTTGAAATCATACTTGTAAATTTGCTTCAGTCTTCACAAAGGAAGATATGAATTATGTGCCAGAAGTGCTGAGAGAAACAAGTTTTAGTGAGGAGCTGAAGGAAATCAGCATTAGTAGGGAAATGGTTTTGGGGAAATTGAAGGTGGATAGATCTCCAGGTCTTGATAATCTTCATCCCAGAGTATTTAAGGAACTGTCCCTGGAAATAGGATGGTTATTTTCCAAAATTCTTTGGACTCTCGACTGGTTCCTATAGATTGGAGGGTAGCTAATGTAAACCCAATATTCAAAAAGGGAGGTAGAGAGAAAACAGGGAACTATAGACCAATGAGCCAACCATTGGTACTCAGGAAGTTGCTGGAGTTCATTATCAAGGATTTCATAACTTAGCATTTGGAAGACAGTGGTTTAATCAGACCAAATCAACATGGATTTACAAAAGGGAAATCATGCTTGATGAATCTATTGAAATTTCTTGAGGGTGTAACTGGTAGAGTTGACTGAGAAGAACCAGTAAATGTGGTTTATTTAAACTTTCAGAAGGCTTTCAACAAGATTTTTGATTTGATTTATTATTGTCACATGTATTAACATACAGTGAAAAGTATTGTTTCTTGCGTGCTATACAGACAAAACATATTGTTCATAGAGAAAGAAACGAAAGAGTGCAGAATGTAGTGTTACAGTCATAGTTAGAGTGTAGAGAAAGATCAGCTTAATGCAAAAGTCTGACAGCAGCAGGGAAGAAACTGTTCTCGAGTCAGTTGGTACGTGACCTCAGACTTCCGTATTTTTTTCTCGAATGGAAGAAGGTGGAAGAGAGAATCTCTGGGGTGCATGGGGTCCTTAATTATGCTGGCAGCGGGAAGTGTAGACAGAGTCAGTGGACGGAAGGCTGGTTTGCACGAAGGATTGGGCAACATTCACGACCTTTTGTAATTCCTTGGGTAGAGCAGGAGCCATACCAATCTGTATTACAACCAGAAGAATGATTCTATGGTATATCTGTAAAAGTTGGTCACTTTTCTCTAAGATTTCACGTAACAGATTACTATGTAAAGTTAAAGCACATGGGATTGCAGATAATGTCTTGAGATGGATAGAAAGCTGGTTAGCAGAAGGGAAGCAAAGAGTTGGCATAAACGGGTCCTTTTCTGATTAGCAGTCAGTGACTAGTGGGGTTCTGCAGGGATCTGTGCTAGGACCCCAACTATTCACATATCTTAATGATTTGGAAGAGAGAACTGTATGTATTGTCTCCAAATTTGCAGATAATAAAAAGTTGGGTGGGAGGGTGAACGTGAGGAGGACATAGAGATGCTTCAATGTGATGTGGACTGTGTGTGGGGGCACCTGCACGGCAGATACAGTATAATGTGGATAAATGTGAAGTTATCTACTTTGGTAGCAATAATAGGAAGACGTTATTACTTGAATGGGTGTAAATTGAGAGAGGTGGATACTCAACAAGACCTTGGAGTCCTCTTGCATCAGTCACTGAAAGTAAACATGCAGATACAGCAGGCAGTAAAGGAGGCAAATGGTATGTTGGCCTTCGTAGCGAGAGGATTTGAGTATAGGAATTGGGATGTTTTGCTGTAATGTTATAGGGCATTGGTGAGGCTACACCTGGAATATTGTGTACAGTTTTGGGGGCTTTATCTGAGGAAGGATGCCCTTCCTAAAGAGGGAGCACAGTGAAGTTTACTAGGCTGATTCCTGGTTTGGCAGGTCTGTCTTATGAGGAAAGTCAGTTAGGATTATGTTCACTGGAATTTGGAAGAGTGAGAGGAGGTCTAATAGAAACGTATAAAATTCTAACAGGGTTAGACAGGTAGATTCAGAAAGAACGTTCCAACTGTGGGGGAATCCAGAATTAGAGGTCATAGTTTGAGGATAAGAGGTAAACCTTTTAGAACTGAGGTGAGGAGAAATTTCTTCACCCAGAGAATAGTGAATGTGTGGAATTCACTCGCACAGAATGTATTTGACACCAAAACATTGTGTGATTTCAAGAAGAAATTATAAGCGCAAGAAGTAGATGAACACAACTGGTTCTGGGAGCGAGCTACACAGCACAAAGAATCTATGCCCTTTACATGGAATCCTAGTCACTAGCTTCTCTAGGAACATTCCCAGTTGAATCAGCGATCCCTAAATTATTTAGGAATCGGGTGTGAACGCCCTCCACATTGTTAGCTTCTCTCTGTCACTCTACTGGCCAAAAGCCTCTGAATTTTTCTGACCTCCAGGAAGATGGCCCTCATTGCAGCCTGTTGCTCAGAAACTATTCCAGAGTTATTAGCTTTCCAGACCATTGCCAGCAGCCGATGAACCCTGATTGGTGATGAACTGTAGCCCACACTGGTGTCTTATAGCCCAGAGATTCCCCTTGCATTTGGACTTGCAGGAACTGGATGGGGCATTGGGCCTTTGAACTGGTTCAATTTGTTGCAATGATGGCAGTTTGCATTTTGAGACCAGAAAATGTGTTCCCCTCCCTCCCCACCTCCCCCCAGCCTTACTGGTGACACCCATTGATGTATGACGCTGCATACCAGTTATATTCCTGCCAGTGATATTACCCATGTCACCCTGACAAAGTGTGGGATAAAGGAGCGGGGGATGCAGTGGGACAGGGCAGACCTGACCAGAGACAACAGCAGCAGTGGCAAGTTAAGTTCTTTAAATTTTTGCTATTAAAAGTAGCCACAATGCTCGGGAATCAGGAAAACAGAATCAAATTGTGAAGGTTTCAGCATTGCTTTTTTCTATCTGATCCTGAGATTGATCTGTCAAATCACTCGGTCAGATTTGACTCCTCCCTTCACATTTTATTCATCCAAATGGGAACACTTCTTGAGCCTTGTCCCCCAGCTCAAAACTCAGCTGTGTACCAAAACATTAAAGACTCTCAACCAAATCCCTTTGGCTTGCAGTGATATGGAGATGTAGGCACAGTAGGTAGTCTCACAACACCAGGTTTATTTGGTAGCACGAGCTTTTGGAGCACTGCTCCCTCATCAGGTGAGTGCCATGGGCAGGCTGTGTATGTGTGTGGAGTGACAGTTAAACTGCGTTAACCCCATCCTGATTCCTTGATACTCTGCTGGGTGATATTTCATTTGGATGCAGGTTAAAGTCAGTGTAATGGTTGGTTTCCACTCCTTCCGCCCAATCTCTAGTTGATTGATGAGAGGTTAAAGCACAACGGAGCGGTCTGTACAGATCTATCGAGACATTAATATACCATCCTGGACAGTCAGCTCTGTGGCATTTGGAATGAATTATGTCAGTTGCATCAGGAGTTGTTTGCTTTTGGTTGGAAGTTTACATTAATATTTCAGGGAGTGGCAGTGTTGGGGTAAATCAACCTACGAGCAATGTTTTGTTGCTATAGTAACATATATTCTGCATGCATGCAGTGGCAGAACACCTCATAGTGAAGTTGATGTGCATCAGGATATACCTTTTCTCTAAGATTAGTCCTCATTAAACTTTGGGATGGGCTGGGTTATAATACCACTGCATAATTCTCCACATTGCTCTTGATGAATCACATCAAACTCATCTATGAGAATAGATCCCACATCCCGTGAACAAGTTTTTAAAAGAACTTTCAAATGAAGGTGGAACTAAAATGAAAATGAGTATTACGTCTTCTCAGCCTGACTCCATTTCCAATTTCAACAACAACTCTTTATGTCGAACTTTCCACGTTGGGAAACTTCACAGGAGCTGACATCAAACCAAATAAGGGACATTTGATCCCATGACCAAAAGCTTGGTCAAAAAGAGAAGTGTTAGGAGGCATCTGAAAAGGAGGAGGGAGATTGAATTTGATTCTTGGGAGCTGAAGGCATGGCCACAAATAGTGGGACAAAGGAAGTGGACTAGGATTGGAAGAGTGCAGAAATCTTTGGGGGTGGTGAAAAAGATTCAAGATTGGAAGGGGTGAGTTCTGAGGGGAGAGGGGATTTGAACACAATGTTAAAAGAGTTAAGTTGAGATGTTGCTCTAGTGGAAGCCAGTGTAGGTTAGTGAACAGGGTAGATGCAAGTTGGGAATTGGCAGCAGTCACCTGGAATTGTTAGAGGGTGTAACTTGGGAGGCTCCTACTAACAGAGGGTCAGCACTGAGGGAGTGCCACACTGTTAGAGGGTCCCTCACTGCTTCAGTGCTGATCCTCTGAAAGTGCGGCACTCCCTCAGCCACTGACTGTTGTTTAAATGACACATTATTCCAAGGACCTGTTTGCCCTTTCAAGGTAAGATTTCAAAGAAGATCAGGGAATGTTCCAGAGTATGCTGGTCCATATTTATCTCCCAACCTCTAATATTTCATAATTTCTCTCAGCATTCTCTGCCCTGGCTGGTTATTATTCAGTCACATGTTTGAGGTATTGGAAGAGTTTGCATCTCCTGTAACAGAATCCAGCATTAATCAGCTTCTTTGTGAGAGTGGATATAGTCCTGGAAAATATTCAACATCAGCCTTCCTCAGATACTGATCCAAATGTTAAATAATCAAACCACACTTCAGTAAATATTTCCTCCGCACCTCTGCTCAGCGAGGGTTTGATTCATTGACTGCTCATAGCAGTAACTCACATTCACTGAATTTGGCTATGGCGCAGGAGTTCTCTGCAGAGCCATTGGATCCTGGAAGAGTCAGGAAGGACAAACAGTCCCTGTAAACAGGAATTCAGTCCATATTTCATCTACAAAGTGGTGCCAGTCACTGACTGTTTCAGTGTCGCCATTATATACCCATGCTGTGGTCAAACCTCCTTACTTCGGGTTGCTCAGACCTTCACACTAACTGGTCACCCTCCTCCCCCAGCTTCACACAAACTGGTCATTCCCACCACCACCACCAGCCTCAAATGTTAGAATCTGTCATTAAAGAGGAAATTGCGAGGCATCTTGAAGGGAATTGCTTGATAGAGCAGACGCAGCACGGTTTCATTAAAGGGAAGTCGTGTCTGACAAATTTACTGGAGTTCTATGAGGATGTGTCTAGGGCAGTGGATAGAGGAGAGCCGGTGGATGTGGTCTTTCTAGATGTTCAGAAGGCGTTTGACAAACTGCCTCACAAGAGGTTATTGCAGAAGGTCGAGGGACATGGAGTTGGGGGTAGGGTGTTAGCGTGGATAGAGGATTGGTTGTCAAATAGGAGGCAGAGAGTGGGGGTCAATGGATGCTATTCGGATTGGCGGATGGTGACTAGTGGAGTGCCCCAGGGGTCGGTGCTGGGGCCTCAGCTTTTTACCATTTATATAGATGATTTGGAGGAGGGAACCGAGTGTATGGTGTCGAAATTTGCTGATGACACCAAGATTGGTGGAACGGCAAATTGTGCGGAGGGTGTGGATAGTCTGCAGAAGGATCTAGATAGGCTGGGCGAATGGGCCAGGAACTGGCAAATGGAATTTAATGTTGACAAGTGTGAGGTGGTCCACTTTGGTAGGAAGAGTGGTAGGAAGGACTATTACTTATGTGGCGAAAAACTGCAGCAGGCGACGGTGCAGAGGGACCTCGGGGTCCTTGTGCATGAGTCGCAAAAACCCAGCTTGCAGGTGCAGCAGGTGGTCAGGAAGGCGAATGGGATGCTGGCCTTCATAGCAAAGGGGATTGAATATAAAAGTAGGGAGGTCTTGCTGCAGCTGTATAGGGCATTGGTGAGGCCGCAGCTGGAGTACTGTGTGCAGTTTTGGTTGCCGCACCTGCGCAAAGATATTTTGGCCTTGGAGGGAGTGCAGAGGAGGTTTACTAGGCTGATACCGGAGGGGGTTGAGCTATGAGGAGAGGCTGAATAAACTGGACTTGTATCGTTAGAATTTAGAAGAATGAGGGGAGATCTCATTGAGACGTATAAGATGATGAATGGGATGGATAGGATAGAGGTGGAGAGACTCTTCACGCTCAGAAAGGACAGTAGGACTAGGGGGCACAGCCTCAAGATAAAAGGGGGGCGGTTTAGAACGGAGTTGTGGAGGAACTTCTTCACTCAAAGGGTGGTGAATCTCTGGAATTCTCTGCCCGTTGAAGTGGTGGAGGCTGCCTCGCTAAATGTTTTTAAGACGCGGGTTGATGGGTTTTTGATAAGAGAGGGGATTAAGGGTTATGGGGAGAGGGCGGGAAAGTGGAACTGAGCAGCGACAGATCAGCCATGATCTTATTGAATGGCGGGGCAGGCTCGAAGGGCTAGATGGCCTACTCCTGCTCCTATTTCTTATGTTCTTATGTTATGTTCTTCCTCTACCCTCTCCCTCGCTACCTCTCACCAGAACATTTGTTGAGCTGAATGATTCCGTTCTCTTTTTTAGAACATAGAACATTACAGCGCAGAACAGGCCCTTCGGCCCACAATGTTGCGCCGACCAATTAAAAAAGCAATGACCCTCTAACCTAAACCAATCCCTTTCCATCCATAAACCTATCCACGGATCTCTTAAACGCCCCCAAACTAGGCGCATCTACAACTGCAGCAGGCAGGGCATTCCAATCCCTCACCACCCTCTGGGTAAAGAACCTACCTCTGACATCCGTCCTATGGCCTGTTCTGCGCTGTAATGTTCTATGTTCTATATCTACCACCCCTTAATTTAAAGCTATGCCCCCTCGTGCTAGCTTTCTCCATCCGAGGAAAAAGGCAATCAAGTGGGGGTCAATGGGTGCTATTCGGATTGGCGGTTGGTGACTAGTGGAGTGCCGCAGGGGTCGGTGCTGGGGCCTCAGCTATTTACCATTTATATAGATGATCTGGAGGAGGGAACCGAGTGTATGGTGTCGAAATTTGCTGATGACACCAAGATTGGTGGAACGGCAAATTGCGCGGAGGATGTGGAGAGTCTACGGAAGGATCTAGATAGACTGGGCGAATGAGCCAGGAACTGGCAAATGGAATTTAATGTTGGCAAGTGTGAGGTGGTCCACTTTGGTAGGAATAATGCTAGGAAGGATTCTTACTGACGTGGAGAAAAACTGCAGCAGGCGACGGTGCAGAGGGACCTCGGGGTCCTTGTGCATGAGTCGCAAAAACCCAGCTTGCAGGTGCAGCAGGTGGTCAGGAAGGCGAATGGGATGCTGGCCTTTATAGCGAGGGGGATTGAATATAAAAGTAGGGAGGTCTTGCTGCAGCTGTATAGGGCATTGGTGAGGCCGCAGCTGGAGTACTGTGTGCAGTTTTGGGCGCCGTACCTACGCAAGGATATTTTGGCCTTGGAGGGAGTGCAGAGGAGGTTTACTAGGCTGATGCCGGAGTTGAGGGGGTTGAGCTTTGAGGAGAGGCTGAATAAACTAGGCTTGTACTCGTTAGAGTTTAGAAGAATGAGGGGAGATCTCATTGAGACGTATAAGATGATGAATGGGATGGATAGGATAGAGGTGGAGAGACTCTTCCCGCTCAGAAAGGACAGTAGGACGAGGGGGCACAGCCTCAAGATAAAAGGGGGGCGGTTTAGAACGGAGTTGAGGAAGAACTTCTTCACTCAAAGGGTGGTGAATCTCTGGAATTCTCTGCCCGTTGAAGTGGTGGAGGCTACCTCGCTAAATATTTTTAAGATGCGGGTTGATGGGTTTTTGATAAGAGAGGGGATTAAGGGTTATGGGGAGAGGGCGGGAATGTGGAACTGAGCCACGACAGATCAGCCATGATCTTATTGAATGGCGGGGCAGGCTCGAAGGGCTAGATAGCCTACTCCTGCTAATACTTATGTTCTTATGTCCACCCTGTCTAAACCTCTAATCATCTTATATGTTTCAATAAGGTCCCCTCTTAGCTGCCTTCTTTCTAATGAAAACAACCCCAAATCCCTCAGTCTCTCCTCATAGGACCTTCCCTCCATACGAGGCAACATCCTGGTAAACCTCCTCTGCACCCTCTCCAATGCCTCCACATCCTTCCTATAATGTGAGGACCAGAATTGCACACAATACTCCAAGTGCGGATGCACCAGAGTTTTGTACAGTTGCAACATGACGTTGCTGCTCCTAAATTCAATCCCCCTACCAATAAACGCCGAGACACCGTATGCCTTCCTAACTACCTTATGTACTTGATTCCCAACTTTCAGGGATCTATGTACACATACACCTAGATCCCTCTGTTCATCAATACTATTCAGAGTCCTACCGTTAGCCCTATACTCTACACATCTGTTATTCCTGCCAAAGTGAATTACCTCACACCTTTCCGCATTAAACTCCATGTGCTACCACTCGGCCCAGCTCTGCAACTTGTCCAAGTCTCTCTGTAAACTATGACACCCCTCTTCACTATCACTATCTTCACTATCTCCGACTTTGGTGTCATCAGCAAATTTACTGATCCACCCAACTATACCCTCATCCAGATCATTTATAAAAATTACAAACAGCAGTGACCCCAAAACAGATCCCTGAGGCACACCACTCGTAACCGAACTCCATGACGAATACTTTCCATCAACCACCACCCTCTGTCTCCTATCCGCCAGCCAATTCCTGATCCAATTAACTAAATCACCCTCAATCCCATACATCTTCATTTTCTGCAGAAGCCTTCCATGGTGAACCTTATGAAACGCCTTGCTAAAATCCATATACACCACATCAACTGCCTTACTCCCATCCACCTCTTTGGTCACTTTCTCAAAGAACTCAATAAGGTTAGTAAGGCACGACCTTCCCTCCACAAAACCATGCTGACTATCTCTAATCAATTCATTACTCTCCAAATAACTATAAATCCTATCCCTAATAATTTTTGCTAAAACTTTGCCCACAACAGAAGTAAGACTCACCGGTCTGTAATTCCCGGGGAAGTCTCTGTTCCCCTTCTTAAACAATGGGACAACATTCGCTATCCTCCAATCTTCTGGCACTATACCTGTGACCAACAACGACCTGAAGATCAGAGACAGAGGCTCTGATCTTTTTGTCCCGTTGCCTTTTCTACTTTTCTCATTCCTTCAATCTGCATGATTTCAGAGCTCAGCTCAGCCTCTTAATGCTCCAACACTGACTCTGAATGCTCATCACTCCCTGGGCTCTTCCTGTGTTTTTCTCAATTTAACAAATACTTGTTTGCAAGTTCAGTCTCTGCAGAATGGAACTTCCTATTGAGATTGGCCCTATTGAGATATGGGGTGAAATAAATGGGGCAATCTGTTAGTGAGTGAGGCTACTGGGCCAAGGGATGGGGTGTCCTGCAGCAGTTTCACACTGATGTGTGGACAGGCTCCTGTGCCTCAGCAGTAAACTGGAGCTGGCAGAGGGAACATGCTGTCAGAATGAAGCTCTGGTTTTCACCTGTGGGAAAAATGGCCCTGTTTATCTCTCCTTCATACACACAAAATGATGCAGCGACATTGTGAACTCATGTTGCTAGAGGCATTGGCAGACAGAGCAGGTTGAAACCCTCCAACATGGAGTTTCTACTGCAAAGCCCTGTTGAAATCAGTAATGTGTTTGTCTGGGGTTGGCTGATTGTGATCCTGGGATAATTCTCCCTGGGCGGTGTCTCGCTGGGTCTTGTTTGCAGTGATGGTTCTCTTTTTGCACTCTATTCTCTGGTAATTTTAGCATCTTTCACTTCTTCAGGATTTCACAAAACACCTTATTAGCTAATTAAATCAACCTTCACAGTGCAGTTACTGTTCACAGTTAGCAAAGTCCCAATAAGAACATTGGGACCAAATCATCTGCTCTTGTGATGTTGCTTGCAAGACAAATCTTGGCTGGATCACTGAAAAGCATAGAACATAGAACATAGAACATTACAGCGCAGAACAGGCCCTTCGGCCCACGATGTTGCGCCGACCAGTTACAAAACAATGACCCACTAGCCTAAACCAATCTCTTTCCATCCATAAACCTATCCACAAATCAGCACTTCCCTGATTTTTCTTTCAGATCCTACCATGGGATCTTTGACATTCACCTGACAGGGTTCAGATTTCAAAAAATACTAGCACCTCTAATGGTGCGGCACTCCCTCAGCACTGACCCTCTGACAGTGCGGCACTCCCTCGGCGCTGGCCCTCTGGACGGAGTGGCGCTCCCTCTGGACGGTGCGGCGCTCCCTCAGCGCTGGCCCTCTGGACGGTGCGGCGCTCCCTCGGCGCTGGCCCTCTGGACGGTGCGGCGCTCCCTCGGCGCTGGCCCTCTGGACGATGCGGCGCTCCCTCGGCGCTGGCCCTCTGGACGGTGCGGCGCTCCCTCGGCGCTGGCCCTCTGGATGGTGCGGCGCTCCCTCGGCGCTGGCCCTCTGGACGATGCGGCGCTCCCTCGGCGCTGGCCCTCTGGACGGTGCGGCACTCCCTCGGCGCTGGCCCTCTGGACGGTGCGGTGCTCCCTCGGCGCTGACCCTCTGGACGGTGCGGCGCTCCCTCGGCGCTGGCCCTCTGGACGGTGCGGTGCTCCCTTGGCGCTGGCCCTCTGGACGGTGCGGCACTCCCTCGGCGCTGGCCCTCTGGACGGTGCGGCGCTCCCTCTGGACGGTGCGGCGCTCCCTCTGGACGGTGCGGCACTCCCTCGGCGCTGGCCCTCTGGACGGTGCGGCGCTCCCTCTGGACGGTGCGGCGCTCCCTCTGGACGGTGCGGCACTCCCTCGGCGCTGGCCCTCTGGACGGTGCGGCGCTCCCTCAGCGCTGGCCCTCTGGACGGTGCGGCGCTCCCTCTGGACGATGCGGCGCTCCCTCTGGACGATGCGGCGCTCCCTCTGGACGATGCGGCGCTCCCTCAGTGCTGGCCCTCTGGACGGTGCGGCGCTCCCTCAGCGCTGGCCCTCTGGACAGTGCGGCGCTCCCTTGGCGCTGGCCCTCTGGACGGTGCGGCGCTCCCTTGGCGCTGGCCCTCTGGACAGTGCGGCGCTCCCTTGGCGCTGGCCCTCTGGACGGTGCGGCGCTCCCTTGGCGCTGGCCCTCTGGACAGTGCGGCACTCCCTCGGCGCTGGCCCTCTGGACGGTGCGGCGCTCCCTCGGTGCTGGCCCTCTGGACAGTGCGGCACTCCCTCGGCGCTGGCCCTCTGGACGGTGCGGCGCTCCCTCGGTGCTGGCCCTCTGGACGGTGCGGCGCTCCCTTGGCGCTGGCCCTCTGGACAGTGCGGCACTCCCTCGGTGCTGGCCCTCTGGACGGTGCGGCGCTCCCTCGGTCTACCTGTGTCCTGACACTGTGACCACTTGTTCTCGAATCCCCCAGCCAGAGAAAACCACATTCCTGCATCCAGTCTGTTCAACCCAGTCACAATTTCACTCTGGTGAATTCCTTTCCCAGTGTACTCCCCTCCTAGCACCCTTCTCTTCCCACCAAACCCTCCCTCATCCCTTTTCTCTTCCTCCCAACGCACCCTCTGCTTGCACCATCCCATTCCCCGAGCCACCTCCACTGACACCCTGATGGATTGTCCCTGACCCCATCACCCTGGGTTAGACACTAAGTTCTCTGGAGTGGGACCTGGACTGTGATGTTTGATTTGGAGGTGTGTGTGTGTTAGCCATTGGACCACAGCTGAAACACCGAAACCACAGAACAGAACATTGCAGCGACAATATGGGATTGACTAAGAGTGCCCCAGCTCCTGGGATAGTGATAGAGCAGAGCTGACAGGTACTCAGTTGCTCTGCTTTTAGTAACCGTGTGTACATAGTCACCCACCTTCAACTCCAGAAGTCAAGGTGAAGCTTGTTTGAGCCAACCAGCCAGTTATTGGCAGCAGCTTACACGTTTCAGTATGTGAGATGGTTCAGTGCAAAGCTTCCTGGTGAGTTTCTTTTTTTGTCACTTCAATTCTTGTGGAAGCTGGAACTTGTTGCCGGGGAAGGGAGTGAAAGCGGATACGGTATGACTTTTAAGGGGCATCTTGACAAGTACATGAATAGGATTGGAATAGAGGGGTATGGTCCCTGGAAGGGGAGGGGGTTTTAGTTCAGTCGAGCAGCATGGCCAGTGCAGGCTTAGAGGGCTGAAGGGCCTGTTCCTGTGCTGGAATTTTCTTTGTTCTTTGAAACCTGAAATGCGGGGCTGGGTGGTCTGTGAGCAATGCAGGAACTTAGGGCATTTGTTGGACTTGCCTGATTTCTGGCCATTCCTGGTTTAACGATTTTCCTCAAATATTATAATCCCTAATCTAAAAGAGGACATGAGAAGACTTTGGCTGATAGGATTAAGGAGAATCCTAAGGCGTTCTATAGATATGTTAAGAACAGAAGGTTGGTTAGGGCAAGATTGGGGCCAGTTAGAGACAGCAGAGGGAATTTGTGTGAGGAACCGGAAGAGATTGGAGAGGCATTGAACCAATATTTCTCTTCAGTGTTCACGCAGGGGGACATAAATATAGCTGTGGAGAACACTGGGTTACAGGGTTGTAAACTGGACAGTATTGCAGTTGATAAGGAGGATGTGCTAGATATTCTTGAGGGTTTGAAAATAGATAAGTCCCCTGGGCCGGACGGGATTTACCCTAAGATTCTCTGGGAGGCAAGAGAAGTGATTGCAGAGCCTCTGGCTCTGATCTTCAGGTCGTTGTTGGTCACCGGTATAGTGCCAGAAGATTGGAGGACAGCGAATGTTGTCCCATTGTTTAAGAAGGGGAACAGAGACTTCCCCAGGAATTATAGACCGGTGAGTCTTACTTCGGTTGTGGGTAAGGTTTTAGCAAAAATTATTAGGGATAGGATTTATAGTTATTTGGAGAGTAATATATTGATTGGAGATAATCAGCATGGTTTTGTGGAGGGTAGGTCGTGCCTTACTAACCTTATTGAGTTTTTTGAGAAAGTGACCAAAGAGGTGGATAGGGGTAAGGCAGTTGACGTGGTATATATGGATTTTAGTAAGGCGTTTGATAAGGTTCACCATGGAAGCCTTCTGCAGAAATTGCAGATGTATGGGATTGAGGGTGATTTAGGTAATTGGATCAGGAATTGGCTGGCAGATAGGAGACAGAGGGTGGTGGTTGATGGTAAGTATTCGTCATGGAGTTCAGTTACGAGTGGTGTGCCTCAGGGATCTGTTTTGGGGCCATTGCTGTTGTAATTTTTATAAATGATCTGGATGAGGGTATAGTTGGGTGGATTAGTAAATTTGCTGATGACACCAAAGTCGGAGGTGTGATAGATAGTGAGGAAGGGTGTCTTAGTTTACAGGGGGACTTGGACAAGTTGCAGAGCTGGGCCGAGAGGTGGCGGATGGAGTTTAATGTGGAAAAGTGTGAGGTAATTCACTTTGGCAGGAATAACAGATGTGTAGAGTATAGGGCTAACAGTAGGACTCTGAATGGTGTGGATGAGCAGAGGGATCTAGGTGTATGTGTACATAGATCCCTGAAAGTTGGGAATCAAGTAGATAGGGTTGTTAGGAAGGCATACGGTGTCTTGGCGTTTATTGGTAGGGGGATTGAATTTAGGAGCCGCAGCGTCATGTTGCAACTGTACAAGACTCTGGTGCGGCCACACTTGGAGTATTGTGTGCAGTTCTGGTCCCCACATTATAGGAAGGATGTGGAGGCTTTGGAGAGGGTGCAGAGGAGGTTTACCAGGATGTTGCCTGGTATGGAGGGGAGGTCCTATGAGGAGAGACTGAGGGATAGAACATTACAGCACAAACAGGCCCTTCGGCCCTCGAGTTGCGCCGATTACATCAACCCCACCAATCTATAGACCTATCTATAACCCCCAATCCCATTAAACCCCATATACTCATCCAGAAGTCTTTTAAAAGACCCCAGCGAGTTCGCCTCCACCACCGATGACGGCAGCCGATTCCATTCACTCACCACCCTCTGAGTGAAAAACTTACCCCTAACATCACCTCTGTACTTCCCTCCCCGCACCTTAAATCTGTGTCCTCTCGTAGCGACCATTTCAACCCGGGGAAATAGCCTCTGAGAGTCCACCCTATCTATTCCTCTCAACATTTTATAAACTTCTATCAGGTCGCCTCTCAACCTTCGCCTCTCTAGGGAAAAGAGTCCCAGCTCCCTCAACCTATCTTCATAAGGCATGCCTCCCAGTCCAGGCAACATCCTTGTAAATCTCCTCTGCACCCTTTCAATAGCTTCTACGTCTTTCCTATAGTGAGGCGACCAGAACTGCGCACAGTACTCCAAATGAGGCCTGACAAGGGTCCTGTAAAGTTGCAGCATTACCTCCCGACTCCTAAACTCAATCCCTCGATTAATGAAGGCCAGTACACCATACACCTTCTTGACCACCTCCTCCACCTGCGAGGCCGATTTAAGAGTCCTGTGGACCCGGACCCCGAGATCCTTCTGCTCTTCAACGCTACTAAGACTCCTGCCCTTGATAGTGTACTCGTTCATCCCGTTGGTTCTGCCGAAATGGACGACTCCACATTTATCCGCGTTGAAGTCCATCTGCCACTTCTCCGCCCATTCCTGCATCCTATCTATGTCCTGCTGCAACTTTTGACATCCTTCCAGACCATCCACAACACCACCGACCTTCGTGTCATCAGCGAACTTGCTAACCCATTTGAGGTTGTTTTCGTTAGAAAGAAGGCGGCTAAGAGGGGACCTTATTGAAACATATAAGATGATTAGAGGTTTAGATAGGGTGGACAGTGATCGCCTTTTTCCTCAGATGGAGAAAGCTAGCAAGAGGGGGCATAGCTTTAAATTAAGGGGTAGTAGTTATAGGACGGATGTCAGGGGTAGGTTCTTTACCCAGAGGGTGGTGAGGGATTGGAATGCCCTGCCTGCTGCACTTGTAAATGCGCCTAGTTTGGGGGCGTTTAAGAGATCCGTGGATAGGTTTATGGATGGAAAGGGTTTGGTTTAGGTTAGAGGGTCATTGCTTTTAACTGGTTTGTGCAACATCGTGGGCTGAAGGGCCTGTTCTGCGCTGTAATGTTCTGTGTTCTAGTAAATGCATTGCAGCCAGGGCTTTATACCAACAACACTTTGCTGATGTATTACACCTGGAACCTTTTAGAACAGCAAAAATTCAATTCAACTAATAAAATATACACTCGCAGGGCAGATAAAGTAGGATTAGATACAGAGTAAAGCTCCTACACTGTCCACATCAAACACTCCCAGGACAGGTACAGCACGGGGTTAGATACAGAGTAAAGCTCCCTCTACACTGTCCCCCACATCAAACACTCCCAGGACAGGTACAGCACGGGGTTAGATACAGAGTAAAGCTCCCTCTACACTGTCCCCATCAAACACTCCCAGGACAGGTACAGCACGGGGTTAGATACAGAGTAAAGCTCCCTCTTTTTTAATACAAAAACATATTTAAAGCCCTAGAGGTCCCAAAAGTTAAAATAATCTATTCACAAAAATAGCAGCCTGCATCTCATTAATAAATGAACCAACTGCCACGTTCCACCAGAAAAACCAAGGACAGGATTCTAGGTTTCCAAATGATGTCTATGATGACAGTGTTCTTGCTGTGCTTTCAGGACTAGAGCTGTTTTCACTATACTTGTTGTAAGGCTCCCAGCCTGATGATGCTGTGCCCTCTGATAGCCACCAGCCAATGTTGTTTTGCTGGCTCACAGATGCCTTCTCAGTAGATTCATTCAAAACCAGCAAGTTGCAAAGTGCCTTGCACACATCTCCCTGCTTTCTGTTTTAGTGACCCTTTCTTGCCCATGAACCTTTGGGGTGATGGGCTTCGCTCAAGTTTGCGGTTGGGCGGATTTGCTTTTTCTCTTCCTTCCCCTCTTCTCTTCAGTACTGTGCGAGAATGATTAAAATCATTGTAATTGAATTTTTTTTCTTTATTTCAGGTGCAACGAAGGAGATAGGTTCAGCTCTGACCAGGATGTGTATGAGACATCGCAGTATCGAATCGAGGCTCAGGCAGCTCACTGCGTACGTCTGTTTCTTAAAGTAAACCTCTGTCATTCACTCACTCTATTCTACCTCACTCGTATCTTATTCTCTCATTCATATTCTTCCTGTCTGTCTGTGAGGTGCGCACACACTCTCCGCTCCCCATCACTTGCTAAGTTATTTTCTCTTTACTCTGACAGAGCGCTAACAGACAGTCTGATAAACCCTCTGGAGGGTCGGATTGAGGAGTGGAAGAAAATTGCTAACCAATTGGACAAAGACCATGCCAAAGGTAACTGATCCATCCCGACGCTCCCATACACTCCTGCTCTGATCCGTCCTGACACTCTCACCCTTTCCCAAAGTGAACCTTCCCAGGGCGTGCACTCCCACTTCTATCCATCCTGGTGCACTCTCTCCTGCTGTGATCTATCTCACTGCTTATCGCTCTCGTCCATCTCACGTGCATTTTCACACTTTGCTATCCGCCTCACCGCTCTCGCTCTCCCCCACCCTGGTCCCCCTCCCCCCTCTCGCTCTCCCCCACCCTGGTCCACCTCCCCCCTCTCGCTCTCCCCACCCTGGTTCCCCTCACCGCTCTCGCTCTCCCCCGCCCTGGTCCACCTCACCGCTCTCGCTCTCCCCCACCCTGGTCCACCTCCCCCCTCTCGCTCTCCCCACCCTGGTTCCCCTCACCGCTCTCGCTCTCCCCCGCCCTGGTCCACCTCACCGCTCTCGCTCTCCCCCACCCTGGTCCCCCTCACCGCTCTCGCTCTCCCCCACCCTGGTCCCCCTCACCGCTCTCGCTCTCCCCCACCCTGGTCCCCCTCACCGCTCTCGCTCTCCCCCACCCTGATCCCCCTCACCACTCTCGCTCTCCCCCACCCTGGTCCCCCTCACCACTCTCGCTCTCCCCCACCCTGGTCCCCCTCACCGCTCTCACTCTCCCCCACCCTGGTCCCCCTCACCGCTCTCGCTCTCCCCCACCCTGGTCCCCCTCACCGCTCTCGCTCTCCCCCACCCTGGTCCCCCTCACCGCTCTCGCTCTCCCCCACCCTGGTCCCCCTCACCGCTCTCGCTCTCCCCCACCCTGGTCCCCCTCACCGCTCTCGCTCTCCCCCACCCTGGTCCGCCTCACCGCTCTCGCTCTCCCCCACCCTGGTCCCCCTCACCGCTCTCGCTCTCCCCCACCCTGGTCCCCCTCACCGCTCTCGCTCTCCCCCACCCTGGTCCCCCTCACCGCTCTCGCTCTCCCCCACCCTGGTCCGCCTCACCGCTCTCGCTCTCCCCCGCCCTGGTCCCCCTCCCCCCTCTCGCTCTCCCCCACCCTGGTCCACCTCACCGATCTCGCTCTCCCCCACCCTGGTCCGCCTCACCGCTCTCGCTCTCCCCCACCCTGGTCCCCCTCACCGCTCTCGCTCTCCCCCACCCTGGTCCCCCTCACCCCTCTCGCTCTCCCCCGCCCTGGTCCCCCTCACCCCTCTCGCTCTCCCCCGCCCTGGTCCCCCTCACCCCTCTCGCTCTCCCCCGCCCTGGTCCCCCTCACCCCTCTCGCTCTCCCCCACCCTGGTCCCCCTCACCGCTCTCACTCTCCCCCACCCTGGTCTGCCTCCCCCCTCTCGCTCTCCCCCACCCTGGTCCCCCTCACCCCTCTCGCTCTCCCCCGCCCTGGTCCCCCTCACCCCTCTCGCTCTCCCCCACCCTGGTCTCCCTCACCGCTCTCGCTCTCCCCCACCCTGGTCCCCCTCACCCCTCTCGCTCTCCCCCACCCTGGTCCCCCTCACCGCTCTCGCTCTCCCCCACCCTGGTCCCCCTCACCGCTCTCGCTCTCCCCCACCCTGGTCCCCCTCACCGCTCTCGCTCTCCCCCGCCCTGGTCCCCCTCACCGATCTTGCTCTCCCCACCCTGGTCCCCCTCACCCCTCTCGCTCTCCCCACCCTGGTCCCCCTCACCGCTCTCACTCTCCCCCGCCCTGGTCCCCCTCACCCCTCTCACTCTCCCCCGCCCTGGTCCCCCTCACCGCTCTCGCTCTCCCCCACCCTGGTCCCCCTCACCGCTCTCGCTCTCCCCCACCCTGGTCCCCCTCACCGCTCTCGCTCTCCCCCAATAGGAGACATTTTCATTCTCTCAATTTTTCATGAATCTTCACAATCCAGCCAAATAACCAACGAGTCTGCAAACCTGTACGTACAAGAAAAAGAAGCACATTATCTTTTAAAGTCATAGAATCATAATATACAGAAAGAGGCCATTCAGCCTATTGTGTTTGTGCCTGCTCTCTGTAGAGAAAGTCACACGGTCCCATTCACCTGCTGCATTCTCGCATCTTTATTTCCCTCAAGCATCCATCCAGCTTCCTTTCAAAATCATTCATTGTTGCCTCTTCCACCCTTGTAGGCAGTGAGTTCCAGGTTATTACTAACCTTGTAAAAAAAAAATCAAACAAAAGGATTTCCCCCATACCCCTGTCGTGCCATCAGGTAATGGGAACAACTTTCCCTTGGTCGACCTTACCTAAACCTGTCAAAATTCTGTACACCCTCATTCTCCATGGAGCAAAGGAAACCAATCCCAGCTGGTCCAACCTCACCTTGCAATGAAACCATTCATGTTGTCAGAGGTACAACACAATGTTGTTGTGATGCAGTGTCTATGCACAAGCTTCCAGGACCAGGATACAAGGCTACCTGGTTTCTCCTCAGAGCAGATGGACTGAAATATACAGTAAATGGCAGAACCCTTGAGTTTTGATGAGGGATCTGGGTTTACAGGTACACAGGTCACTGAAAGTGGCAACACAGGTGGAGAAGGTAGTCAAGAAGGCATACAGCATGCTTACCTTCATCGGCCAGGGCACTGAGTTTAAAAATTGGCAAGTTGTGTTGCAGTTTTATAGAACCTTAGTTAGGCCACATTGGAATATAGTGTTCAATTCTGGTTGTCACACTACCAGAAGGGTGTGGAGGCTTTGGAGAGGGTACAGAAAAGATTTACCAGGATGTTGCCTGATATGGAGGGCATTAGCTATGAGGAGAGGTTGGAGAAACTTGGTTTGTTCTCACTGGAACGATGGAGGTTGATGGGAGACCTGATAGAAATCTACAAGATTATGAGAGGCATGGACAGAGTGGATAGTCAGAAGCTTTTTCCCAGGGTGGAAGAGTCAATTACTCGGGGGCACAGGTTTAAGGTGCGAGGGGCAAGGTTTAAAGGAGATGTACGAGGCAAGTTTTTTTTTAAGAGGGTGGTGGATGCCTGGAACTCGCTGTCAGGGGAGGTGGAGAAACAGAGGTCCCCCCACCCCGGAGCTGAGATCAGATCCGATATTGCTGAAGGAGTGAATCTGTAGTTAGCCCACTCTTTTATATACACACACACACACACAGTCCCTTCCTACCCAGTGTTGTATATCATTTTCATTAAATGCAAATCTGTGCATGTTCCAAGATATTGATTGGGCCGGTGATTCACTCAAGCTGCTCCCAGGATTTTGGCATAGAATTTGTGGTCTGGAGAACAAATTGTGACATGCAGTAAATGTTACAAATCACAGGGCTGGTCGTGAAATGTCAAACAGCATCAAACCTGTTGATGATGTGTAACAAAATTCCACTGCTGCTGCTGTCAGATTTGTTTTGTTTAAAACCCTTTCTGTTAACAGTATCTCCAATGGTAATTTTTGCAGAATACAAGAAAGCTCGACAGGAGATTAAGAAGAAATCATCTGATACACTGAAACTGCAGAAGAAAGTGAAGAAAGGTTTGTGAATCTTAATCTGGAGTTGGAATGCCTGCGTTTACTAAACCTAGGTCTTTGAAAGATTTGAGTGGAGCTAACTCAGATCTGCTGCTGTTGTGTCTATGGACCGTGTATAAACAAGGGAGGGACCAATGAGTAACCAGGCAACTGAATATAGCCCTCAAGAACCAGGAAGTATTGCAAAATGAAACAATTAAAGTGATCACTTAATCTCTGTTCCCACACTACCCTCACCCTCTCACCTGTCTTTCCAACTGCCAGTTACTAACTATCCATTGGTTAACATACCACCTGATGTTCATCATTAGAGAGTTCTGCAGGACTGATTAAACATAGTCCTCAATTTAGTTCAGACGTTCCTCCTTTCTCACTGCTTTAGGAAATTAAAATTGTGCTGTGTGTTTGAGATGGAGTTTATTATGTACCAATAATCGAAAATATTTGTCACCTGTCAGTTATTGGTTAATGATTTTGGATGATAAAAATTGTCCAACTGGGCCCAAAGTATAGCCAACAGCCAATCGAAAGAATAAATTATACAGACACATAGAAAATAGGAGCAGGAGTTATACCATTCAGCCCTTCGAACCTGCTCCACTGTTTAATATGATCATGGCTGATCGTCTATATCAACACTGCACTCACGCACTCTCCCCGGAGCCCAGGACAGCTCTCGAGTCTAGAAATTTATTTGTTTCTTGGATATATTCAGTGACTTGGCCACTGCAGCTCACTCTGCCCATAGCCAGAGGAAACGACATCCCTACATCCAGTCTGTCCAGCTCTGTCAGAATTTTATGTTTCAATTAGATCCTCATTCTTCCAAATTCCAGTGAATACAGGCCCAATCTCTCCTCGTATGAAATTCCTGCCATCCCAGGAATCAGTCTGGTGCCCTCCCTAGGGGGCACAGCCTCAAGATAAAGGGGGGGCGGTTTAGAACAGAGTTGAGGAGGAACTTCTTCACTCAAAGGGTGGTGAATCTCTGGAATTCTCTGCCCGTTGAAGTGGTGGAGGCTGCCTCGCTAAATATTTTTAAGACGCGGGTTGATGGGTTTTTGATAAGAGAGGGGATTAAGGGTTATGGGGAGAGGGCAGGAAGGTGGAGCTGAGCCACGACAGATCAGCCATGATCTTATTGAATGGCGGGGCAGGCTCGAAGGGCCAGATGGCCTACTCCTGCTCCTATTTCTTATGTTCTTTCTTAGGTAAGAAAACCAAAACTGGGCACAGTACTCCAGCTGTTGTCTCACCAAGGTCCTGTATCATTGCAGTAAGACTGCTGCAGTAATGCCGCTGTGCTCAAATCCTCTTGCAATGAAGGCCAAGATACCATTTCCCTTCCTAACTGCTTGCTGCTCCTTTCAGATCCTGTCCCTCAGGATTCTTCCGAGTAACTCCCCCACCACTGAGGTTCCTCTCTGATTGACCTATAATCTCCTGTCTGCCCCTACCTCCCGGTTTTAATAAAGGGACAATGTTAGCAGTCCCCCAGTCTTCTGGCACCTCACCTGTGAGAAGTCTTACAACACCAGGTTAAAGTCTAAGAGGTTTATTTGGTAGCACAAACCACAAGCTTTCAGAGCACTGCTCCTTCATCAGGTGAGTGGAAGTTCTGTTCACAAACAGGGCAGATAAAGATACAAACTCAATTTACAAATTAATGGTTGGGAAATATGAAGACATCAGGCAGAAAATTGGACGAGTAAACTGGAAGGAGGTGTTCTTGGGGAAAAGTACTGAAGGAAGGTGGCGGATTTTAGAACATAAGAACATAAGAAATAGGAGCAGGAGTAGGCCATCCAGCCCTTCGAGCCTGCCCCGCCATTCGGGTTTGACTGGAGCTCTGAACAACAACGTTCCGATGAGACAAGGAGGTTTTGGTAGGTCGCGGGAACCGTGGTGCACGAAGGTTGTGGTGAACCTAGTCAGGAAGAAAAGAAAGGTGTATAAAAGGTTCAGAGAGCTAAGAGATGTTAAGGATCTAGAGGAGTATAAGGCTTGTAGAAAGGAGCTTAAAAAGGAAATTAGGAGAGCCAGAAGGGGTCATGAGAAGGCCTTAGTGGGTAAGATTAAGAAGAATCCCAAGGCCTTCTACAAATATGTGAAAACTGAAAGGATGAGAAGTAAAGGGATAGGACCTATAAAAGGTGAAGGGGGTAAAGTTTGTGTGGAACCGGAAGAAATGGCAGAGGTGCTTAATGAGTACTTTGCCTCGGTATTCACGGTGGAAAGTGATCTGGGAGGTTGTACTACAGGTTTGCGGCAGACTGAAAAGATTGAGTATGTGAATGTTAAGAAAAAGGATGTGTTGGAACTTTTAAACTCTATCAAGATAGATAAGTCGCCGGGACCGGATGCGATGTACCCAGGATACTGTGGGAGGCGAGGGAAATGATTGCAGGGCCCCTGGCGATGATCTTTGCATCGTCGATGGAGATGGGAGAGGTTCCAGAGGATTGGAGGATTGCGAATGAAGTTCTTATTTTCAAGAAAGGGAACAGGGATAGCCCAGGAAATTACCGACCGGTGAGTCTGACCTCAGTGGTTGGTAAGTTGATGGAGAGGATTCTGAGGGACAGGATTTATGAGCATTTGGAGAAGTTTAGTATGATCAGGAATAGTCAGCACGGTTTTGTCAAGAGCAGGTCGTGCCTTACGAGCCTAGTTGAGTTCTTTGAAAATGTGACTGAACGCATTGACAAAGGAAGAACGGTGGATGTGGTGTATATGGACTTCAGCAAGACGTTTGATAAGGTTCCCCCATGCAAGACTTCTTGAGAAGGTGAGAGGGCATGGGATCCAAGGGGCTTTGGCCTTGTGGATCCAGAACTGCCTTGCCTGCAGAAGGCAGAGAGTGGTTGTGGGTGGGGGAGGTCGGTCACCAGTGGGGTGCCCCAGGGATCTGTTCTGGGACCCTTGCTGTTTGTCATTTTCATAAATGACCTGGATGAGGAGGTGGAGGGATGGGTTAGTAAGTTCGCCGACAATACGAAGGTTGGTGGTGTTGTGGATGGTCTGGAGGGATGTCAGAAGTTGCAGCAATACATAAATAGGATGCAAGACTGGGCGGAGAAGTGGCAGATGGACTTCAATGCGGATAAATGTGTAGTGGTCCATTTTGGCAGGACCAATGGGATGAAGGAATACAATATCAAGGATAGGAGTCTTAGCTGGGTTGAGGAGCAGAAGGATCTTGAGATCTGGGTCCATAGGACTCTTAAATCGGCCTCGCAGGTGGAGGATGTGGTCAAGAAGGCGTATGGTGTACTGGCCTTCATTAATCGATGGATTGAGTTTAGAAGTCGGGAGGTAATGCTGCAACTTTATAAGTCCCTTGTCAGACCCCACTTGGAGTACTGTGCGCAGTTCTGGTCGCCTCACTACAGGAAGGATGTGGAAGCTATTGAGAGGGTACAGAGAAGATTTACAAGGATGTTGCCTGGATTGGGAGGCATGCCTTATGAAGATAGGTTGAGGGAGCTGGGACTCTTTTCCCTGGAGAGGCGAAGGTTGAGAGGCGACCTGATAGAGCTTTATAAAATGTTGAGAGGAATAGATAGGGTGGATTCTCAGAGGCTATTTCCCAGGGCTGAAATGGTCGCTACGAGAGGACACAGATTTAAGGTGCAGGGAGGGAAGTACAGAGGAGATGTCGGGTAAGTTTTTCACTCAGAGGGTGGTGAGTGAGTGGAATCGGCTGCCGTCAGTGGTGGTGGAGGCAAACTCACTGGGGTCTTTTAAAAGACTTCTAGATGAGTAAATGGGATTTAATGGAATTGGCAGTTACAGATAGTTCTATGGCTTGGTAGGTATAGAAGTGATCGGCGCAACTTGTGGGCCAAAGGGCCTGTTTGTGCTGTAGTGTTCTATGTTCTGTGAACGCGAGTCTTTATAGGTAATCAAGTCTTAAAGGTCCATGTGAATGGAGAGAGGGCTAAGGACAGGTTAAAGAGATGTGTTTTGTCTCCAGCCAGGACAGTTAGACTTTGCAAGCCCAGGCAAGTCGTGGGGGTTACAGATAGTGTGACATGATCCTGGTTGAGGCCGTCCTCACACGCGTGGAACTTAGCTATCGGTTTCTGCTCAGCGACTCTGCGTTGCCATGTGTCGTGAAGGCCACCTTGGAGAAAGCTTGCTCGAAGATTGGAGGCCGAATGCCTGTGACCTCTGAAGTGTTCCCGAACAGGAAGGGAACACTCCTGCCTGGTGATTGTCAAGCAGTGTTCATTCATCCGTTGTCATAGCATGGTGTCCCCAGTGTACCATGCCTGGGACAGTCCACATCGCTTTATCTGTGGCCAGAGAGGATTTGAAAATCACTGTCAGTGCCTCTGATGTCTCCTCAGCAGCCTGGGATACATCACGTCTGGGACTGTGGTTTTATCCACATTTAAGTTAAACCTGCTGGTATCTCTCCTCTTTCTCAGTTAATTTGCTCTAATATTTCACAGTCCTCCACCCTGATGTCTGCGACGTCCTTTTCCATTGTGAAGACCAATGCAAAGTGTACGTTGAGGACTGTACTCGCATCTTTCGGGTTCCCACAAACATTATTTATATGGTCCCTAACTGACCCTACACTTTCCCTAATTATTCTGTAGCTCTTTATATGTTTAAAAGATCTCTTTTGGTTTCCCTTTATTCTACCTGCCGAGCTTTTCCACACACTCTCTCCACTTTCCTAATTTCCTTTTTAAAATCCCCCCCCTGCATTTCCTCTATTCCTCTGCACTTCCAGTATTCCTCTAGGGACTCTGCCATATTGAGCCAAATCTACCAAAATCTTCTCTTTTCTTAATTCTGCCCTTATATGCCTTCACATCCAGGGTTCTTTGCTTTTGGTCCCACCCTTTGTCTTTACTGGAACATACTTGTCCTGTATTCTTGCAGTCATCCCATTGGTCTGACATGGTTTTATTGCAAGTACTGCTCCCAGTTCACTTGGGCCAAATTGCATCTCAGTAAAATTAGCCATTACCCAGGTAAGAATTTGTATTTCCTGCCTCTTCCTTATCCTTTTCCATAACTATCCCAATACATTTAGAAAGGCTTAGTATGATTAGAACATGTCAGCATGGATTTACGAAAGGGAAATCCATTAGATATAACCAGTAGGGTGGATTGAGGGGAACAAGTAGATGTATTATATCTAGATTTCTAAAATATATTCAATAATGTGCCACACAAAAGGTTAATTGGTAAGATATGGCTGTAAATTGGGAGAGGTGAGTGTGCAGAGGGACCTGGGTGTCCTTATGCACCAGTTACTGAAGGTCAGCATGCAGGCGCAGCAGGTGGTGAAGAAGGCAAATGGCATGTTGGCCTCCATTGCAAGAGGTTTTAAGTACAGGAGCAGGGATGTGTTGTTTGAACTGTACAGGGCCTTGGTGAGGCCACACCTAGGGTAATGTGTGCAGTTTTGGCCTCCTTTTCTGAGGAAGGATGTTCTTGCTCTCGAGGGAATCCAGGCTGATTCCAGGGATTGTGGGACTGATGTATGGGGAGAGATTGAGCTGGTTAGGATTGTTTTCACAGAAGTTCAGTTGAGTGGTGGGGGGGGGGAATCTCATAGACACTTTATAAAATTCCAACAGGTCCAGACAAGATAGATGCAAGGAGGATGTTTCCCATGGTGGGGGAGTCCAGAACCAGGGATCACAGTCTAGATGGCCTACTCCTGCTACTATTTCTTATGTTCTTATCTGCTTGTCTTTCTAGACTAAAGAATATTATCCCATTTGAAGTGGCCCTTGTTCTGTCTTTGGATTCCAGCCCTGTCAAGGCTGATGAAAGTTTCTTTATTGAGGGATGGGTGTGAAATTTTCTGCTCAATGTCTGCTTATTCAATATCCACACCTTCCAACCCCAAAACCCTCCTCTGTTGAAGGTGCTGCCTCACAGGGGCATGAGTGTGAGCCTCCGCAGTGAGCAAGGCAGGACCTTCAATAGAGGGGGTATCACGGCAGAACCCACCCAGGACCAGTTCTCTGGTATCCCACAGAGCAGGGATATTCTCTCCAATATCCTGGAGCCAATATTTATCAACCAATATCACTAAATACAGGTTACCCATGCATGATCACACTGCTGTTTTGTGCAAGCTACATTTAAAATAATTAACTGTACTTTGGAATTTCCAGAGGCTGTGAAAAGTGCTACAGAGATACAACTTTGTTTGTTCTTTCAGCAGGGATTAGCAATTTCAAATAGTTCCCTTGGTGATCTTATTCCCTTTCTGGATCACTGAGTTCCAGGTTTAATTAATATTTTCAATGGGAAAAGCCTGGAACCTGTTGTAATTTCATGGACATGAAAGTGCTCCTTCACATTAGACCCAGGCCATATAGGGAGCTGGAACTTGTCTATTGTCAACAAATATCAGCTTCTCTTTGTTAACGCATTCGTGCTTGAGTTGGAAAGTGGTAGGTTTAAGGTCCATAGCAGAATTTCAAACCATGCAGGTTTAGATTGCAGCCTGATTTATCCTCTCATATCAGCGTCCCAAAACCAATTAGCTAGTTGCTGTACCCATTATTCTTTGTGTGATCTTGCTGCACACGAAATGATTTTGTCCACTATTTGACATGACTATTTCAGGATAATTTATATATTTTGTGTGAACACTGTTCAAGTGAAATGACGCTGGTGTTGAGATTTCTTACTGTGCTTACCCCAGTCCAACGCTGGCATCTCCACATCAAGTGAAATGACATCAGCTCTTTCTCACTTTGGAATGTCTGAATTTCACATTTGATGTGGACTGTTTGATGTTTCCTATATGTTACAACATGAAGTGACAGACACCATGCTCTCTCTCCTTAAGTGAGGAAACTAACCATGATGTTGTTGAGACCAAAGCTGGAAGATTATGTACGGTTTTGGTCTCCTTGCCTAAAGAATATATTTCCCTTGGAGACGGTGTGGTGAGGCTTCACTAAGTTGATTTTGCAATAGGAAGGTAGTTAAAAAAAAGAACAAAGAAAATTACAGCACAGGAACAGGCCCTTTGGCCCTCCAAGCCTGCACTGACCGTGCTGCTCGATTGAAATATAGCCCCCTACCCTTCCAGGGACCATATCCCTATATTCCCATCCTGTTCATGTATTTGTCCAGATGGCCCTTAAAAGTCACTATAGTATCTGCTTCCAGTACCTCCCCCAGCAACGAGTTCCAGACACTTGCCACTCTCCTTATAAAAAAAACTTGCCTCGTGCATCTCCATTTAAATCTTGCCCCTCGCGTCTTAAAAGAGTCTACTAAAAGAGTCTACTAATTGACTCTTCCACCTGGGAAAATGCTTCTGACTATCCACCTCTGTCCATGGCCCTCATAATCTTAGAACCATAGAACACAACAGCACAGAAACAGGCCTTTTGGTCCTTCTTGTCTGTGCCGATCCATTTTTCTGCCTAGTCCCACTGACCTGCACCTGGACCATATCCATCCACACCCCTCTCATCCATGTACCTGTCCAAGTTTTTCTTAAATGTTAAAAGTGTGCCCACATTTACCACTTCATCTGGCAGCTCATTCCACACTCCCACCACTCTGTGTGAAGAAGTCGCCCCCCCCCCCACAATGTTCCCTTTAAACTTTTCTCCTTTCACCCTTAACCCATGTCCTCTAGTTTTTTTTTCTCCTCTAGCCTCAGTGGAAAAAGCCTGCTTGCATTCACTCTATCTATACCCATCATAATTTTATACACCTTTAAGAACATAAGAAATAGGAGCAGGAGTAGGCCATCTGGCCCTTCGAGCCTGCCCCGCCATTCAATAAGATCATGGCTGATCTGTCGCTGCTCAGTTCCACTTTCCCGCTTTCTCCCCATAACCCTTAATCCCCTCTCTTATCAAAAACCCATCAACCCATCAAATCTCCCCTCCATTCTTCTACGCTGCAGAGAGTAAAATCCTAACCTATTCAACCTTTCTCTGTAACTCAGTTTCTCAAGTCCCGGCAACATCCTTGTAAACCTTCTCTGTACTCTTTCAACCTTTATTAATACCCTTCCTGTAATTAGGTGACCAAAACTGCACACAATACTCTAAATTCGGCCCCACTAATGTCTTCTA
Source organism: Prionace glauca (assembly GCA_037974335.1). NCBI lineage: Eukaryota > Metazoa > Chordata > Chondrichthyes > Carcharhiniformes > Carcharhinidae > Prionace > Prionace glauca. The sequence continues at coordinate 77,921,181 of CM075736.1, read as the reverse complement.
CAACCTCACCATAACATTCCAACTCTTATACTCAATACATTGATTTATAAAGGCCAGTGTTTCAAAAGCACTCTTTACTCTTTGGTTTATAAAGACTAATGTACTAAAAGCACTCTTTACGACCCTATCTACCTGTAACGACACTTTATGTATCTGTGTTCCCAAATCCCTCTGTTCTACTACACTCTTCAGTGTCCTACCATTTACCTTGTATGTTCTCCTTTGGTTTGTCCTTCCAAAGTGCAATACCTCACACTTGTCTGCATTAAACCCCATCTGCCATTTTTCAGCCCACTTTTCTAGCTGGTCCATATCCCTCCGCAAGCTTTGAAAACCTTCCTCACTGTCCACTACTCCTCCAATCTTTGTATCATCAGCAAATTTGCTGATTCAATTTACCACATTATCATCCAGATCACTGATATAGATGACAAACAACAGTGGACCCAGCACTGATCCCTGCGGCACTCCACTAGTCACAGGCCTCCAATCAGAGAAGCAATCTTCCACTACCACTCGCTGGCTTCCTCCATTTGAGCCAATGTCTAATCCAATTCACTACCTCTGCATGTATACCTAGCGACTGGACCTTCCTAACTAACCTCCCATGTGGGACCTTGTCAAAGGCCTTATTGAAGTCCATGTAGACAACATCCACTGCCTTCCCTTCATCCATTTTCCTGGTAACCTTGAAAAACACTAATAGATTGGTTAAACATGATCTACCACGCACAAGTCCCTGTCTATCCAAGTATTTGTAGATCCTATCTCTTAGTACTCCTTCCAATAATTTACCTACTACAGACATCAAACTTACCGGCCTATAATTTCCCAGATTACTTTTTGAGCCTTTTTTAAACAATGGAACAACTGCAAACTTATTAACCATGCCTGCTATATTCTCATTAAAATCATTAATGCTAGGGTGAACATTGGTCCTTTAGAGGATGAGAAAGGGGACTTAGTGGTAGGGGATGGGGATATGGCTAAGGTATTGAATAACTTTTTTGTTTCTGTCTTCACGGAGGAGGACGTGAATAATTTGCCAGGTGTTAGCGATGGAAAGGTGGTAGGAATGGAGGGTCTCAATGACATTACTGTTACTAGAGAGGTGGTGTTCGACAGACTGGAGGGGCTGATTGTGGACAAGTCCCCAGGACCGGATGGAATGCATCCGAGGGTTCTGAAAGAAATGGCGGAGGTGATAGTGGATGCCTTGGTTGTTATTTTCCAGACGTCGCTGGATTCCGGGAAAGTGCCGGATGATTGGAAAACAGCTAATGTTATGCCGTTGTTTAAGAAGGGTGCCAGGCAAAAGGCAGGGAATTATAGGCCGGTTAGTTTAACGTCTGTTGTAGGTAAAATGTTAGAATCTGTCATTAAGGAGGAAATTGCAAGGCATCTTGAAGGGAATTGCTTGATAGAGCAGACGTAGCACGGTTTCATTAAAGGGAAGTCGTGTCTGACAAATTTATTGGAGTTCTATGAGGATGTGTCTAGGGCAGTGGATGGAGGAGAGCTGGTGGATGTGGTCTTTCTAGATTTTCAGAAGGCGTTTGACAAAGTACCTCACAAGAGGTTATTGCAGAAGGTCAAGGGACATGGAGTTGGGGGTAGGGTGTTAGCGTGGATCGAGGATTGGTTGTCAAATAGGAGGCAGAGAGTGGGGGTCAACGGGTGCTATTCGAATTGGCGGATGGTGACTAGTGGAGTGCCCCAAGGGTCGGTGCTGGGGCCTCAGCTTTTTACCATTTATATAGATGATCTGGAGGAGGGAACCGAGTGCAGGGTGTCGAAATTTGCTGATGACACCAAGATTGGTGGAATGGCAAATTGTGCGGAGGGTGTGGAGAGTCTGCAGAAGGATCTAGATAGGCTGGGCAAATGGGCCAGGAAATGGCAAATGGAATTTAATGTTGGCAAGTGTGATGTGGTCCACTTTGGTAGGAATAATGGTAGGCAGGACTATTACTTACGGGGCGAAAAACTGCAGCAGGCCTCGGTGCAGAGGGACCTCGGGGTACTTGTGCATGAGTCGCAAAAACCCAGCTTGCAGGTGCAGCAGGTGGTCAGGAAGGCGAATGGGATGCTGGCCTTCATAGCGAGGGGGATTGAATATAAAAGTAGGGAGGTCTTGCTGCAGCTGTATAGGGCATTGGTGAGGCCGCAGCTGGAGTACTGTGTGCAGTTTTGGGCGCCGCACCTGCGCAAAGATATTTTGGCCTTGGAGGGAGTGCAGAGGAGGTTTAGTAGGCTGATACCGGAGTTGAGGGGGTTGAGCTATGAGGAGAGGCAGAATAAACTGGGCTTGTACTCGTTAGAGTTTAGAAGAATGAGGGGAGATCTCATTGAGACGTATAAGATGATGAATGGGATGGATAGGATAGAGGTGGAGAGACTCTTCCCGCTCAAAAAAGACAGTAGGACTAGGGGGCACAGCCTCAAGATAAAGGGGGGGCGGTTTAGAACGGAGTTGAGGAGGAACTTCTTCACTCAAAGGGTGGTGAATCTCTGGAATTCTCTGCCCGTTGAAGTGGTGGAGGCTGCCTCGCTAAATATTTTTAAGACGCGGGTTGATGGGTTTTTGATAAGAGAAGGGATTAAGGGTTATGGGGAGAGGGCGGGAAGGTGGAACTGAGACACGACAGATCAGCCATGATCTTATTGAATGGCGGGGCAGGCTCGAAGGGCTAGATGGCCTACTCCTGCTCCTATTTCTTATGTTCTTATAAATGACAAATAACAGTGGACCCACTCTGTCCATACTTTTCAGAATCTTGTAGACTTCTATCAGGTTGCCCCCTCAACTTCTGTTGTTTGTGAGAACAAACCAAGTTTCTCCAACCTCTCCTCATAGCTAATGCCCTCCATACCAGGTAACGTCCTGGTAAATCTTTTCTGTACCCTCTCCAAAGCCTCTATGTCCTGCTGACGGTGTGGCAACCAGAATTGAACGCTATATTCCAAGTGCAGCCTAAGGTTCTTTAAAGCTGCAACATGACTTGCCAATTTTTAAACTCAAATGCTCTAGCCATTGAAGGCAAGCATGCCATATGCCTTCTTGACTATCTTCTCCACCTGCATTGCCACTTTCAATGCCCTGTGTTCCTGTACACCCAGATCTCTCTGCCAATACTGTTAAGAGTTCTGTCATCTACCATATATTTCCTCTCTATTAGACCTTCCAGAATGCATTACCTCACATTTGTGTTCTGTGAGGAATGATAAAGCAAAATAGGCCTATATTCTTTGGAGTTAAGAGGCATGAGGAAGGGTCTCACTTGGCTGGATGGGTAAATACTGTTGCCTCTTGTTGGAAAGTCAAAAGTGAGTGGGTGCAGTCTCGGGATAAAGTGTAGGGCTGACAACTGTGATTAAATGTATTCTTAGGCTTGTCATCACATTGTTTTCCCCTGGCTCCAACCATTAGTTAGCAAACACATCCATCCTTTTGACTTGCTGCCTTCCTACACCCATTGGAAAGCAAGACGATTCATTACCCAGTTGGAGATTTGACGAGCAGCCAATCAGCCTTTTGTTCCATTTTCAGTATTTTTCTGTCTGCAAAAGAAATATGTTCAAAGAAAAATCACAAAAACGGTTTCTTTGTGGCAGTAATATTTCTCCAGAATTATGCATTGCAGTGTTCTTGAAATTGATTTTCAATTCCTGGGGACTCCAGGCCAATCCAGTTTTTAAGATTTTCTTGCTTCATCCCTTATTGGCAGGACAATTTAGATAGCTTTCTGTACATTCTCTTTACAAAATCATCAATGACATCATTGTCGGTTAAATCTTCTACAGGCACATTTGAATTTTCAATATTGCTGAACTTGCCAAATGTTCCTGACTCATTGTACTTTGCAAATAATTTTTAACTCTCCAATACTGAAAAAATGTTCTCCAGAAGCATTTGTGACAGGTATTGTTAGAAATATTTTCAGAATGGTTTCCATATTTGGATATTTGCCTGCAAACCATCTGTACCAATCAGCTGGTGACCTCAAAGCACACAGTCCATCATTATCGATGAAATGAATGAATTGTCTGACTTAATCAAGAATCGTAGAACCCCTACTGTGCAGAAGAAGGCCATTTGACCCATCAGGCTTACACTGGCCACATCCCACCCAGGCCTTATCCCTGTAACCTCACATATTTATCCTTGCTCGTCACCCTGTCACTAAAGGGCAATTCCATCTAACCTGCACATCTTTAGTCTGGGAGGAAACTGGAGCACCCGGAGGAAACCCATGCAGACATGGGGAGAACATGCAAACTCCACACAGTCACCCATGGCCAGATTTGAACCTGGGTCCCTGGCGCTGTAAGGCATCAGTGCTAACCACTGCACCACCATGCAGGTGTCGATACCCTTCCAGAAGAATTAACTTCATTTTTTACTTGAGTGTCTATAGCATTTCATCCAATCTTCTGTCAAAAAGAATGCAAACTAAATCAAGTTTTTTTTTCCAGAGAGTCACTTCTTATTAACGTTGGCCATCTCAACAATGATCTGATCTTTTTTTTTTACAAAGTGATTTTATGGTCTCTAGTTTCATTGAAAAATAACTTGCTGTACACCTATCCTCAGAGAGAACTATGTGTTAATGTTAATGCCATGTTTCTACCGAGTTATAGTCATTTTGAACTTCTATGGCAGACGTTTAACTGAGGCTAACAATTGTACTGTGTGCAAAAAAGGTTATCAACATTTTGCAGCGATTTGGTGATGGCAGTAATTCTATGAACTGAACGATTCCACAAAGAGTAAAAGCAGCAATCTCAAACTTCTCTGCTAAGGTTTTGCTTTAGCTTCCCACATGTTTTTTTTTAATTTGATGCGGCTATGTCTAATGAGGTTTCCTTTATATCAGCAAAGTTCATTTTCAAAGCCAAACCTGCATCTGCACGAGTGGACCACCTGGTGTTACAAATACTTTTGCCCATTAAATGTTTTCCATTTACACACTCCAAGCGCGATTGCAACACATTTCACCGATGCGTGGAAACGAAAAAAAAGGAATGCATGTTTTGAACAAAGTCAAAAAGTGTGCAGCTGCTGCATAGCTACAGTGCTGCAGATTAAACTCAAGGAATGATTGGAACATGAGATGAAAAATGTGCAGGGGCTTGTACTGTTCAGTCTTGCTTGGAGACATGAATATTTCCCTCCTTTTACTTACAGCATCACTGAAGCTCTGGCTACAACAATCCTGGATGTCCAAACATAAATTTGCAATAATTTCCAAAACGGTTGCTTCCAGACACTCAGAAATGTGGGATTGTAGCTGGAAAAACAGAGGAATCACTTTACATCTTAACCATTGCTGGTCATCTAGCTTAAATTTAATGTTAAGATATTGGTGAGGCCGAATTTAGAGTATTGTGTGCAGTTTTGGTCACCTAATTACAGGAAGGATATTAGTATAAGCGGAAAGAGTGCAGAGAAAGTTTACAGGATGTTGCTGGGATTTGAGAAACTGAGTTACAGAGAGATTGAATAGGTTAGGATTTTATTCCCTGCAGCGTAGAAGAATTAGGGGAGATTTGATAGAGGTGTATAAAATTATGATGGGTATAGATCGAGTGAATGCAAGCAGGCTTTTTCCACTAAAGCTAGGGGAGGAAAAAACTAGAGGACATGGGTTAAGGGTGAAGGGTGAAAAGTTTAAAGGGAATATTGGGGGAGGTGGGAGTCTTCACACAGACAGTGGTGGGAGTGTGGAATGAGCTGCTGGATAAAGTGGTGAATGTGGGCTCATTTTTAACATTTAAGAAAAGCTTGGACAGGTACATGGATGAGAGGGGTGTGGAGGGATATGGTCCAGGTGCAGGTCAGTGGGACTAGGCAGAAAAATGGTTCGGCACATAGAACATAGAACATTACAGCACAAACAGGCCCTTCGGCCCTCGAGTTGCGCCGATCACATCAACCCCACCAATCTATAGACCTATCTATAACCCCCAATCCCATTAAACCCCATATACTCATCCAGAAGTCTTTTAAAAGACCCCAGCGAGTTCGCCTCCACCACCGACGACGGCAGCCGATTCCATTCACTCACCACCCTCTGAGTGAAAAACTTACCCCTAACATCACCTCTGTACTTCCCTCCCCGCACCTTAAATCTGTGTCCTCTCGTAGCGACCATTTCAACCCGGGGAAATAGCCTCTGAGAGTCCACCCTATCTATTCCTCTCAACATTTTATAAACTTCTATCAGGTCGCCTCTCAACCTTCGCCTCTCCAGGGAAAAGAGTCCCAGCTCCCTCAACCTATCTTCATAAGGCATGCCTCCCAGTCCAGGCAACATCCTTGTAAATCTCCTCTGCACCCTTTCAATAGCTTCTACGTCTTTCCTATAGTGAGGCGACCAGAACTGCGTACAGTACTCCAAATGAGGCCTGACGAGGGTCCTGTAAAGTTGCAGCATTACCTCCCGACTCCTAAACTCAATCCCTCGATTAATGAAGGCCAGTACACCATATGCCTTCTTGACCACCTCCTCCACCTGCGAGGCCGATTTAAGAGTCCTGTGAACCCGAACCCCGAGATCCTTCTGCTCTTCAATGCTACTAAGACCCCTGCCCTTAATAGTGTACTCGTTCATCCCGTTGGTTCTGCCGAAATGGACGACTACACATTTATCCGCGTTGAAGTCCATCTGCCACTTCTCCGCCCATTCCTGCATCCTATCTATGTCCTGCTGCAACTTTTGACATCCTTCCAGACCATCCACAACACCGCCGACCTTCGTGTCATCAGCGAACTTGCTAACCCATCCCTCCACTTCCTCATCCAGGTCATTTATGAAAATGACAAACAGCAAGGGTCCCAGAACAGATCCCTGGGGCACCCCACTGGTGACTGACCTCCATTCCGAAAAAGACCCATCCACAACCACTCTCTGCCTTCTGCAGGCAAGCCAGTTCTGGATCCACAAGGCCAAAGGCCCTTGGATCCCATGCCCTCTCACCTTCTCAAGAAGTCTTGCATGGGGGACCTCATCAAAAGCCTTGCTGAAGTCCATGTACACTACGTCCACGGCACTTCCTTCGTCAATGTGTTCAGTCACATTATCGAAGAACTCAACTAGGCTCGTAAGGCACGACCTGCCCTTGACAAATCCATGCTGACTATTCCTGATCATGTCAAACCTCTCCAAATGCTCGTAAATCTTGTCCCTCAGAAGCCTCTCCATCAGCTTACCAACCACTGAGGTCAGACTCACCGGGTGGTAATTTCCCAGGCTATCTCTGTTCCCTTTCTTGAAAATAGGGACTACATCCGCAATCCTCCAATCTTCCGGAACCTCTCCCGTCTCCATTGACGACGCAAAGATCATCGCCAAGGGCTCACTTCCCTGGCCTCCCACAGTATCCTGGGGTACATCCCATCTGGTCCCGGCGACTTATCTACCTTGATAGAATTCAAAAGTTCTAACACATCTTTTGAATTCTGTCAAGGTACAGACAAGAAGGGCCAAAAGGCCTGTTTGTGTGCTGTAATGTTCTATGGTTCTGTGGTTAATTGGTCCATACTTGTCTGAAAAACCGATCTGGTTCACTGATGTCTTTTTGGGGAAGGTAACTTGCCCTGTTTATTGGCCTGGCCTACTTGTGACTCCAGAGCAACAGCAATGTGGTTGACTCTCAACTGCCCTTGGGCAACTAGGGCTGGGCAGCCTCTGCTCCTGCCCTCCCCGCCCTCCCCCTGCCCTCCTCACCTGCTTGCCTCTCTTTCAGCCTCCCCCGCCCTGGCCTCCCCCGCCCTGGCCCCCCCTGCCCCTCTCCCACCCTGCCCCTCTCCCCCCCTGCCCCTCTCCCCCCCCTGCCCCTCTCCCCCCCTGCCCCTCTCCCACCCTGCCCCTCTCCCACCCCGCGAATTGGTATTTGCAGCAATGCGGTGAATTACTGAATAATTTAAAAAGGAGGCTGTGAAAACTGTGCGGCTTTTTGAGTAATGCCATGAGATCCAGCTGAGGAGGCAGGAGGTCCCGGCCTGGAGTCTAATGATTCAGCTAAGAGATGGTACCTCGGACAGCGTGGCACTCCTTCAGTCCGACACTGGGTGTGTCAGCCTGGACTCTGAGAGCTCGGGCCTCTGACGGGCAGCTGGAATCCACACCAGCTGGCCCGGAGATAAAATGATAATCCTTGAGTGTGTTGAAGCATTTGCTGCCATTTCATCCCACAGTCTCTCCTTGATACCTCAGTCACAGAGTTCCAGTGGCAGGAGAACGGGACCAGAATTGGAGCATTTTGGAAATTTCTCATTGATTAGTTTGTCCCAAACCTGGGAGGAAGTGGAACAGTTTATACTTGAGGTGTTTTCTTTGAGGTAGAGATGAAAAGGCTGTGAGCATTCTGCATTTATCTGCTTTCCTCAGCAAAGTCATTGAGATCTGAAAAGGTCACACAGTAACAAGGAAAATATTTACAAAGCGTAATGGAGAGAGTTGGGCAGAAAGGCCAGTGTAATTAGATCCCTGCTTGTGGTTGAGTCAGAAAGAATTTCTCACTTGACTGGTGGAACCGGACTCGTTGATTCATATACAGCTGGTCAGAAACCTCACAGCCAGGTAGAATTAACTCTTCAATGACTGGATGGACATTTCAACAACATGTTTGTATATAACACCCTCTATCAGCTCCATTTATTCCCACTCAACAAATCTGAGCATAAAACCCAAGTTGCCACTCAGTACTGCACTGTCCGAGCGCTGCCCTGTCAGAGGGTCAGTGCTGAGGGAGTGCCGCACTGTCAGAGGGTCAGCGCTGAGGGAGTGCTGTCCTGTCAGAGGGTCAGTGCTGAGGGAGTGCCGCACTGTCAGAGGGTCAGTGCTGAGGGAGCGCCGCACTGTCAGAGGGTCAGCGCTGAGGGAGTGCTGTCCTGTCAGAGGGTCAGTGCTGAGGGAGTGCCGCACTGTCAGAGGGTCAGTACTGAGGGAGTGCCGCACTGTCAGAGGGTCAGTACTGAGGGAGTGCCGCACTGTCAGAGGGTCAGTGCTGAGGGAGTGCCGCACTGTCAGAGGGTCAGTGCTGAGGGAGTGCCGCACTGTCAGAGGGTCAGTGCTGAGGGAGTGCCGCACTGTCAGAGGGTCAGTGCTGAGGGAGTGCTGCACTGTCAGAGGGTCAGTACTGAGGGAGTGCCGCACTGTCAGAGGGTCAGTACTGAGGGAGTGCCGCACTGTCAGAGGGTCAGTGCTGAGGGAGTGCCGCACTGTCAGAGGGTCAGTGCTGAGGGAGTGCCGCACTGTCAGAGGGTCAGTGCTGAGGGAGTGCCGCACTGTCAGAGGGTCAGTACTGAGGGAGTGCCGTCCTGTCGGAGGGTCAGTGCTGAGGGAGTGCCGCACTGTCAGAGGGTCAGTACTGAGGGAGTGCCGCACTGTCAGAGGGTCAGTACTGAGGGAGTGCCGCACTGTCAGAGGGTCAGTACTGAGGGAGTGCCGCACTGTCAGAGGGTCAGTACTGAGGGAGTGCCGCACTGTCAGAGGGTCAGTACTGAGGGAGTGCTGCACTGTCAGAGGGTCAGTACTGAGGGAGTGCCGCACTGTCAGAGGGTCAGTACTGAGGGAGTGCCGCACTGTCAGAGGGTCAGTGCTGAGGGAGTGCCGCACTGTCAGAGGGTCAGTACTGAGGGAGTGCCGCACTGTCAGAGGGTCAGTACTGAGGGAGTGCCGCACTGTCAGAGGGTCAGTGCTGAGGGAGTGCCGCACTGTCAGAGGGTCAGTGCTGAGGGAGTGCCGCACTGTCAGAGGGTCAGTGCTGAGGGAGTGCCGCACTGTCAGAGGGTCAGTGCTGAGGGAGCGCCGCACTGTCAGAGGGTCAGTACTGAGGGAACGCCGCACTGTCAGAGGGTCAGCGCTGAGGGAGTGCCGCACTGTCAGAGGGTCAGTGCTGAGGACGCACGAGGGGCACTGAGAAGGTCTTCACCAGTGGGAGCTGCACAATGAAGAACATTCCAGAAGAGCATTGGAGACAAAACCCATAAAACTGGAAGAGGTGCCTGGAGAGTTGTTCTTGGTGATTATCCTACAAAAGATTGAGAGTCCTTTTGTTTACCTTTCTGATTAATGCAGCGATCATGTTCCAGAGCGGTTAGAGAAGGGGAACAGGACGGTCATGTGCCGGTTTGGAGTGTGAATACATTTGGGAAGGCCAAATGACCTGTTAGCCTGTTGTTATTTCAGAGTAACCTTAAAGGCAGCTCCTGGTTTGTGAGGTTGTGAGAACCAGGCCTATGCCAGTCTCCTGGGCCTTATGGGACAGAGGAATCAATTACTGAGAACTGGGACCATCAGAAACAAGAGAGATACATGTTTCTGTGACTGTGATATGTACATGGAAGCTGCTGGATGTCTATGGTGGAATGTGGTTGTTATGGGAACAGATTAGGTTGCTGCAGGCTTGTTAACAGTGTCGCCGGTACTCCCAGCCTGCACAAAGGGCCCAGAATATTCAGAGGGAAAGCTCAGCTCCTTGTTAGAAAGCTGCAGAGTCAGCAGTCAGACACGTGAGGCCTGTTTACCAGGCTGCTGGGCCAGGAGGCATCCTGTGATTTCTCACATGGTTCGACTGAAATAAAAGCAAAACAAAACAAACCCCAAATCTGATTGAACTGTGAGATTGAGTCACACTCCATAATCCACATATCAATATTGCTCCAAATTCTTGCCCATTAAGCACGTGAATGATTAAACAGTTCCTGCTATTGGTTTAATTGGGGATTTAATCAGAGGGGCAGTCCCTGGAACCCGTCCTGTTCCTGACACCACAACAATCTGATTTCTTAAGTAATTAAACCATTTCCAAGATTAACCTTGGTAATGAGTTGAATTTCACCTGCTTCTTATCAATTCTTTGATCACGGGTAAGTCCACACTTCAGTTTGGTTCTGCTTGAACCACTTAAATACAAGGGGGATTGCCAGAATTCCAGCAAGGACGCAAACTTATAATCCAGAGAGAGTGCGTTGCCTCATACAAGAGACTGTCAGAGGGTCAGTGCTGAGGGAGTGCCGCACTGTCAGAGGGTCAGTACTGAGGGAGTGCCGCACTGTCAGAGGGTCAGTGCTGAGGGAGTGCCGCACTGTCAGGGGGTCAGTGCTGAGGGAGTGCCGCACTGTCAGAGGGTCAGTGCTGAGGGAGTGCCGCACTGTCAGGGGGTCAGTGCTGAGGGAGTGCCGCACTGTCAGAGGGTCAGTGCTGAGGGAGTGCCGCACTGTCAGGGGGTCAGTGCTGAGGGAGTGCCGCACTGTCAGAGGGTCAGTGCTGAGGGAGTGCCGCACTGTCAGGGGGTCAGTGCTGAGGGAGTGCCGCACTGTCAGAGGGTCAGTGCTGAGGGAGCGCCGCACTGTCAGAGGGTCAGTGCTGAGGGAGTGCCGCACTGTCAGAGGGTCAGTGCTGAGGGAGCGCCGCACTGTCAGAGGGTCAGTGCTGAGGGAGTGCCGCACTGTCAGAGGGTCAGTGCTGAGGGAGTGCCGCACTGTCAGAGGGTCAGTGCTGAGGGAGCGCCGCACTGTCAGAGGGTCAGTGCTGAGGGAGTGCCGCGCTGTTAAAGATGTTTGTAAACCAAGGCCAGGTCTGCTCATCTGGGTATGAAGAACCTTGTAGCTACAAGGTGAAGATGAGTCGGGGGGCTCTGCTTCCTGTATTTGCTGATATTTATCCAGCAACATCTAAGAGAGAAACTGTTTTTTTGATGGGTTTTGTTGCTTATTCATTTACATATTAGTCAGAGGCTGGCGTTGTGTGTGATGTACTTTAAGACATGCAGGAGTGATTGGAATGCGAGTCTTTTTAATGGATCTGGTAACCTGTGCTGTATTTCCTCACTGCTTATCGAAGTTTCTGAGTGTTATAAAGGCTGTCTGCTCAGCTTGAATGAGGCTGTTTCCAATTCTAGTTGAACATTCTCTTGGAGGTTTCATTACCTGGCCACCTCACCGCCATGACTTGCGTTTGTATAAGAACCTTTCAGTACCTCGGGACATCCCCAAGTGCATTACAGCCAGTGAAGTTCTTGTTTAGTTGTGGCTGTGGAAAAAGTAACAGTCAAGTGGTGCACAGCAAGCTCCCATTGAACAGCAATGTGTTACTGACCAGATGTTCCCAGTGTAGACTGAACGATAAATATTGGTCAGGACACCAGAGGCTTCTTTAAAGTAGTCATTGTGGAACCTTACACTTGGATTTGAGAGGGCAGATGGGGCCTTGGTTCATTACCTCAACTGTGAAATGCTCTTTTCCTGGGGTCGAAAAGTCAAGTACTCAGGGACATAGGTTTAAGATGCATGGGGAAAAGTTTTAGAGGAGATGTGTGAGGCAAGTTTCTTACAGAGGGTGGTGAATGTCTAGAGTGAGCTGCCCAGGAAAGTGGTGGGAGCAGGTATGATAGCGGCATTTAGGGGACTACTCGATAAAAACATGAATAGGATGGGAATGGAAGGATCCGGACTCTAACTGCGTACAGTTTTAGTTTAGGCAGGCATTGTGATCTGTGCCGGCTTGGAGGGCCGAAGGGCCTGTTCCTGTGCTGTACTGTTCTTTGGTCTGTGAGCGTGTGATTCCAATACCCACCCTGGATGGAGTGAGAGAGGAAGGGATATGGAGCTGCAATCCACAATGATGTTTTATTCTGAAGGGAACAGTGTTTCTGAGAACCTCGGATCAGATATCAGGAAGGCAAAAAGGATTGTTTTGGCAGCTAAGGCAAAGGAGAATCCAAAGAGCTTCATGAAGGGCAAAAGAATAACAAGGGAGAGAGTAGGGTCTCTTAAAGCTCAACAAGGTCATCTGTGTACGGATCTACAAGAGATGGGCGAGATCCTAAATGAATATTTCTCATCAGTATTTACTGTTGAGAAAAGCATGGATGTTAGGGAACTTGGGGAATAAATAGTGATGTCTTGAGGAGTGTACATATAACAGAGGAGGAAGTGCTGGAAGTCTTAAAGTGTAGCAAGGTAGCTAAATCCCTGGGACCTAATGAAGTGTACCCCAGGATGTTGTGGGAGACTAGGGAGGAAGTTGCAGGTCCCCTAGCCGAGATACTTAAATTATTGATAGTCACAGGTGAGGTCCCTGAAGATTGGAGAGTGGCAAATGTGCCTTTGTTTAAAAAGGGCTGCAGAGAAAAGCCTGGGAACTACAGGCCAGTGAGCCTCACACCTGTGGTGGATAAATTGTTGGAAGGTAGTTTGAGAGACAGGATCTACAGGCATTTAGAGATGCAAGGACTGATTAGGGACAGTCAGCATGGCTTTGTGAGTGGAAAATCATGTCTCACAAATTTGACTGAGTTTTGTCAAGGGGTAACCAAGAAGGTAGATGAGGGCAGTGCAGTTGATGTTGTCTACATGGACTTTAACAAGGCCTTTGACAAGATACTGCATGGTAGGTTGTTGCATAAAGTTAAATCTTTCAGGATCCAGGGTGAGGTATCGAAATGGATACAAAATTGGCTTGATGACAGAGGGTTGTTTTTCAAACTGGAGGCCTGGGACCAGCGGTGTGCCTCTGTGGTCAGTGCTGGATCCACTGTTATTTGTTTATATTAATGATTTGGATGAGAATATAGGAGGCATGGTTAGTAAGTTTGTAAATGACGACAAGATTGGTGGCATAGTGGACAGTGAAGAAAGTTATCGCCAATTGTAACGGGATCTTGGATCAGTTGGGCCAGTGGGCTGACAAATGGCAGATGGAATTTACTTTAGACAAATGCAAGGTGATGCATTTTGGTAGATTTGAACCAGGGCAGGATTTACTCAGTTAATGGTAGGGCATTGGGGAGAGTTACAGAACAAAGCGATCTGGGGTACGTGAAAGTGGAGTCACAGGTGGACAGAGTGGTGAAGAAGGCATTCGGCATGCTTGGTTTCATTGGTCAGAACATTGAATACAGGAGTTGGGACATCCTGTTGAGACATTGGTAAGGCCACACTTGTGTACAGTTCTGGTCACCCTATTATAGAAAGGATATTATTAAACTAGAAGTTTATTGGGGTGCTACTGGGACTTGATGGTTTGAGTTTTAAGGAGAGGCTGGAGCATAAAAGGCTGAGGGGTGATCTTATAGAGGTCTATAAAATAATGAGGGGCACAGATCAGCTAGATAGTCAATACTTTTTTTCCAAAGGCAGGGGAGTTTAAAATTAGAGGGCATAGGCTTAAGGTGAGGGGGAAGAGATACAAAACAGTTCCGACGGGCAATTTTTTCACAGAGGGTGGTGTCTGGAACAAGCTGCCAGAGGTAATAGTAGAGGCAGGTACAATTTTTTGTCTTTTAAAAAGCATTTGGACAGTTACATGGGTAAGATGGGTATAGAGGAATATGGCCAAATACGGCAACTGGGACTAGTTTCGGGGTTTAAAAAAAGAGGTGGCATGGGCCAAAGGGACTGTTTCCATGCTGTAAACCTCTATGCCTCTATATCGCTGGAAAGTCTGCACTTTCCCAGGAGGGATGAGCACCAGAAACGTTAGAGGAAGGGAACACTGAGGTGAAGGTCTGTCTGAAAGTCACAGCTTAATCATAACCAGGCTGACAGTGTGTCGCATTGCCTCATATCCTCTGTCTGAGAACAACAAAACCTCATCTCAGACACTGCATTTTTCTTTGTTGAGTGTGTTGCATTCATAGTGAGTGCATAAATAAACTGCTGTTAGTAACTGATAAGGTGTACCCTGCATCCAAAAAAGACAGTAGGACTAGGGGGCACAGCCTCAAGGTAAAGGGGAGGCGATTTAGAACGGAGTTGAGGAGGAACTTCTTCACTCAAAGGGTGGTGAATCTCTGGAATTCTCTGCCCGTTGAAGTGGTGGAGGCTGCCTCGCTAAATATTTTTAAGAAACGGGTTGATGGGTTTTTGATAAGCGAAGGGATTAAGGTTTATGGGGAGAGGGCGGGAAGGTGGAACTGAGCCACGACAGATCAGCCATGATCTTATTGAATGGCGGGGCAGGCTCGAAGGGCCAGATGGCCTACTCCTGCTCCTATTTCTTATGTTCTTATGTTCTTATGAGATGGCACTAACCAGCACATTGTAACCATGGTGAAGAATTCATAATTAATCACAAACTATTATACATGCCTTCCTCTCGGCATCTCAGTCCAACATTCTCCTTTTCCTCAGTAAAGGTAACTGCTGCACACACACATACCCTGGACACTATCTGCCAGGCTGCCTGACTCAACATGTTTAATTTGTCATCCTGTCTTGTGTGAGCTGATTAGCTGCCTACACGAGTCACGTCAGGTTGGACAGAGGGTTCAGATTTTTTAAATTTAACATCTCACAACTCAGCTGATATGTTAAAATGCATCTCTTTATATCCTCTCCCGAGGGAGCGCCGCACTGTCGGAGGGTCAGTGCTGAGGGAGCGCCGCACTGTCAGATGGTCAGTGCTGAGGGAGCGCCGCACTGTCGGAGGGTCAGCGCTGAGGGAGTGCCGCACTGTCAGAGGGTCAGTGCTGAGGGAGCGCCGCACTGTCAGATGGTCAGTGCTGAGGGAGCGCCGCACTGTCAGAGGGTCAGTGCTGAGGGAGCGCCGCACTGTCGGAGGGTCAGTGCTGAGGGAGCGCCGCACTGTCAGATGGTCAGTGCTGAGGGAGTGCCGCACTGTCAGAGGGTCAGTGCTGAGGGAGTGCCGCACTGTCAGAGGGTCAGTACTGAGGGAGTGCCGCACTGTCAGAGGGTCAGTGCTGAGGGAGCGCCGCACTGTCGGAGGGTCAGTGCTGAGGGAGCGCCGCACTGTCGGAGGCAAATAGGGGATTTTCACAATAACCTCATTGCAGTGTTAAGTAAGTCCACTTGTGACTCCAGAGACACAGCAATATGGTTTGATTGTGGTTTGCTTGATAGAGCAGACGCAGCACGGTTTTGTTAAGGGGAAGTCGTGTCTGACAAATTTACTGGAGTTCTATGAGGATGTGTCTAGGGCGGTGGATAGAGGAGAGCCGGTGGATGTGGTCTTTCTAGATTTTCAGAAGGCGTTTGACAAGGTACCAGAGAGTGGGGGTTAATGGATGCTATTCGGATTGGCGATTGGTGACTAGTGGAGTGCCCCAGGGATCGGTGCTGGGACCTCAGCTATTTACCATTTATATAGATGATCTGGAGGAGGGAACCGAGTGTATGGTGTCGAAATTTGCTGATGACACCAAGATTGGTGGAACGGCAAATTGTGCGGAGGGTGTAGAGAGTCTGCAAAAGGATCTAGATAGGCTGGGCGAATGGGCCAGGAAATGGCAAATGGAATTTAATGTTGGCAAGTGTGAGGTGGTCCACTTTGGAAGGAATAATGGTAGGAAGGACTATTACTTACGTGGCGAAAAACTGCAGCAGGCGACGGTGCAGAGGGACCTCGGGGTCCTTGTGCATGAGTCGCAAAAACCCAGCTTGCAGGTGCAGCAGGTGGTCAGGAAGGCGAATGGGATGCTGGCCTTCATAGCGAAGGGGATTGAATATAAAAGTAGGGAGGTCTTGCTGCAGCTGTATAGGGCATTGGTGAGGCCGCAGCTGAAGTACTGTGTGCAGTTTTGGGCGCCGCACTTACGCAAAGATATTTTGGCCTTGGAGGGAGTGCAGAGGAGGTTTACTAGGCTGATACCGGAGTTGAGGGGGTTGAGCTATGAGGAGAGGCTGAATAAACTAGGCTTGTACTCGTTAGAGTTTAGAAGAATGAGGGGAGAATTCATTGAGACGTATAAGATGATGAATGGGATGGATAGGATAGAGGTGGAGAGACTCTTCCCGCTCAGAAAGGACAGTAGGACTAGGGGGCACAGCCTCAAGGTAAAGGGGGGGCAGTTTAGAACAGAATTGAGGAGGAACTTCTTCACTCAAAGGGTGGTGAATCTCTGGAATTCTCTACCCGTTGAAGTGGTGGAGGCTGCCTCGCTAAATATATTTAAGACGCGGGTTGATGGGTTTTTGATGAGAGGGGATTAAGGGTTATGGGGAGAGGGCCGGAATGTGGAACTGAGCCACGACAGATCAGCCATGATCTTATTGAATGGCGGGGCAGGCTCGAAGGGCTAGTTGGCCTACTCCTGCTCCTATTTCTTATGTTCTTATGTTCTCTGGTTAGCCGAGGGCAACTGACAACAAGATGGGCAGTAAATGCTAGTCAACCAGTTCCGCCCATCTCCATGAATGATTAAAATAATTGTTGATTTGAGTGGAGGAAGAGTCTTCCCCTTTGCAGTGAGTTCCTCTCTTTTTGGAACTCTGTTTGATTTGTGCGTTAAGAAGTCTCAACACCAGGTTCAAGTCTCCAGGTTTATTTGGCAGCACTAGCTTTTGGAGTCTCAATCCATCAGGTGAGTGAGGACTTGTGTTCACAAACAGGGACACAAACTCAATTTACAGGATAATGGTTGGAATGCAAGTCCTTACTCAGCTAATGAAGGAGCTTGAGACTCTGAAGCTTGTGCTGCCAAATAAACCTGTTGGACCTTACGCTGGTGTTGTGAGATTTCTTACTGTGCCCACCCCAGTCCAACACCAGCATCTCCACATCACGATTTCTGTGCCTGAGACTTGTGGCTCTGTGCTGCCACCCACTGACCAGAGCCTTGTTGTGCAGCACAGAGCGAAGCTGATGTTTGGAACCAATACCAGCTCCTTCATCCAAAACGGAAGCTGCTCGCCTGTGCAAATTCCCACCATCAGATCACAGGAATCTGGGTTCCCGGGAAAACAGACTTCCTTCACCTGCTCTTATCCTGCAGTTTGTTACTGTCGCAAATGAAAATAGCTCACATTGCCAATATTTAACCTGAATTAACAAATGGAATTGAAACAGAATCCCTTGTGAATTTAATTACTCTTTTGTCAGTGGGGGGGGGGGGGGTATACTCATTCTTCTCTCAGATCTTTAACCTCCATCAGCAGTGAGGGGCTGGCCGTCTGCTTCCCAGACAGAGTCACTGGGAGTGGGCAGCATGGAAACCTGGCCACAGCCTCCCATCCCTCCTAATTCTACAACAGCCGTGGATCAAACTGCGTGTCAGTGCTTTCACCCTCTCTGCAGGCTGCAGGATAGTCTCCTGGCCCTGCTCCTCACAGAGCTGGGGTTCTTGTAGCATGATTAACAAAAGCCCAGCTCTCTGCTCATGTTATTTTACATTCGCTAAACTGATAGATGCTCAGGAGTCAATCCTGTTAAACTGGATTAGGGATAGGCAAGAGTGTGGGACTAGGTAGAATGCTCTTTCAGAGAACCAGTGCAGACTCAATGGGCCGAATGGCCTCCTGCACTGTAAATATTCTGTGAATGTTTTGTTTCTAATGGCACATTGAGGATTTCTCACATCTCCTGTATGTGACTGAATAAAACCCATCAGTGCTGGCTGAACCCTCACTGTGTCAGAGTGATATCTTCACATAATCAATACTTTCACATTGTGCTTTGGTACAATAATGTTTCACAAATATTATTTAACTGGATCAGTCCATCTGTTCTTCTGTTTGTTTTTATGTGATTGAGAGGAAACGGTGACCAGGATATCAGGAGAAATCCCTGCTCCTCTTTACAAACGGTCATGGGAACTTTCACATCCCACACAGTGCAGAGATGTGTGGATAAGGTTGATTGGCCATTCTAAATTGACCCTGGTGTCAGGGGGATTAGCAGAGTAAATGTGTGGTGTTACAGGAATAGAGTCTGGGTGGGATTGTGGTCAGTGCAGACTCGATGGGCTGAATGGCCTCCTTCTGCACTGTAGAGATTCTATGATTCTGTGATCCCCAATTGTCCTAGCAGGTGGAGCCATAGCTAAATATTTCATTCTGAGATTGGCAGCTCAATATTAGATTGATAGTGTCAGCTTTGAGTATTTTTATATTAATTCTTGGGGTATGAGTGTCATTGGCAAGGCCAGCATTTATTGTCCATCTCTAGTTTTCCTTTGAGAATGTGGTGGTGAGTCACTTCCTTCAGTTGATGTACCGAAGATGACACGCACAGACCATTCAGCCGATCTGCTCCATGCTGGTATGTCTGTTTTACCTGAACCTTCTCCCACCCTCCAGCTTCCCCTTAAATGTCTCCAAACTATTCACCTCAACCGCTCCACGTGGGAGCTGGTCCCACACTGTCCCCACTCCCCGTGGGAGATGGTCCCACACTGTCCCTGCTCCCCGTGGGAGCTGGTCCCACACTGTCCCCACTCCCCGTGGGAGCTGGTCCCACACTGTCCCCGCTCCCCGTGGGAGCTGGTCCCACACTGTCCCCACTCCCCGTGGGAGCTGGTCCCACACTGTCCCCGCTCCCCGTGGAAGCTGGTCCCACACTGTCCCCACTCCCCGTGGGAGATGGTCCCACACTGTCCCCACTCCCTGTGGGAGCTGGTCCCACACTGTCCCCACTCCCTGTGGGAGATAGTCCCACACTGTCCCCGCTCCCTGTGGGAGCTAGTCCCACACTGTCCCCGCTCCCTGTGGGAGCTGGTCCCACACTGTCCCCACTCCCCGTGGGAGCTGGTCCCACACTGTCCCCGCTCCCTGTGGGAGCTGGTCCCACACTGTCCCCACTCCCCGTGGGAGCTGGTCCCACACTGTCCCCACTCCCTGTGGGAGCTGGTCCCACACTGTCCCCGCTCCCTGTGGGAGCTGGTCCCACACTGTCCCCACTCCCCGTGGGAGCTGGTCCCACACTGTCCCCGCTCCCTGTGGGAGCTGGTCCCACACTGTCCCCACTCCCCGTGGGAGCTGGTCCCACACTGTCCCCGCTCCCTGCGGGAGCTGGTCCCACACTGTCCCCGCTCCCTGCGGGAGCTGGTCCCACACTGTCCCCACTCCCTGTGGGAGCTGGTCCCACACTGTCCCCACTCCCTGTGGGAGTTAGTCCCACACTGTCCCCGCTCCCTGTGGGAGCTGGTCACACACTGTCCCCGCTCCCTGTGGGAGATAGTCCCACACTGTCCCCGCTCCCTGTGGGAGCTGGTCCCACACTGTCCCCGCTCCCTGTGGGAGCTGGTCCCACACTGTCCCCGCTCCCTGTGGGAGCTGGTCCCACAATGTCCCCGCTCCCTGTGGGAGCTGGTCCCACAATGTCCCCGCTCCCTGTGGGAGCTGGTCCCACAATGTCCCCGCTCCCTGTGGGAGCTGGTCCCACACTGTCCCCACTCCCCGTGGGAGCTGGTCCCACACTGTCCCCACTCCCCGTGGGAGCTGGTCCCACACTGTCCCCGCTCCCTGCGGGAGCTGGTCCCACACTGTCCCCACTCCCCGTGGGAGCTGGTCCCACACTGTCCCCACTCCCCGCGGGAGCTGGTCCCACACTGTCCCCACTCCCCGTGGGAGCTGGTCCCACACTGTCCCCGCTCCCTGTGGGAGCTGGTCCCACACTGTCCCCACTCCCTGTGGGAGCTGGTCCCACACTGTCCCCACTCCCTGTGGGAGATAGTCCCACACTGTCCCCACTCCCTGTGGGAGCTGATCCCACACTGTCCCCACTCCCTGTGGGAGATAGTCCCACACTGTCCCCACTCCCTGTGGGAGATAGTCCAACACTGTCCCCACTCCCCGTGGGAGCTGGTCCCACACTGTCCCCACTCCCTGTGGGAGCTGGTCCCACACTGTCTCCACTCCCTGTGGGAGCTGGTCCCACACTGTCCCCACTCCCTGTGGGAGCTGGTCCCACACTGTCCCCACTCCCCGTGGGAGCTGGTCCCACACTGTCCCCGCTCCCTGTGGGAGCTGGTCCCACACTGTCCCCACTCCCTGTGGGAGCTGGTCCCACACTGTCCCCACTCCCTGTGGGAGCTGGTCCCACACTGTCCCCACTCCCCGTGGGAGCTGGTCCCACACTGTCCCCGCTCCCTGCGGGAGCTGGTCCCACACTGTCCCCACTCCCCGTGGGAGCTGGTCCCACACTGTCCCCACTCCCTGCGGGAGCTGGTCCCACACTGTCCCCACTCCCCGTGGGAGCTGGTCCCACACTGTCCCCGCTCCCTGTGGGAGCTGGTCCCACACTGTCCCC
The DNA here is from genome assembly GCA_037974335.1 of Prionace glauca. NCBI lineage: Eukaryota > Metazoa > Chordata > Chondrichthyes > Carcharhiniformes > Carcharhinidae > Prionace > Prionace glauca. Next base: position 77,900,185 of record CM075736.1, on the reverse strand, counting down.
ACTCCCTGTGGGAGCTGGTCCCACACTGTCCCCACTCCCTGTGGGAGATAGTCCCACACTGTCCCCACTCCCTGTGGGAGCTGGTCCCACACTGTCCCCACTCCCTGTGGGAGATAGTCCCACACTGTCCCCACTCCCTGTGGGAGATAGTCCAACACTGTCCCCACTCCCCGTGGGAGCTGGTCCCACACTGTCCCCACTCCCTGTGGGAGCTGGTCCCACACTGTCCCCAGTCCCTGTGGGAGATAGTCCCACACTGTCCCCACTCCCTGTGGGAGATAGTCCCACACTGTCCCCACTCCCCATGGGAGCTGGTCCCACACTGTCCCCACTCCCTGTGGGAGCTGGTCCCACACTGTCCCCACTCCCTGTGGGAGCTGGTCCCACACTGTCCCCGCTCCCCGTGGGAGCTGGTCCCACACTGTCCCCGCTCCCCGTGGGAGCTGGTCCCACACTGTCCCCGCTCCCCGTGGGAGCTGGTCCCACACTGTCCCCGCTCCCTGTGGGAGCTGGTCCCACACTGTCCCCACTCCCTGTGGGAGCTGGTCCCACACTGTCCCCACTCCCTGGATAAAGAAGTTTCTGCTGAATTAATATAAGAATGCAGAAGTTGTACTGCAGCTGTACAAAACCAAGGTTAGACCCTACTTGGAGTACTGAGAGTAGATCAGCCATTGTGGAACAGACTCAATGAGCTGAGTGACCTTCTCTGCCCCAATGTTAAGAACATAAGAACATAAGAAATAGGAGCAGGAGTCGGCCATCTGGCCCTTCGAGCCTGCCCCGCCATTCAATAAGATCATGGCTGATCTGTTGTGGCTCAGTTCCACCTTCCCGCCCTCTCCCCATAACCCTTAATCCCTTCTCTTATCAAAAACCCATCAACCCGCTTCTTAAAAATATTTAGCGAGGCAGCCTCCACCACTTCAACGGGTAGAGAATTCCAGAGATTCACCACCCTTTGAGTGAAGAAGTTCCTCCTCAACTCCGTTCTAAAACGCCCCCCCCTTTATCTTGAGGCTGTGCCCCCTAGTCCTACTGTCTTTTTTGAGCGGGAAGAGTCTCTCCACCTCTATCCTATCCATCCCATTCATCATCTTATACGTCTCAATGAGATCTCCCCTCATTCTTCTAAACTCCAACGAGTACAAGCCTAGTTCATTCAGCCTCTCCTCATAGCTCAACCCCCTCAACTCCGGTATCAGCCTAGTAAACCTCCTCTGCACTCCCTCCAAGGCCAAAATATCTTTGCGTAAGTACGGCGCCCAAAACTGCACACAGTACTTCAGCTGCGGCCTCACCAATGCCCTATACAGCTGCAGCAAGACCTCCCTACTTTTATATTCAATCCCCCTCGCTATGAAGGCCAGCATCCCATTCGCCTTCCTGACCACCTGCTGCACCTGCAAGCTGGGTTTTTGCGACTCATGCACAAGGACCCCGAGGTCCCTCTGCACCGTCGCCTGCTGCAGTTTTTCACCACGTAAGTAATAGTCCTTCCTACCATTATTCCTTCCAAAATGGACCACCTCACACTTGCCAACATTAAATTCCATTTGCCATTTCCTGGCCCATTCGCCCAGCCTATCTAGATCCTTCTGCAGACTCTCCACACCCTCCGCACAATTTGCCGTTCCCCCAATCTTGGTGTCATCAGCAAATTTTGACACCCTACACTCGGTTCCCTCCTCCAGATCATCTATATAAATGGTAAAAAGCTGAGGCCCCAGCACCGACCCCTGGGGCACTCCACTAGTCACCATCCGCCAATCCGAATAGCACCCGTTGACCCCCATTCTCTGCCTCCTATTTGACAACTAATCCTCTATCCACGCTAACACCCTACCCCCAACTCCAAGTCCCCTGACCTTCTGCAATAACCTCTTATGAGGTACTTTGTCAAACGCCTTCCGAAAATCCAGAAAGACCACATCCACCGGCTCTCCTCTATCCACCGCCCTAGACACATCCTCATAGAACTCCAGTAAATTTGTCAGACACGACTTCCCTTCAATGAAACCGTGCTGCGTCTGCTCTATCAAGCAATTCCATTCAAGATGCCTCGCAATTTCCTCTTTAATGACGGATTCTAACATTTTACCTACCACAGACGTTAAACTAACCGGCCTATAATTCCCTGCCTTTTGCCTGGCACCCTTCTTAAACAACGGCGTAACATTAGCCGTTTTCCAATCTTCCGGCACTTCCCCGGAATCCAGCGACGTCTGGAAAATAACAACCAATGCATCCACTATCACCTCCGCCATTTCTTTCAGAACCCTCGGATGCATTCCATCCGGTCCTGGGGACTTGTCCACAATCAGCCCCTCCAGTCTGTCGAGCACCGCCTCTCTAGAAACAGTAATGTCATTAAGACCCTCCAGTCCTACCACCTTTCCATCGCTAATGTTCCTGGATTCCAAACTAGAGCCTTTAATTCTGATCTCTCCCCGTAAATGGAAACTTCTCTACATTTATTCTGTCAGACCCTCTTTTAAAGAGTCTTGTTAGGTCACCCCTCAATCTTTTCTTTTCTAGGGAAAAGAGCACCAGACTAGTTTTCATTTATTGTTAGAACCTCTCAGTCTGGCACCATCCTGGTAGTCTTATTTTTTGCTCCTTCACCAATGTCTCCATATCCTTTTTACAATATGGTGACCAGAATGTTAGGTCGAGAGTTCCAGAATTTTGGATCAAAAGGACAAGATTGGGGCTCGAACCCACGATCCACTAACTTAAGGGGGGGTAGTTATAGGACTGATGTCAGGGGTAGGTTCTTTACCCAGAGGGTGGTGAGGGACTGGAATGCCCTGCCAGCTGCAGTTGTAAATGCGCCTAGTTTGGGGGCGTTTAAGAGATCTGTGGATAGGTTTATGGACGAAAAGGGATTGGTTTAGGTTAGTGGGTCATTGTTTTTGTAACTGGTCGGCGCAACATCGTGGGCCGAAGGGCCTGTTCTGCGCTGTAATGTTCTATGTTCTATGTTAAGAGATGAGAGTGTTGGCTGTGGGCGAGGGAGTGGAGGCAGTGTTGGGCAGAGTGGGCTGGGGTGCCGCTGCTGATTCACAGGGTTAGATACTGTGCGGGCTTCAGGAGAATATGGTGCTGACTGTTTCTTCTGCTGCGTTACAGGGAAGGAGGATGTGAGGCTACAGTTGGACACAGCTTTACAGGACGTCAATGACAAGTATGTCCTGCTGGAGGAGACTGAGAAACAGGCTGTGGTCCGAGCGCTAATCGAGGAACGGAGTCGGTTCTGTACGTTTGTCACCCTCCTGAGACCTGTGCTGGTAAGTGAGACACCAGGGGGCGGGGGAGGAGACCCCATGCCTCGACTGAGCTCACCAGTGGTGAGGAGCAGTTTGTGTATTTATTTATTCTTGCCCCCTTGGCATTGAAGAGATTAGGGAATGATTTGGATCCTAGCTTTTTTTATATATTTGTGGGACGTGGGCATCACTGGCTGGTCAGGATTTATTGCCCAACCCTAGTTTCCCAAGGACAGTCAAGAGTTAGCCACGTTGCTGTAGCTCTGGAGTCAAGTGTCGGCCAGACTGGGTAAGGACGGCAGATTTCCTTCCCTAAAGGACATTAGTGAACGAGATGGGATTTTCCGAAATTGACAAATGGTTTCATGGGTCAATAGTAGATTCTTAATTAGCAGATTTTTTTTTTATTGAATTCAAATTCCACCAACTGCTGTGCTGGGATTCGAACCCAGAACATTAGCTGAGTTTCTGGATTAATAGTCGAGCGATGATATCACTAGGCCATCACCTCCCCTCCACTGATCTGTATTGTAAATCCACTTGCCTGTCTTGGTTCATAGAAACACAGAAACTAGAAGCAGGAGGAGGCCATTCGGCCCTTCGAGCCTGCTCCACCATTCATTATGATCATGGCTGATCATCAAATTCAATATCCTGATCCTGCCTTCCCCCAAATCCTTTGATCACCTTGAGCCTCAAGGTTCCATAATCTTCAATCATTTTTCCCAGTACAAATCTGTCAATCTGAGTTTAGATATTTATAATTGATTCCATGACCCACACCACCTCCCTCCAATCTCAGAAGGAGATATTTCCAAGTGACCATAAATATTAGCAGCAGGACTAAGCCATTCAGCCCCTACAGCCTGATTCGCTATTCAGTAAGATCAGGGCTGAACTGGTTGTGGTCTCAACTTTACCCCCCTTCCCCAACCTTTGTCCTAAGAACATAAGAAATAGGAGCAGGAGTAGGCCATCTGGCCCTTCGAGCCTGCCCCGCCATTCAATAAGATCATGGCTGATCTGTCGTGGCTCAGTTCCACAATCCGACCCTCTCCCCATAATCCTTAATCCCCTCTCTTATCAAAAACCCATCAACCCGTTTCTTAAAAATATTTAGCGAGGCAGCCTCCACCACTTCAACGGGCAGAGAATTACAGAGATTCACCACCCTTTGAGTGAAGAAGTTCCTCCTCAACTCTGTTCTAAACCGCCTCCCCTTTACCTTGAGGCTGTGGCCCCCTAGTCCTACTGTCCTTTCACTCACTGTACTGTCTGGAGACAATACACATCTCTTTAACCTGTGATCAGTGCTCCTTCCACTCACATTATCAGCCACTTTAAGACTTGAACAGCAGGTTAGGTGTAAGGATTCACATTCTAATCAGCAATCTCTAAACTGTCTGTGCTTTATATGCTCTGTCTGAGGCCAGAACTCTCCATTCACCTCACCAAGAGGGTAACCTCGAAAGCTTGCTTGCTTGTTACTTACTTGTTACATAGAACATAGAACATTACAGCACAAACAGGCCCTTCGGCCCTCGAGCTGCGCTGATCATCAACCCCACCAATCTATAGACCTATCTATAACCCCCAATCCCATTAAACCCCATATACTCATCCAGAAGTCTTTTAAAAGACCCCAGCGGGTTCGCCTCCACCACCGATGACGGCAGCCGATTCCATTCACTCACCACCCTCTGAGTGAAAAACTTACCCCTAACATCACCTCTGTACTTCCCTCCCTGCACCTTAAATCTGTGTCCTCTCGTAGCGACCATTTCAACCCGGGGAAATAGCCTCTGAGAGTTCACCCTATCTATTCCTCTCAACATTTTATAAACCTCTATCAGGTCGCCTCTCAACCTTCACCTCTCCAGGGAAAAGAGTCCCAGCTCCCTCAACCTATCTTCATAAGGCATGCCTCCCAGTCCAGGCAACATCCTTGTAAATCTCCTCTGCACCCTTTCAATAGCTTCTACGTCTTTCCTATAGTGAGGCGACCAGAACTGCACACAGTACTCCAAATGAGGCCTGACAAGGGTCCTGTAAAGTTGCAGCATTACCTCCCGACTCCTAAACTCAATCCCTCGATTAATGAAGGCCAGTACCCCATACGCCTTCTTGACCTGCGAGCCTTCTTGACCTCCACCTGCGAGGCCGATTTAAGAGTCCTGTGGACCCGGACCCCGAGATCCTTCTGCTCTTCAACGCTACTAAGACTCCTGCCCTTGATAGTGTACTCGTTCATCCCGTTGGTTCTGCCGAAATGGACTACTACACATTTATCCGCGTTGAAGTCCATCTGCCACTTCTCCGCCCATTCCTGCATCCTATCTATGTCCTGCTGCAACTTTTGACATCCTTCCAGACCATCCACAACACCACCGACCTTCGTGTCATCAGCGAACTTGCTAACCCATCCCTCCACTTCCTCATCCAGGTCATTTATGAAAATGACAAACAGCAAGGGTCCCAGAACAGATTGAACTCGTGTCCCTAGCACTGTAAGATAGCAGTGCTAACCACTGTGCCATCCCTAATATCACTTACCTTCTGAATCACTTGCTGCAGCTGCTTGTTAATTTTGTTAATTTGTTAATTTTATGATTCATGTACCAGGTCAGTTTATACTGCAGCATTCTAAAATCATAAGAACCAGGAGCAGCAGCTTGAGTCTGCTCCACCATTCAATAAGATCATGGCTGATCTTTTCATGGACTCAGCTCCACTTACCCACTCAGTCACCACAACACTTAATTCCTTTACTGTTCAAAAATCTATCTGCCTCTGCCTTAAAAACATTCAATGAGGGAGCCTCGACTGCTTCACTGGGCAGGGAATTCCACAGATTCACAACCCTTTGTGTGAAGAAGTTCCTCCTCAACTCAGTCCTAAATCTGCTCCCCCTTATTTTGAGGCCATGCCCCCAGTTCTAGTTTCACCCGCCAGTGGAAACAACTTCCCTGCTTCTATCTTATCTATCCCCTTCATAATCTTATATGTTTCTATAAGATCTTCCCTCATTTTTCTGAATTCCAATAATAGTCCCAGTCTACTCAGTCTCTCCTCATAAGCCAACCCTCACAACTCAGGAACAACCTAGTAAATCTCCTCTGCATCCCCTCCTTTCTCAAGTAAGGAGACCAAAACTGTACACAGTACTCCAGGAGTGGCCTCACCAGCACCTTTATACAGCTGCAACATAACCTCGCTGTTTTTAAACTCTATCCCTCTCACAATGAAGGACAAAATTCCATTTGCCTCCTTAATTACCTGCTGCTCCTGCAAACCAAGTCCTTAAGATTCTTGTATAAGGACACCCAGGTCCCTCTGCACAGCAGCATGCTGCAATTATTTATCATTTAAATAATAGTTCATTTTGCTGTTATTCCTACCAAAACGGATGACCTCACATTTACCAACATTGTACTCCATCTCCCTCAACATCCCATTGATTTATAATTCCCCTTAACCCCTGTCCTGTTCTGTCCCTCCGATATATCGCTGATTTATAACCCCGATACACTGTGTCACCCCGTTATCTTGTAGACTCGGGGAATTAGAGACCGATGCTTCACTTAAAACCCATCTCTCTGCCCCGAAAATTTCTTTATTTGCTTTCATAATATTCCTGAACCTTGGGATGTTTCACTATGGTAAAGGCATTACATAAATACAACTTGCTGTTGTTTGTGCTGGTCAGGCTCCAAATCGCGGATAGGTTTGTGATCAGAACTCCCCACTCACCTGATGAAGGGGCAGAGCCCTGAAAGCTAATAGCGTTTGCTACCAAATAAACCTGTTGGACTTTAACCTGGTGTTGTGAGACGTCTTACTGCTGATTTAATTCACAGTGTGTCTCCTTGAGTTGTAATGATGTTGAGCTCTTGTGAAATATTCTCTCATTAATGGAATGAGTTTTAGCTCATGAAAATATCCAATTGATTATTGTTAAGTATCTGTTTTTCTTCCCTGCACATCTTCCAAACACAGGGTGAGGAGATTGGAATGCTCGGAGAAGTTACACACTTACAAACTATTCTGGAAGATTTGACAAACCTGACTGCGGAACCTCAGAAACTGCCCCCTGCCAGTGAACAGGTCAGTGACTTTTCACAGCTTTGAATGAGGGGTTTAACCTCTTTCACAATCTCTCTCTCCATCTCCAGCATTGTTAAACTCTCTATTCCACTTGGTCAGTAGTCACTGTGGGTTTTGCTCTGTGACTGCAAGAGACAGCACACTTGGAGATCTGTCCTCCTCTGACCCCCGCTTCACGCTCTCGCGCTCACTCTCGTGCACACATAGAGCTCTGGAGCTACCCAGGTATCTGCTCCACCAATGAATAGATTTCTGCTCCGCCAAACTCACTGCACTTCATAGCTCTGGGAAGGAAGGTTCTGAATACTGAATTTTATTCCTGATATTTTTGAGAAATTATAAGGCACGGTGGCACTGTAGTTAGCATTGCTGCCTCACAGCACCAGGAACTCGGATTCAATGTGGAGATTTTTCAAGGAGCAGCTATTGCGGGTCTGTGATAAGTATATCCCTGTCAGGCAAGGAGGATTTGGTAGGCCCAGGGAACCGTGGTGCACTAAAAAAGTTGATTCGTTGGTTAGGAAGAAAAAGGAGACTTATGTTCGGATGAGGCTTGAGGGCTCAGGTAGTGCATTAGAAAGTTTTAGATTGGCTAGGAGGGAGTTGAAAAGGGAGTTAAGAAGGGCTAAAAGAGGACATGAGATGACTTTGGCTGATAGGATTAAGGAGAACCCTAAGGCGTTTTACAGGTATGTCAAGAACAGAAGGTTGGTTAGGGCAAGATTAGGGCCAGTTACAGACAGTAGAAGGAAGTTGTGTGTGGAACCGGAGGAGATTGGAGAGGCGTTGAACCAATATTTCTCTTCGGTGTTCACGCAAGGGGACATGAATGTAGCTGAGGAGGACACTGGGGTGCAGGGGTGTAAAATAGATAGTATTGCAGTTGATACGGGGGATGTGCTGGATATTTTAGAGGGTTTGAAAATAGATAAGTCCCCTGGTCTGGATGGGATTTACCCTAGGATTCTTTGGGAGGCAAGAGAGGTGATTGCGAAGCCTCCGGCTCTGATCTTCAGGTCGTCGTTGGTCTCTGGTATATTCCGGAAGATTGGAGGACAGCAAATGTTGTCCCATTGTTTAAGAAGGGGAGAAGAGACTTCCCTGGGAATTATAAGAACATAAGAAATAGGAGCAGGAGTAGGCCATCTGGCCCTTCGAGCCTGCCCCGCCATTCAATAAGATCATGGCTGATCTGTCGTGACTCAGCTCCACCTTCCCGCCCTCTCCCCATAACCCTTAATCCCTTCTCTTATCAAAAACCCATCAACCCGTTTCTTAAAAATATTTAGCGAGGCAGCCTCCACCACTTCAACGGGCAGAGAATTCCAGAGATTCACCACCCTTTGAGTGAAGAAGTTCCTCCTCAACTCTGTTCTAAACCGCCCCCCCTTTATCTTGAGGCTGTGCCCCCTAGACCTACTGTCTTTTTTGAGCGGGAACAGTCTCTCCACCTCTATCCTATCCATCCCATTCATCATCTTATACGTCTCAATGAGATCTCCCCTCATTCTTCTAAACTCTAACGAGTACAAGCCTAGTTTATTCAGCCTCTCCTCATAGCTCAATCCCCTCAACTCCGGTATCAGCCGAGTAAACCTCCTCTGCACTCCCTCCAGGGCCAAAACATCCTTGCGCAGGTGCGGCGCCCAAAACTGCACACAGTACTCCAGCTGCGGCCTCACCAATGCCCTATACAGCTGCAGCAAGACCTCCCTACTTTTATATTCAATCCCCTTCGCTATGAAGGCCAGCATCCCATTCGCCTTCCTGACCACCTGCTGCACCTGCAAGCTGGGTTTTTGCGACTCATGCACAAGGACCCCGAGGTCCCTCTGCACCGTCGCCTGCTGCAGTTTTTCGCCCCGTAAGTAATAGTCCTTCCTACCATTCCTCCTACCAAAGTGGACCACCTCACACTTGCCAACATTAAATTCCATTTGCCATTTCCTGGCCCATTCGCCCAGCCTATCTAGATCCTTCTGCAGACTCTCCACACCCTCCGCACAATTTGCCTTTCCCCCAATCTTGGTGTCATCAGCAAATTTCGACACCCTGCACTCGGTTCCCTCCTCCAGATCATCTATATAAATGGTAAATAGCTGAGGCCCCAGCACCGACCCCTGGGGCACCCCACTAGTCACCAACCGCCAATCCGAATAGCATCCATTGACCCCCACTCTCTGCCTCCTATTTGACAACCAATCCTCTATCCACGCTAACACCCTACCCCCAACTCCATGTCCCCTGACCTTCTGCAATAACCTCTTGTGAGGTACCTTGTCAAACGCCTTCTGAAAATCCAGAAAGACCACATCCACCGGCTCTCCTCCATCCACTGCCCTAGACACATCCTCATAGAACTCCAGTAAATTTGTCAGACACGACTTCCCTTTAATGAAACCGTGTTGCGTCCGCCCTATCAAGCAATTCCCCTCAAGATGCCTCGCTATTTCCTCCTTAATGACGGTTTCTAACATTTTACCTACCACAGACGTTAAACTAACCGGCCTATAATTCCCCGCCTTTTGCCTGGCACCCTTCTTAAACAACGGCGTAACATTAGCCGTTTTCCAATCTTCCAGCACTTCCCCGGAATCCAGCGACATCTGGAAAATAACCACCAAGGCATCCACTATCACCTCCGCCATTTCTTTCAGAACCCTCGGATGCATTCCATCCGGTCCTGGGGACTTGTCCACAATCAGCCCCTCCAGTCTGTCGAGCACCACCTCTCTAGTAACAGTAATGTCATTAAGACCCTCCATTCCTACCACCTTTCCATCGCTAACACCCGGCAAATTATTCACGTCCTCCTCCGTGAAGACAGAAACAAAGAAGTTATTCAAGACCTTAGCCATATCCCTATCCCCTACCACTAGCTCCCCTTTCTCATCCTCTAAAGGACCAACGTTTACCCTAGCCAACCTCTTCCTTTTTATATATTTATAAAAACTCTTGCTATCCTTTTTTATATTAAGTGCTAGCCCAGCCTCATAGCTTCTCCTACCCTCCTTTATCAATTTCTTTGTCAATCTTTGTTGACATTTAAACCTTTCCCAATCCTCTTCTCGCCCACTGCTCTTAGCTACTCTAAACTCCTCCGCTTTTAATTTAACACTTTCCTTCACCTCCTTCGTTATCCACGGCTTATTACCTCTCCTCCTACTGTCCTTTTTAACCATCGGAATAAATTTCTGCTGAGCACCAAGAAAGATCTCCTTAAAGATCCTCCACTGCTCCTCAGCAGACCTACCTTCCAACGCGTTCCCCCAGTCCACATTCGCCAATTCTTCTCTCATCCTACCGTACTCCCCTCTATTCAAACAAAGGACGCGTGTCTGGGAACCCACTTTCTCCTCCTCCATCTGCACCAGAAACTCCACCATACAATGATCACTCTCTCCAAGAGGATCCTTCACCGCAAGGTCCCTAATTCTACCCGCCTCATTACATAGCACCAGATCCAAGATAGACCGGTGAGTCTTCTGTGGTGGGTAAGGTTTTGGAAAGGATTATTAGAGACAGGATTTATAGTTATTTGGAGAGTAATGAGTTGATTAGAGACAGTCAGCATGGTTTTGTAGCGGGTAGGTCGTGCCTTACTAACCTTATCGAGTTCTTTGAGAAAGTGACCAAAGAGGTGGATAGGGGTAAGGCAGTTGATGTGGTGTATATGGATTTTAGCAAGGCGTTTGATAAGGTTCACCATGGTAGGCTTCTGCAGAAAATGCAGATGTATGGGATTGGGGGTGATCTAGGTAATTGGATCAGGAATTGGCTAGCAGATAGGAGACAGAGGGTGGTGGTTGATGGTAAATATTCGTCATGGACTTCGGTTACGAGTGGTGTGCCTCAGGGATCTGTTTTGGGGCCACTGCTGTTTGTAATTTTTATTAATGATCTGGATGAGGGTATAGTTGGGTGGATTAGTAAATTTGCTGATGACACCAAAGTCGGAGGTGTGGTAGATTGTGAGGAAGGGTGTCATAGTTTGCAGGGTGACTTAGAAAGGTTGCAGAGCTGGGCTGCGAGGTGGCGGATGGAGTTTAATGTGGAGAAGTGTGAGGTAATTCATTTCGGTAGGAATAACAGATGTGTTGAGTATAGGGCTAACGGGAGGACTTTGAATAGTGTGGAGGAGCAGAGGGATCTAGGTGTATGTGTACATAGATCCCTGAAAGTTGGGAATCAAGTAGATAAGGTTGTTAAGAAGGCATACGGTGTCTTGGCGTTTATTGGTAGGGAGATTGAATTTAGGAGTCGCAGCGTCATGATGCAACTGTACACAACTCTGGTGCGGCCGCACTTGGGGTTTTGTGTGCAGTTCTGGTCCCCACATTACAGGAAGGATGTAGAGGCTTTGGAGAAGGTGCAGAGGAGGTTTACCAGGATGTTGCCTGGTATGGAGGGGAGATCCTATGAGGAGAGACTGAGAGATTTGGGGTTGTTTTCGCTGGAAAGAAGGCGGCTAAGAGGGGACCTCATTGAAACATATAAGATGATTAGAGGTTTAGACAGGGTAGATAGTGATAGCCTTTTTCCTAGGATGGAGAAAGCTAGCACGAGGGGGCACGACTTTAAATTAAGGGGGGGTAGTTATAGGACTGATGTCAGGGGTAGGTTCTTTACCCAGAGGGTGGTGAGGTAGGTGCCAAATGCCCTGCCAGCTGCAGTTGTAAATGCACCTAGTTTGGGGGCGTTTAAGAGATCTGTGGATAGGTTTATGGACGAAAAGGGATTGGTTTAGGCTAGTGGGTCATTGTTTTGTAACTGGTCGGCGCAACATCGTGGGCCGAAGGGCCTGTTCTGCGCTGTAATGTTCTATGTTCTATGTTCAATTCCGGCCTCAGGTCACTGACTGTGTGGAATTTGCACTTTTTTCCTGTGTCTATGTGGGTTTTCTCCAGGTGCTCCAGTTTCCTCCCACAGTCCAAAGATATGCAAGTTAGGTAAATTGACCATGCTAAATTGCCCCTTAACGTCAGAAGGATTGGTAGGGTAAATATGTGTGGTTACTGGAATAGGGTTTGTGTGGGATTGTGATGAGTGCAGTCTTGATGGGCTGAATGGCTTCCTGCTCTGTAGGGATTATGTGATTGTATGAAGTGTAGACCAATGGGCTTCTCAACTTGGTTACAGCACAAACAACAGCAAGTTGTATTTATGTAATGCCTTTACCATAGTGATACATCCCAAGGTTCAGGAATATTATCAAAGCAAATAAAGAAATTTTCGGGGCAGAGAGATGGGTTTTAAGGAGCATCTTAAAAGTTGCAGAGAGATTTAGGCAGGGAATTCCAGAGCTTTAGCCCCTAGGCAGCTGAAGGCATGGCTCCCAATGGTGGAGCAATGAGAAAGGCAGTGGTGTAGTGGTATTGTCACTGGACTAGTAACCCAGAGACCCAGGATAATGTTCTGGGGGCCTGGGTTTGAATCCCATTATGGCAGATGATGAATTTGAATTCAATAAAGATCTGGTGACCATGAACATAGAGCACTACGGCACAAACAGGCCCTTTGGCCCACAAGTTGCGCCGATCACATCTATACCTACCAAGCCATAGAACTATCTGTAACTCCCAATCCCATTAGATCCCATATATTCATCCAGAAGTCTTTTAAAAGACCCCAGTGAGTTCGCCTCTACCACCATCGACAGGAGCCGATTCCACTCACTCAGCACCCTCTGAGTGAAAAACTTACCCCTAACATCTCCTCTGTACTTGCTTCCCAGCACCTTAAATCTGTGTCCTCTCGTAGCGACCATTCCAGCCCTGGGAAATAGCCTCCGAGATTCCACCCTATCTATTCCTCTCAACATTTTATAAACCTCTATCAGGTCGCCTCTTAACCTTCGTCTCTCCAGGGGGAAGAGACCTAGCTCCCTCAACCTATCTTCATAAGGCATGCCTCCCAGTCCAGGCAACATCCTTGTAAATCTCCTCTGCACCCTCTCAATAGCTTCCACGTCCTTCCTGTAAGACGACCAGAATTGCGCACAGAACTCCAAGTGGGGTCTGACAAGGGTCTAATAAAGTTGCAGCATTACCTCCCGACTCCTAAACTCAATCCCTCGATTAATGAAGGTCAGTACACCATAAGTCACATCCTCCACCTGCGAGTCTGATGGACCCGGACCCCAAGATCCTTCTGCTCTTCAACACTACTAAGACTCCTACCCTTGATATTGTACTCCTTCATCCCATTGGTCCTGCCAAAATAGACCACTACACATTTTTCCGCGTTGAAGTCCATCTGCCACTTCTCCGCCCAGTCTTGCATCCTATCTATGTCTTGCTGCAACTTCTGACATCCTTCCAGACCATCCACAACACCGCCGACCTTCGTGTCATCAGCGAACTTGCTAACCCATCCCTCCACTTCCACATCCAGGTCATTTATGAAAATGACAAACAGCAAGGGTCCCAGAACAGATCCCTGGGGCACCCCACTGGTGACTGACCTCCATTCCGAAAAAGACCCATCCACAACCACTCTCTGCCTTCTGCAGGCAAGCCAGTTCTGGATCCACAAGGCCAAAGGCCCTTGGATCCCATGCCCTCTCACCTTCTCAAGAAGTCTTGCATGGGGGACCTTATCAAACGTCTTGCTGAAGTCCATGTAAACCACGTCCACCGTTCTTCCTTCGTCAATGTGTTCAGTCACATTTTCAAACAACTCAACTAGGCTCGTAAGGCACAACCTGCCCTTGACAAAGCTGTGCTGACTATTCCTGATCATTCTAAACTTCTCTAAATGCTCATAAATCCTGTCCCTCAGAATCCTCTCCATCAACTTACCAACCACTGAGGTCAGACTCACCGGTCGGTAATTTCCCGGGCTATCCCTGTTCCCTTTCTTGAAAATAGGAACTACATCCGCAATCCTCCGGAACCTCTCACGTCTCCATCGACGACGCAAAGATCATCGTCAGGGGCTCTGAATCACTTCCGTCATCTCCTACAGTAACCTGGGGTACATCCCATCCGGTCCCGGCGACTTATCTATCTTGATAGAATGTAAAAGTTCCAACACATCCTCTTTCTTAACGTCTTTTCAGTCTGCCGCAAACCTGTAGTACAACCTCCCAGATCACTTTCCACCGTGAATACCGAGGCAAAGTACTCATTAAGCACCTCTGCCATTTCTTCTGGTTCCACACAGACTATTTCCCCTTCACCTTTTATAGGTCCTATCCCTTCACTTCTCATCCCTTTACGCTTCACATATTTGTAGAATGCCTTGGGATTCTCCTTAATCTTACCCTCCAAGGCCTTCTCGTGACCCCTTCTGGCTCTCCTAATTTCCTTTTTAAGTTCCTTTCTACAAGCCTTATACTCCTCTAGATCCTTAACATCTCCTAGCTCTCTGAACCTTACAGTTCTTACAGTACTGCATTTACAGTACAGTAATAATCCAGGGAACTTGATTCCAAATCTCAATGCTTGATGCTCTTGGTGTTTGATATTAAAACCTCAACAGTTTCATTCATGTCCTTTAGGAAAGGAAAGCTGCTGCCCTTACCCTGCCTTTAAGTGGTTCCAGATCACACTCTGTCCTCTGAAATAGCCTAGTGAGCCACTCAGTTGATACTGAGGGAGCCATCACTATCTTGTGGAGTATTTAGGGATGAATGTGGGATCTCACCAGTGACCCTCCCATCCCTAGAATGAATTTGTAAAAATGAGGTCAGTTTGGTTTGAACTGCTGCTGTTGAGAGAACATTCTGACTGTAGACATGAGGGAATGGGCCTGAGCAAACAAGTGTTATTTTTACATTTATGTTAGTTCAAATATTCTTTAGAGTGTAACAGAACTTTTATCCAGGGCAATGATAACGAGAAGCAAGTTGTTTGAAATAGACTGGGCAGGTCATTCAGTAGATTTAAATTTAAAGTCACATTTATTTGCAGGAATGTTTCAGTGAATCCATTAGCCTTCCTATTGCTCACCCTGGGAATGTGTCTCAATGATCAGCCAAAGTTTCTGACTGTATTCTCTTTTCTTTGACAGGTGATCTTGGATTTGAAGGTGACAGATGACTATAACTACACCTATCACACCCCTCCCTCCTCTCCCAGCAGCTCACACTCACGGCGAGGGACAGTAAGCAGGTGTGCTTGCTTGTGTTTTTTCTGTGTTTGTTTCATAGTCCAGCACTGGTCTGTAGTTGCTCTCTTTGTCTGCTTTTCTTCACATTCTTCCTCCCCTTGCACTCAGACTGTGTTCTCTCCCTCTCTCTCTCTCTTTCTCTATCTGTGAAATTCCTTTAAATCCAGAAGCTAAGCTAAGCTAGGCTTGGTTGCAGTTAAAACCACTCCTTGTTTGATCTTCCCTGTTATTTTTCACCTTGGTGATATCCTACAGAGTTGGCATTTTCTCTATGTCAGTTGTAAAGGGTATGCGAGGTTCATTAACCTGCAGTGTGCTGTGACACTCAGCAAGGTGCAGGGCAGTCTGAGCACAGCTGGATATTATTACATCAGCACAAGCAAAGGGAAGTGAGGGAGTGATTAATATCTGAACAGGAATGATTAGCCATGATAATCGGACAAGCGGTATGAAGGAAAACTAACCATGTTCTTCTATCTCCCATTCCTGCAGCACTTGCTCGTACCCTCAGTCTTCAGGAAGACACCCCAGTATTCCCAACTTTGAAATTGCTTCCCCTTCAATGGAAACGCTTCATATACAAACCCCATCAGCATCAACAGCTGATGTGACCAGCCAGGTAAGAATCGAATCGCACTCCATCTCAGCTGCCTCTTATTGGGCAGTCAGTCTTAGTGTCTGCTCCTGGTCTCGTGGCCCCGGATTTCTGAGTCTCACTGGAATAAAGGCCTCAAAGAAATTTATTTGTGATGCACAAGAACAGGAGGAATAGGAGCCGGAGTAAACCTGCTCCACTGTTCAATCTGACCCTGGCTGATAGAACCATGGAATCCCTAGGATGCAGAAAGAGGTTTCTTGGTCCATCGAGTCTGTACCAACTCTCCAAAAGAGCATCTAACCCAGGCCCACCTCACCCCATCCCATCCCACGCATTTACCATGGCCAGTCCACTTAACCCGCACATCTTTGGACTGTGAGGAAACCCACACAGACATGGGAAGAACATGCAGACTCCACACAGACAATGACCCAAGGCCAGAATTGAACTCAGATCCCTGACGCTGTGAGGCAGCAATGCTAACCACTGTGTCACTGTGCCGTCCTGGGTCCCTGGCGCTGTGAGGCAGCAATGCTAACCACTGTGTCACTGTGCCATCCTGGGTCCCTGGCGCTGTGAGGCAGCAATGCTAACCACTGTGTCACTGTGCCGTCCTGGGTCCCTGGCGCTGTGAGGCAGCAATGCTAACCACGGTGTCACTGTGCCGTCCTGGGTCCCTGGCGCTGTGAGGCAGCAATGCTAACCATGGTGTCACTGTGCCGTCCTGGGTCCCTGACGCTGTGAGGCAGCAATGCTAACCACTGTGTCACTGTGCCGTCCTGGGTCCCTGGCGCTGTGAGGCAGCAATGCTAACCACTGTGTCACTCTTGCCATCCTGGGTCCCTGGCACTGTGAGGCAGCAATGCTAACTACTGTCACTGTGCCGTCCTGGGTCCCTGGCGCTGTGAGGCAGCAATGCTAACCACTGTGTCACTGTGCCGTCCTGGGTCCCTGGCACTGTGAGGCAGCAATGCTAACCACTGTGTCACTGTGCCGTCCTGGGTCCCTGGCGCTGTGAGGCAGCAATGCTAACCACTGTGTCACTGTGCCGTCCTGGGTCCCTGACGCTGTGAGGCAGCAATGCTAACCACTGTGTCACTGTGCCGTCCTGGGTCCCTGGCACTGTGAGGCAGCAATGCTAACCACTGTGTCACTGTGCCGTCCTGGGTCCCTGGCGCTGTGAGGCAGCAATGCTAACCACGGTGTCACTGTGCCGTCCTGGGTCCCTGGCGCTGTGAGGCAGCAGTGCTAACCACGGTGTCACTGTGCCGTCCTGGGTCCCTGGCACTGTGAGGCAGCAATGCTAACCACTGTGTCACTGTGCCGTCCTGGGTCCCTGGCGCTGTGAGGCAGCAATGCTAACCACTGTGTCACTGTGCCATCCTGGGTCCCTGGCGCTGTGAGGCAGCAATGCTAACCACTGTGTCACTGTGCCGTCCTGGGTCCCTGGCGCTGTGAGGCAGCAATGCTAACCACGGTGGCACTGTGCCGTCCTGGGTCCCTGGCGCTGTGAGGCAGCAATGCTAACCACGGTGTCACTGTGCCGTCCTGGGTCCCTGGCACTGTGAGGCAGCAATGCTAACCACTGTGTCACTGTGCCGTCCTGGGTCCCTGGCGCAGTGAGGCAGCAATGCTAACAATGCTGCCAGCCTCATCTCCAAACTAACTTTCTGGCCTGCTGCCCGTATCCCATGATTCCCTGAGAGAGCTGTCTACCCCAGCCTGAAATACATTAACTGATGGAGCATCTTCTACCCCCTGGGGTCGAGAATTCTAAAGATTCACAAATCTTTGAGTGAAGAAATTTCTCCTCACTTCAGTCTTAAATGACCAGCTCTTTATCCTGAGACTGTTCCCCATGGTTTAGATTCTCTGACCAGCAGAAACAATCTCTCAGCATCCACCCCATCAAACTCTTCAGAATCTTGTAGCTTTAAATGAGATCATTTCATTATTCTGAACTCCAAACAATATAAACCCAATTTACTCAGTCTCGCATCATAGGACACCTCCTCATCCCAGGGACCAGTTTAACCTTGGGTCACTGTGCACATTCTCCCCATGCCTGCGTGGTTTTCCTCTGGGTGCTCTGGTTTGCTCTCACATTCTAAAGATGTGTGGGTTAGGTGGATTGACCATGTCAAATTGCCCCTTAAAGTCCCAGGATGTTTGGGTTAGGGGGACTAGCAGGGTAAATATGTGGGGTTACAGGAATAAGGTCTGGGTGGGATGCTCTGTCTGACCCGATGGACCGAACCACCTCTCCCTTCACTGAAGGGATTGTATATTAGTGAATCTTGGCTGCATTGTCTCCAATATATTTCTTAAATGTGGAGACCAAAACTACATACAGTATTCCAGATGTGCCATCACCAACACTCTGTACAACTGTACTCCAATTCACTTGCAATAAACGCTGAAACAGCTTAGAGAAAGGTTGATAAGTATTTGGAATAGAGAAATGTAAATGGGCTGGGAAGTGAGCAGAGTATTCATTCAGAGAACTGGTAGAGGCACAATGCTGAATGGCCTCGTTCAGTGCTGGAACATCCTATAATCCTATATGAGGAGAGTTGTACTAACGTGGTTAGTTTATTGAGTTTAAATAGTGTTTACTCCTGTCTGGAGCTGGTGTCTGGAGACCCTTTTACTGTTGGGATGCAATGTGATGTATCTGTCAGAGACATCGCATAAAACTCTCCTGCTGCATTAGAGTAACGCTGATTGCCAAGTATTTCACAGCAGTTCACCTGCTTGTTGGTGTAATGTTACAAATGAGGTTTGCTATGTCATTTCATATAAAATGACAGTCTCAAGATATACTACACAAGAAGGTGCTCCTAAAATACTAAATAGGCAGGTAAGTATAATATATTGAAAATGTAGTGCCTGACTTAATTTATCTCCCAGTCCTTCAGCAAAGCACAATGCCACTTAGGGGCAAGATCAGGACTGGAGACCATAAGTACAAGGCAGTCACCAATAAATTGGGAATCCAGTAGAAAGCTCTTTAGCCACAGAGTGGTGAGAATGTGGATCTCACTCTCACAGGGAGTAGGTACAGTGAATAATCTGGATACATACAAGGGGAAGCTGGATAAATGCAAGCGGGAGGAAGGAATAGAAGAAAATGCTGATAGGGCGAGGTGAAGAGGGACAGGAGAAGGCTGGTGTGGAACAGAAACACTAGCACGTTGAAGTTGGACCAAATGGCCTGTTTCTGTGCTGTTAATACTGTGCATCTCCTCTGCTCAGCTGGTTCTCTGGTTGCCAGTTTTTATTTAATTATGAATATTGAATATTAAAATCAAGAAAGTATGTGACCTCAGAATGGGGACTAGATGAGCTCAGTGTCCCCTGGTGAATTATTTCTTACCCTCCTGTCCAGCTAGGGCATTGTTGAGACCGCAGCTGGAGTACTGTGTGCAGTTTTGGGTGCCGTACTTACGCAAGGATATTTTGGCCTTGGAGGGAGTGCAGAGGAGGTTTACTAGGCTGATACCGGAGTTGAGGGGGTTGAGCTATGAGGAGAGGCTGAATAAACTAGGCTTATACTCGTTAGAGTTTAGAAGAACGAGGGGAGATCTCATTGAGACGTATAAGATGATGAATGGGATGGATAGGATAGAGGTGGAGAGACTCTTCCCGCTCAGAAAGGATAGTAGGACTAGGGGGCACAGCCTCAAGATAAAGGGGGGGGGGGGGGGGCGGTTTAGAACGGAGTTGAGGAGGAACTTCTTCACTCAAAGGGTGGTGAATCTCTGGAATTCTCTGCCCGTTGAAGTGGTGGAGGCTGCCTCGCTAAATATTTTTAAGAAACGGGTTGATGGGTTTTTGATAAGAGAGGGGATTAAGGGTTATGGGGAGAGGGCGGGAAGGTGGAGCTGAGCCACGACAGATCAGCCATGATCTTATTGAATGGCGGGGCAGGCTCGAAGGGCCAGATGGCCTACTCCTGCTCCTATTTCTTATGTTCTTATGTTATGTTCTCTGAACATGACCCTTGTTGTGATTTAGCCTGTGCCTTGAGGCTGATCTGGAGCTCGTGGGCAGTTCACCAGGGGTGGCGGGATGAGTGTTGGAGGATCCCTGGGTTAGGGGAGATAATGAAAGCATGTGGACAAGTTGGAGCTACGCTCTCTGGAATGGATTGTTCAAAGAAAAGATAAACATTTAACAACAAGGTCACTTGAAATGAGCGAAACTCCTTTCACTGAGGCGGGTTCAAATAATATTTAATTTAATTTATTATTGTCACATGTATTAACATACAATGAAAAGTATTGTTTCTTGCGTGCAATACAGACAAAGCATACCGTTCGTAGAGAAGGAAACGAGAGTGCAGAATGTAGTGTTGGAGTCATAGCTAGAGTGTAGAGAAAGATTAATGCAGGATAAGTCTATTTAAAAGTGCTAGCAGCAGGGAAGAAGCAGTTCTTGTGTCGGTTTGTACGTGACCTCAGACTTGTTATCATTTTCCTAACAGAATAAGGTGGAAGAGAGAATGTTGAATTTTCCCAGGATCCCAAAGGGAAATGACATTTGAACTGTTCCAGATTGAATCTGGAATCCTGAGCAGATGCACCTTCTGTGTCAATACAGACTTTCTCATACACATTTCCACCATCTCACCCCTATCCCTGCTTCAGATCACACCTCTCCTCAAACCCGAACCCCTCCCCAGGTTAACCCCACCCATCCCAGTGGTACATGTGTCACTGTGAAAGACAGGCAAGAGTGTGGACAAACTTCCTCCACCTGGCAAGCACTTTCAGCAACTCCCTGATCTCCTGGAGCATGGGGGCGGGGGGAGGGAAGGGAGGTTTAGGGTGGAGTGGGGAGAGTTTATGGGGTAGGGGGGAGGTTTCTAGGAAAAGTGGTTGAGTGCGTTGTGTGTGTGTGTGTGTGTGTGTGTGTGTGTGTGTGTGTGCAGTGATGACTAATTAGATGCTATACCTGTGTATTGCTGCCACTGTCATTCACTCAGCTGCTGCAGGCTATTCCTGGACATTCAAAGGCTTTAACAGGATACATGTATACAATTATGATTTCTAATCTTTCTACTTCCTTTCTCTCTCTCTTCCTCCCTTTCTCTCTTTCCTATTTTTTTTTGTGCTTTAATTATTGGTTTAACCTGCAGACGTCTACCAGTTCCGCATCCTCCGAGGCTTCCGAAGCTTGGAGGTCGTTTAGCGAATGCAGCTCTCCCACTTCTCTCTGCTCTGGCTCCAAGACTGGGCTGTGGGCAGCAACCAGCAAGGTGATAACAGCCTGTTCCAAAGCAGGTTTGAGTGATGGGTGCTGAGGGAGGGTCAGAGTGAAGCGCAGGGAGGACTGGCTTCCTCCCAGCTTGTGTAACTATGGAGCTGGAACAGAGCTTGTGTTAACATGTCAGGATGGAACGTGACGGATGCTGTATCATATCTGGCTGGGATCTTCTTATTCCCCTCATGCTCCTTTTGCTTTAGGAGCCCAGCACACCATACAGAGGGTGGGGAGGCGAGAGGATAATGACAAGGAGTGGGATTGGGGGTGACTGAGGGCATTGTCAGAGAATGGAGGCTGCAGCAGTCAGTGGAGTGAAGGGAGTTGGCAGGAGGTTGTGACACACACACATACATTACTGAGCTGTTTGATAAGGATAATGGATGGACCAGCATCAGTCTGACTGGCACTAATAAATTGTTGGTCTATCAGTTTCTCCAGGGATGTTTTCATTTCTTTTTTCTGTGGGATCTTTGTCAGTTTCTCCTCGTTTTATTTCTGTTTCTGTGGAAGTGAACAGGAAGAAGAAAGAGGGTGCGTGGGGTGGGGTGGGGTGGGGTGGGGCGGGGACCGAGCGGGTGGGTGCGTGGGGTGGGGTGGGGCGGGGGCCGGGCAGGTGGGTGCGTGGGGTGGGGTGGGGCGGGGGTCGAGCGGGTGGGTGCGTGGGGTGGGGTGGGGCGGGGGCCGAGCGGGTGGGGGCGTGGGGTGGGGTGGGGCGGGGGCCGAGCGGGTGGGTGCGTGGGGTGGGGTGGGGCGGGGGCCGAGCGGGTGGGGGCGTGGGGTGGGGGTGGGGCGGGGGCCGAGCGGGTGGGTGCGTGGGGTGGGGTGGGGCGGGGGCCGAGCGGGTGGGTGCGTGGGGTGGGGTGGGGTGGGGCGGGGGGCCGAGCGGGTGGGTGCGTGGGGTGGGGTGGGGCGGGGGCCGAGCGGGTGGGTGCGAGGGGTGGGGCGGGGCGGGGATCGAGCGGGTGGGAGCGTGGGGTGGGGTGGGGCGGGGGGCCGAACGGGTGGGTGCGTGGGGTGGGGTGGGGCGGGGATCGAGCGGGTGGGAGCGTGGGGTGGGGTGGGGCGGGGGACCGAACGGGTGGGTGCGTGGGGTGGGGTGGGGCGGGGGTCGAGCGGGGTGGGTGCGTGGGGAGGGGTGGGGCGGGGGGCCGAACGGGTGGGGTGGGGAACGGGTGAGGGGGTGGGATGGGATGGGGTGGGGGCCAAGCTGGTGAGTGCGTGGGGAGGGGGCTGTGAGTGGATGGGTGTATGGGGAGTGGGCACTTTCCACTGGAAATCTGCCCATCTCCCAGGCAGCTAGAAATGGCTAAACCCCAAACTAGATTGGAGAACCAATATCTAGGGAATGGATTTCTGCAGCAGGGGACGTGACTGAAACGAGTCAAGGAGGTTGACTTAACCCAGAATTCCCTGCAGTACCTGAATCCATGTCTCCTCCACCCAACCAGGAGCTGCTACAGCCCAGACTGAAACAGGAAGGAGTTCAGCAAATAGCCAAAAGAGAGAACGCTGGAAAATCTCAGCAGGCCTGGCAGCATCTGTAAGGAGAGAAAAGAGCTGACATTTCAAGTCTAGATGACCTTTTGGCAAAGCTGAAAGGCATAGAAAGTGGGAGAGATTTATACTGCAGGGGGAGGGAATGAAAGGTGAGTCATAGCCATAAAAACCAGGGCAAAGGTTGCTAATGTCACCCCACAGAGAGAATAAAGGATGTGAATGGATAAATGGCAGGGAAACTGTAAGCTTTGATAGATGGAGATGTTGGGGGATGGTGAATGGATGGGACAGAGGTAAGATTTAGAAAAGGAAAAGCAAAGGGGGAGAAAAAGGGAAGGGGCGTAAAGTGGAGGCGGGGAAGAAAAATGAAGAGAGACAATAAAATGAAAGGTAGAGAACAATAAAAAATTAAAGCGCATCAAGGTAGATAAATCCCCGGGAGCTGATGAAGTGTATCCCAGGATGTTGTGGGAGGCTAGGGAGGAAGTTGTGGGTCCCCTAGCAGAGATATTTGAATCATCAATAGTCATGGGTGAGGTCCCTGAAGATTGGAAAGTGGCAAATGTTGTGCCTTTGTTTAAAAAGGGCTGCAGGGAAAAGCCTGGGAACTACAGGCCAGTGAGCCTCACATCTGTAGTGGGTAAGTTATTAAAAGGTCTCCGGAGGAACAGGATCTATAGACATTGAGAGAGGCAAGGATTGATTAGGGACAGTCAGTATGGCTTTGTGAGTGGAAAATCATATCTCATGAATTCGATTGAGTTTTTTTGAAGGGGTAACCAAGAAGGTAGATGAGGGCAGAGCGGTCAACGTTGTTTACAAGACTTTAGCAAGACCTTTGACAATGTACCGCATAGTAGGTTGTCACATAAGGTTAAAATTCACAGGTGAGGTAGCTAAATGGATACAAAATTGACTTGATGACTGAAGACAGAGGGTGGTTGTAAGAACATAAGAACTAGGAGCAGGAGTCGGCCATCTGGTCCCTCGAGCCTGCTCCACCATTCAATAAGATCTTGGCTGATCTTTTCGTGGACTCAGCTCCACTTACCCACCCGGTCACCACAACCCTCAACTCCTTCACTGTTCAAAAATTTATCTATTCTTGCTTTAAAGTGAGGTAGCTGCAACTGCTTCACTGGGCAGGGAATTCCACAGATTCACAACCCTTTGTGTGAAGAAGTTCCTCCTCAACTCAGTCCTAAATCTGCTTCCCCTTATTTTGAGGCCATGCCCCCTAGTTCTAGTTTCACCCGCCAGTGGAAACAACTTCCCTGCTTCTATCTTATCGATTCCCTTCATAATCTTATATGTTTCTATAAGATCTCCCCTCATTCTCTGAATTCCAATGGGAATAGCCCCTGTCTATTCAGTCTCTCCTCATAAGCCAACCCTCTCAACTCTGGAATCAACCTAGTGAATCTCCTCTGCACCCCCTCCAGTGCCAGTATATCCTTTCTCAAATAAGGAGACCAAAACTGTACACAGTACTCCAGGAGTGGCCTCACCAGCACCTTATACAGCTGCAACATAACCTCACTGTTTTTAAACTCTATCCCTCTAGCAATGAAGGACAAAATTCCATTTGCCTCCTTAATTACCTGCTGCTCCTGCAAACCAACTCCATGAGATTCCTGCACAAGGACACCCAGATCCCTCTGCACAGCAGCATGCTGCAATTTTTTACAATTTAAATAATAGTTCATTTTGCTGTTATTCTTACCAAAATGGATGACCTCACATTTACCAACATTGTATTCCATCTACCAGACCCTCACCCACTCACTTAGACTACCTATATCCCTTTGCAGACTTTCAGCATCCTCTGCACACTTTACTCTGCCACTCATCTTAGTACCATTGCGAATTTTGACACACTACACTTGGTTCCCAACTCCAAATCATCTATGTAAATCATGAACAATTGCCATCCCAACACTGATCCCTGAGGCACACCACTAGTCACTGATCACCAACTAGAAAAACACCCATTTACCCCCACTCTTAGCTTTGTTAGTTAACCAATCCTCTATCCATGCTAATACATTACCAGTAACACCATGCATCTTTATCTTATGAAGCAGTCTTGTCAAATGTGCCGCACCAAAGAGAGTTGTTTTTCAAACTGGAGGCCTGTGACCAGCGGTGTGCCTCGGGGATCAGTGCTGGGTCTAGCAGTGGATGAGAATTTTTTGGGGCATAGTTAGGAAGCTTGCAGATGACACCAAGATTGACATAGTGGACAGTGAAAAGGTTATCTAGGATTTCAACGGGATCTTGATCAATTAGGCCAGTGGACTGGGGAATGGCAGATGGCGTTTAATATAGACAAATGTGAGGTAATGCATTTTGGTAGATCAAATCGGGACAGGACTTACTCAGTTAATAATAGGGCATTGGTGAGAGTTATAGAACAAAGAGATCGATGAATATAGGTTCATAGCTCCTTGAAAGTGGGGGTCCCAGGTGGACAGAGTGGTGAAGAAGGCATTCAGCATGCTTGGTTTCATTGGTCAGAACATTGAATACAGGAGTTGGGACGTCTTGTTGAAGTTGTACAAGACATTGGTAAGGCCACACTTAGAACACTGTGTACAGTTCTGGTCACCCTATTATAGAAAGGACATTATTAAACTAGAAAGAGTGTAGAAAAGATTTACTAGGATGCTATCGGGACTTAATGGAGTGAGTTATAAGGAGGGGCTGGATAAACAGGGACTTTTTTCCCTGGAGTGTAGGAGGCTTAGGAGTGACCTCCTAATGAGGGGCACAGATCAGCTGGATTGTCAATATCTTTTCCCAAAGTTAGGGGAGTCTAAAACTAGAGGGCAAAGGTTTAAAGTGAGAGGGGAGAGATACAAAAGGGTCTGGAGAGGTAATTTTTACATCCAGAGGGTGGTGAGTGTCTGGAACAAGCTGCCAGAGGTAGTAGTAGAGACGGGTACAATTTTGTCTTTTAAAAAGCATTTAGATAGTTATATGGGTAAGATGGGTATAGAGGGATATGGACCAAATACAGGCAATTGGGATTAGTTTAGTGGTTAAAAAATGGGCAGTGTGGACAATTTGGGCCAAAGGGCTTGTTTCATAGAACATAGAACACTACAGCACAAACAGGCCCTTCGGCCCACGAGTTGTGCTGATCACATCAACACCTACCAACCTACAGACCTATCTATAACCCCCAATCCCATTAAACCCCATATACTTATCCAGAAGTCTTTTAAAAGACCCCAGCGAGTTCGCATCCACCACCACTGACGGCAGCCGATTCCATTCACTCACCACCCTCTGAGTGAAAAACTTACCCCTAACATCACTTCTGTACTTTCCTCCCCGCACCTTAAATCTGTGTCCTCTCGTAGCAACCATTTCAACCCGGGGAAATAGCCTCTGAGAGTCCACCCTATCTATTCCTCTCAACATTTTATAAACTTCTATCAGGTCGCCTCTCAACCTTCGCCTCTCCAGGGAAAAGAGTCCCAGCTCCCTCAACCTAACTTCATAAGGCATGCCTCCCAGTCCAGGCAACATCCTTGTAAATCTCCTCTGCACCCTTTCAATAGCTTCTACGTCTTTCCTATAGTGAGGCGACCAGAACTGCACACAGTACTCCAAATGAGGCCTGACAAGGGTCTTATAAAGATGTGGTGTAAATTCTGTGACTCCCTGGACAAAACAGAAACATCATTTACTGAATGGCCTCCATTGCTGCACGATTCTAAAATTCTAGGAAAGAACATTTGTTATAATCCCAATCAGAAGCCCCACCACCTTCTGACAGTAATAAATACAAGCTCATCAGTGTCTGTCACACTCAACAAATTTAACAAATAGCACTTCTTAAGCTGGGTGAGCTTGGGGCAACATTAATTACAGCGAGTTCCAAACTTTTACAATGCTGTAGTCTTTCCTAATTTCACTCCTGAAAGACCTACCTATAAAAGCTCAAAATCTCTCCCAGAAATTATCTGCAACTGGACTTGCCCCATTGAGTGAGTTGAGACAGAAATAAAGTCCCCTGGTGTTAGGAAACATTTCTAGCTTGAAATATTTTTGCTGGAATTTTCCAGCCAGCTAGAACTTTCAATACTTGCAGGAACGGTGTAAAGACCAGCTGGAACCTGGCATCTGCTTCTTGGCATTCTGTTCCTTTAGCTAGAGGCCAGAATTCTAATGGTGGTGATCTTCAGTACCTGACCATGACATTTCAGTCTGCACCTGAATCTTCACGTCAGTGTTTCCAGATTTTTGCCATTGTCGAAGCCAGTGTTTATCACTCATTGTGGTTTTCTTGACAAGTTGGTGGTGAGCTGCTGCAGTGCATTGTAGCAGCTTTGATGTAACTGAGTGCTTTTTATGCTGGTGCTGGAATCACATATAGGTTGGTTCATCCTATTCTCTAAAGATGCTTATTGAAGCATTTGGGGTTTTCCCAGCACACCAAATGCTTCCTAGTCTCACTCTTACCAGGTTTTTATCTACAGAATTAAAAAAAGCTGAATTCAGTTTGTCAAATGATCCTGGTGAAATTTGAGCTCATGGTCTCTGAGTTAATCATCCAGTAACTTTATCACTTGCACTACCATACCACATACCATCTCCCCCTGGAGAGATAGCAGACATGGAGAAGTGATGGTAGTTAACCCAGGAACATGGGAAAAGAGCAATATGAGTAACCATACACATCCCCTGTCCAGAGGAAGTTACTTGTAGGAAAGAGTAGGATTGGAAAAATGGCATTTGAACTGTATTTGTGGTGACTGGGTAATGTTTTATCTTGTTGACTGCAGTCTTTTCATTTTAAATTCATCTTGTTTATACTATTTTTAACAAGTATTCCTTCAGATTGGTTAGTTGTAACTGTGTGAGTTTACCATCACTGGATTGTGTCTGCAGAGATATTGGGAAAATGTTAGGAAAATGCAGAAAATCCAGTCAGAAGCGCAGTCCTGGATTGCTCACCAAGCAAAGGCAGCACCAGCTGTGTTGATCAGGAGAACGTCAGTGTTGCCTGGGTTCTGTTGGGATCTGTTGCTTGTCTCTGTATTTGAGGAAAGGCGAAAATCTTCTGAATCCTGGAAATCTAGCTGGTTAAATCAGGAGGAGTGGCTGTGTAAATGTGACTTGTGTTGCCTTGTGTTTCAAAGATTGCGAGTGTGCTCTAGCTGGCTTTCATATCCCGGGGAGATGAACTCTAGAATAATTTGGAGTACTGTGTGCAGTTCTGGTCGCCTCACTATAGGAAAGACGTAGAAGCTATTGAAAGGGTGCAGAGGAGATTTACAAGGATGTTGCCTGGACTGGGAGGCATGCCTTATGAAGATAGGTTGAGGGAGCTGGGACTCTTTTCCCTAGAGAGGCGAAGGTTGAGAGGCGACCTGATAGAAGTTTATAAAATGTTGAGAGGAATAGATAGGGTGGACTCTCAGAGGCTATTTTCCCGGGTTGAAATGGTCTCTACGAGAGGACACAGATTTAAGGTGTGGGGAGGGAAGTACAGAGGTGATGTTAGGGGTAAGTTTTTCACTCAGAGGGTGGTGAGTGAATGGAATCGGCTGCCGTCATTGGTGGTGGAGGCGAACTCGCTGGGGTCTTTTAAAAGACTTCTGGATGAGTATATGGGGTTTAATGGGATTAGGGGTTACAGATAGGTCTATAGATTGGTGGGGTTGATGTGATCGGCGCAACTCGAGGGCCGAAGGGCCTGTATGTGCTGTAGTGTTCTATGTTCTATGTTCTATAACCCTTGGAGTGAGATTGTGGAATTGCAGTTTAGCATCATTGAAGAACAAGAAGGACTTTGCAAATGGCAATAAAAGTAGTGATTAACAGGAAAAAGGGGGTTCTGTATCTCTGAACAATCACCTGAGACCAAACCCATATTCAGTTTCATAGACCTGAGATCTCAGAGCTGTGATGTGTATCCATATCTGACAAAGGTACAAGACCAGTTCCATCCTAGATGTGAAATAATTTTTAGGACCATGTACCCAACAGAATATTCAGAATATTGTATCTGAAAAATGATTAAACAATTGGTTTCTTTTTAAACCAGGACTGGGCGAAGTTAGCACCAACGGAACAGCCGAGCAACAGCCTCCAGCTGAAGGAAGCATCATCTTATCAACTGATTGGAGAAAATGGAGCCCAGACACCAGTGGAGGGCAGCATGTACTCACAGGCCACCGACAGACCAGCGCACTCAGCAGCAACTGCTGCCTGCAAGGTATCCCAGTGAAAAATTACTTGCATTTCTGTAGCAACTTTCACCACTTCAGAACCTCCCAGAGTGCTTCACTAAATACTCTCTGAAGTATGGTCACTGTTGTGATGTAGCAAATGTGTATGTGTGCACAGCAAGATCCCACAAAGAGCAAGGTGATAAAGACCAGATAATATGTTTCTTTGTGATGTTGATGAGGGAAAATTATTGGCCAGGACACTGGGAGAACTCCCCTGCCCCCTCCCCTCCCCTCCCCTACCCTTTAAAGATTGGTGTGGGATTCGAACCAATAGGTTTCTGAATCTGAGCTACCAACTGAGCACCTCACTACTGACTTTACTCAGGTAAAGAGGGTCTCTCTCTCCCTCTTTCACGTATTGTGACTGTGGGCTGCCATTTCCTTCACATCGATCTGGTTTCACTCAGTAAAGTACTGCAGTGGTTTACCTTTGCCTTCAGCAGTGTGACAGAGCATGGAATTCTCCCACTGCCGGGTGTACTGGAGAATTCACAGGCTGATAATTTGGCCAAGTTATAAACGCATCCTCTTCGGCTATCAATCCTGGGATTGGACTGAGAGGCAGTTCATGCTCACTGTGTCATAAGACCCATAACTCACAAGACAGGATAGCTTACTGGCAGTGGGGTTAATAAGAACAGAAGGCCATCTGGCTCCTCGAGCCTGCTCCACCATCCAATAAGATCATGGCTGATGTGACTGATGTTTAGCATTGTGTATTTTAATTCTTGTCGATTCTGACTGCTCCCAGCCGGGAGTACTGAGTGATATTACCATGTATATTGCAGCCACAGGTCGGAGAGATGAGTGCTCGAGAGCACCTGGCCTTAACCCTAAGTCAGGGGATGAATGTGGATGCCCAGAGGAGTAGCCGGGACTCTCTGCATTGTTCTAGCGGTTACAGCACCCAGACTACCACACCATCATGTTCCGAGGACACCATCCCCTCCCACGGTAAGAAACTCCACACCATTCGGCAGCAAGGACAGGCTTGGCAATTAGATCCAATCATGTACCAGAGAGGGTACTGTAACTGAGTGTTTATTTATATTACTGGATCAGTAATCCAGAGAGAGGAGAGTTCAAATCCCATGATGGCAGCTATTGAATTAAAATTCATTGGATTACATAAATTTGGAGTAAAAAGCTACTCTCGGTGAAAATTGGCGAGAAATTGTAATTAAATTGTTTAAAACAAACACTGTACTGCTCAACAAGGAAGTAAAGAATCAACCACATTGCTGTGGCTCTGGAATCACATGTAGGATCTTAGAATCCCCACAGTGCGGGAGGAGGCCACTCGGCCCATCAAGTTAGTACCGACAACAATCCCACCCACCCCCGTACTGACAACAATCCCACCCACCCCCGTACCGACAACAATCCCACCCATCCCCCCGTACCGACAACAATCCCACCCACCCCCCGTACCGACAACAATCCCACCCACCCCCCGTACCGACAACAATCCCACCCACCCCCCGTACCGACAACAATCCCACCCACCCCCGTACCGACAACAATCCCACCCACCCCCCCGTACCGACAACAATCCCACCCACCCCCCGTACCGACAACAATCCCACCCACTCCCGTACCGACAACAATCCCACCCACCCCCCGTACCGACAACAATCCCACCCACCCCCGTACCGACAACAATCCCACCCACCCCCCCGTACCGACAACAATCCCACCCACTCCCGTACCGACAACAATCCCACCCACCCCCCGTACCGACAACAATCCCACCCACCCCCCCGTACCGACAACAATCCCACCCACCCCCCCGTACCGACAACAATCCCACCCACCCCCCCGTACCGACAACAATCCCACCCACCCCCCGTACCGACAACAATCCCACCCACTCCCGTACCGACAACAATCCCACCCACCCCCCGTACCGACAACAATCCCACCCACTCCCGTACCGACAACAATCCCACCCACCCCCGTACCGACAACAATCCCACCCACCCCCCGTACCGACAACAATCCCACCCACCCCCCGTACCGACAACAATCCCACCCACCCCCCGTACCGACAACAATCCCACCCACTCCCGTACCGACAACAATCCCACCCACCCCCGTACCGACAACAATCCCACCCACCCCCCGTACCGACAACAATCCCACCCACTCCCGTACCGACAACAATCCCACCCACCCCCGTACCGACAACAATCCCACCCACCCCCCCGTACCGACAACAATCCCACCCACCCCCCGTACCGACAACAATCCCACCCACTCCCGTACCGACAACAATCCCACCCACCCCCCGTACCGACAACAATCCCACCCACCCCCCCGTACCGACAACAATCCCACCCACCCCCGTACCGACAACAATCCCACCCACCCCCGTACCGACAACAATCCCACCCACCCCCCCGTACCGACAACAATCCCACCCACCCCCCCGTACCGACAACAATCCCACCCACCCCCCCGTACCGACAACAATCCCACCCACCCCCCGTACCGACAACAATCCCACCCACCCCCCGTACCGACAACAATCCCACTCACCCCCCCGTACCGACAACAATCCCACCCACCCCCCGTACCGACAACAATCCCACCCACCCCCCGTACCGACAACAATCCCACCCACCCCCCGTACTGACAACAATCCCACCCACCCCCCCGTACCGACAACAATCCCACCCACCCCCCGTACCGACAACAATCCCACCCACCCCCCGTACTGACAACAATCCCACCCACCCCCCCGTACCGACAACAATCCCACCCACCCCCCGTACCGACAACAATCCCACCCACCCCCCGTACCGACAACAATCCCACCCACCCCCGTACCGACAACAATCCCACCCACCCCCCGTACCGACAACAATCCCACCCACCCCCCGTACCGACAACAATCCCACCCACCCCCCGTACCGACAACAATCCCACCCACCCCCCGTACCGACAACAATCCCACCCACCCCCCGTACCGACAACAATCCCACCCACCCCCGTACCGACAACAATCCCACCCACCCCCCGTACCGACAACAATCCCACTCACCCCCCCGTACCGACAACAATCCCACCCACCCCCCGTACCGACAACAATCCCACCCACCCCCCGTACCGACAACAATCCCACCCACCCCCCGTACTGACAACAATCCCACCCACCCCCCCGTACCGACAACAATCCCACCCACCCCCGTACCGACAACAATCCCACCCACCCCCCGTACCGACAACAATCCCACCCACCCCCCGTACCGACAACAATCCCACCCACCCCCCGTACCGACAACAATCCCACCCACCCCCCGTACCGACAACAATCCCACCCACCCCCCGTACCGACAACAATCCCACCCACCCCCGTACCGACAACAATCCCACCCACCCCCGTACCGACAACAATCCCACCCACCCCCGTACCGACAACAATCCCACCCACCCCCCGTACCGACAACAATCCCACCCACCCCCCGTACCGACAACAATCCCACCCACCCCCGTACCGACAACAATCCCACCCACCCCCCCGTACCGACAACAATCCCACCCACCCCCGTACCGACAACAATCCCACCCACCCCCGTACCGACAACAATCCCACCCATCCCCCCGTACCGACAACAATCCCACCCACCCCCGTACCGACAACAATCCCACCCACCCCCCGTACCGACAACAATCCCACCCACCCCCGTACCGACAACAATCCCACCCACCCCCCGTACCGACAACAATCCCACCCACCCCCCCGTACCGACAACAATCCCACCCACCCCCGTACCGACAACAATCCCACCCACCCCCCGTACCGACAACAATCCCACCCACTCCCCCGTACCGACAACAATCCCACCCACCCCCCCGTACCGACAACAATCCCACCCACCCCCCCGTAC
Organism: Prionace glauca; assembly: GCA_037974335.1. Classification (NCBI taxonomy): domain Eukaryota; kingdom Metazoa; phylum Chordata; class Chondrichthyes; order Carcharhiniformes; family Carcharhinidae; genus Prionace; species Prionace glauca. Next base: position 77,867,202 of record CM075736.1, on the reverse strand, counting down.
CGACAACAATCCCACCCACCCCCCCGTACCGACAACAATCCCACCCACCCCCCCGTACCGACAACAATCCCACCCACCCCCGTACCGACAACAATCCCACCCACCCCCCGTACCGACAACAATCCCACCCACCCCCCCGTACCGACAACAATCCCACCCACCCCCCCGTACCGACAACAATCCCACCCACCCCCCGTACCGACAACAATCCCACCCACCCCCCGTACCGACAACAATCCCACCCACACCCGTACTGACAACAATCCCACCCACCCCCCGTACCGACAACAATCCCACCCACCCCCGTACCGACAACAATCCCACCCACCCCCCCGTACCGACAACAATCCCACCCACCCCCCCGTACCGACAACAATCCCACCCACCCCCGTACCGACAACAATCCCACCCACCCCCCGTACCGACAACAATCCCACCCACCCCCCCGTACCGACAACAATCCCACCCACCCCCCCGTACCGACAACAATCCCACCCACCCCCCGTACCGACAACAATCCCACCCACCCCCCGTACCGACAACAATCCCACTCACCCCCCCGTACCGACAACAATCCCACCCACCCCCGTACCGACAACAATCCCACCCACCCCCCGTACCGACAACAATCCCACCCACCCCCCGTACCGACAACAATCCCACCCACCCCCCGTACCAAGAACACCACAAATTTACCCTGCTAGTCCTCCTGATAGCAAGGGGCAATTTAACATGGCCAATCCACCTAACCCGCGCATCTTTGGAGTGTGGGAGGAAACTGGAGACATGGGGAGAATGTGCAAATGCCACACAGACAGTGACCTGAGACCAGAGTTGACTCTGAGTCCCTGGTGCTGTGAGGCAGCAGTGCTCACCATTGTGCCACCATCTCGCCCTGCTGTCTCCCCAGTACCCTGTATTAATCACAAACTAATCCCACTGCCTCGCGCTCTCCCCATTGCCCTGTATCGATCCCAAACTAATCCCACTCTCTCCCCGTAGCCCTGTGTCAATCCTAAAGTAATCTCACTGCCCCGTCTCTGTATCAATCCCCAAACTAATTTCACTGCCCTGCTCTGTGTCTATTTTGTTTGAAAGTCTTTGATTACAGCACTGCTTCTGCTGGTTTTCATCATGACTGCATTTTGCATAGACACTGGGAATAGACCATTTGGCCCTTCGAGCCTGTTCCATCATTCAGTATGATCACGACTGATCCTCAATCTCAATGCCATATTCCCACTTTCTCCCCATACCCCTTGATGCTGTTAAAATCTAAAACATTATCTATCCCTTTTTTGAATACGTTCAGTGATTTGGCCTCTGCTGGTTTACCACTCTCTGAGTGAAGAAATGAAGGGTCGAGAGCTTCTAGTTTTTAGGTGCCCAGATCACCAACATTCTGTCTTGGACCCCCATGCCAACAGTATAGTTAAGAAAGCCCACCAATGCCTCTACTTCCTCAGAAGACTAAGGAAATTTGGCATGTCAGGTATGACTCTCACCGTAGAAAGCGTTCTTTCTGGTTGTGTCACAGCTTGGTCTGGGCTCCTGTTCTGCCCAACACCGCAAGGAACTGCAAAAGGTCATGAATGTAGCCCAATCCATCACACAAACCAGCCTCCCATCCATTGAGTCTGTCTACACTTCCCAACTCAGCAAAGCAGCCAGCATAACTAAGACCTCACACACCCCGGACATTCTCTCTTCCATCTTCTTTCTTCGGGAAAAAGATACAAAAGTCTGAGATCACGTACCAACCAACTCAAGAACAGCTTCTTCCCTGCTGCTGTCAGACTTTTGAATGGACTTACCTTGCATTTGATTGATCTCTCTTACATCCTAGATATGACTGTAATACTACATTCTACACTCTCCTTCTCTATGAATGGTATGTTTTGTCTGTTTAGCACGCAAGAAACAATACTTTTCCCTGTATGTTAATACATGTGACAAAAATAAATCAAATCAAATCAAATCAAAATCAAATAAATGTTTCCTCGTCTCAGTCCTAAATGATCAGTCCCATATCCTGAGACTGTGACCCCTGGTTAGAGTCCTCAGTAAGGAGTTTCACAACACCAGCTTAAAGTCCAACAGGTTTATTTGGCACAAGCTTTCCTTCACCAGGTGAGTGAGGACTTGTGTTCACAAACAGGTCATATACAGATACGCACTCAGTTTACAAGATAATGGTTGGAATGCGAGTCTTTACAGGTAATCAAGTCTTAAAGGTACAGACAATGTGAGTGGAGAGAGGGCCAAGCACAGGTTAAAGAGATGTGTATTGTCCATTAGTGAGATTGCCCTCTCTCCACTCTCATCTGTACCTTTAAGACATAATTACCTGTAGAGATTCACATTCCAACCATTATCTTGTAAATTGAGTGTGTATCTGTTTATGCCCTGTTTGTGAACACAAGTCCTCGCTCATTTGATGAAGGAGCTTGAGGCTCCGAAAGTTGTGCCAAAGAAATCGGTCGGACTCTAACCTGGTGTTGTGAGACTTCTTACTGTGTTTACCCCAGTCCAACACTGGCATCTCCACATCCAGATTCCCCAGCCAGAGAAAACATCCTCCTGTATCTAGTCTGTCCAGCCCTGTTAGAACTTCATACATTTCGATCAGGTTTCCTTTCATCCTTCTAAACTTTACTGAAAACCGGCCCAGTCGAGCCCAGGGCAGTCCCACCAGCCTGGCTATCAGCCCAGTGAGCCTCCACTGCACTCCCTCCAGGGCAAGTATATCCTCTCTTCGGTAGAGAGACCCCTGGTGTGGATTTGAGAGGAGAAATTATTTCCATTGTTTTGCTGATGTGGTTTTGAATTTTGCAATTGTTTTACAGCAGTAAAGAAGGAACAGACCCTGATTGGTGAGTTGTAAAATTATTTATGCTATTTATTTAAAAAATGAATCGCAGGTAGTTGTGAAGCAGGCAGGGTGCTGCGGGGTACAGCCAAGGGAAACAGAAGTAGAAATTTCAGCCACTCAGTGGCTGAAAAGCTGGGAATCAAGTTGATAAGGTTGTTAAGAAGGCATACGGTGTCTTGGCGTTTATTGGTAGGGGGATTGAATTTAGGAGTCGCAGCGTCATGTTGCAACTGTACACAACTCTGGTGCGGCCGCACTTGGAGTACTGTGTGCAGTTCTGGTCCCCACATTACAGGAAGGATGTGGAGGCTTTGGAGAGGGTGCAGAGGAGGTTTACCAGGATGTTGCCTGGTATGGAGGGGAGGTCCTATGAGGAGAGGCTGAGGGATTTGGGGTTGTTTTCGCTGGAAAGAAGGCAGCTAAGAGGGGATCTTATTGAAACATATAAGATGATTAGAGGTTTAGATAGGGTGGATAGTGATAGCCTTTTTCCTCTGATGGAGAAATCTAGCACGAGGGGGCATGGCTTTAAATTAAGGGGGGGTAGTTATAGGACGGATGTCAGGGTTAGGTTCTTTACCTAGAGGGTGGTGAGGGATTGGAATGCCCTGCCTGCTACAGTTGTAAATGCGCCTAGTTTGGGAGCGTTTAAGAGATCCGTGGATAGACTTATGGACGAAAAGTCTAAACACCCCCTTCTGGTGGTGTTGATATGAAGCAGCTTTCAGGTTTAGAGCAATGCAAGGCACTCATCATGTACACAGCAAGATCCCACAATCAGCTAATACCTAGGAGATGGGTGACGAATAAAATCAGTACATGACGAGCATTAGTGAGAACATGGGATCCTCGATCACACCCTGACCTGGAGCACATCCAACAGAGCACTGACCTTTTAATACTGACCCTCTGATGGTGCAGCGCTCCCTCGGCCATTAACGCATGGTAGCAGGACTGTGTACCATCTATAAGATACACTGTCGGAATTCACCGAGGGTTTTTTTCAGCAGCACTTTCCAAACCTGGAACTCCTGCCATCCAGAAGAACAAGGGTAGCAGGTATCTGGGAAAACCAGCACCCAGAGAACATAAGAACATAAGAAATAGGAGCAGGAGTAGGCCATCTAGCCCTTCGAGCCTGCCCCGCCATTCAATAAGATCATAGCTGATCTGAAGTGGATCAGTTCCACTTTCCTGCTTTCTCCCCATAACTCTTAATTTCCTTGTCTGTCAAAAACCTATCTACCCGTGACTTAAATATATTCAGCGAGGCAGCCTCCACCACTTCAATGGGCAGAGAATTCCAGAGATTCACCACCCTTTGAGTGAAGAAGTTCCTCCTCAACTCTGCTCTAAACTGCACCCCCCCATCTTATCTTGAGGCTGTGCCCTCTAGTCCTGCTATCCTTTCTAAGCAGGAAGAATCTCTCTACCTCTACCCTATCCATCCCTTTCATTATCTTATACATCTCTATAAGATCCCCCCTCAGTCTTCTAAACTCCAACGAGTACAGACCCAGTCTATTTAGTCTCTGTTCATAGTCCAACCCCCTCATAGAACATAGAACATTACAGCGCAGAACAGGCCCTTCGGCCCACGATGTTGCGCCGACCGGTTACAAAACAATGACCCACTAACCTAAACCAATCCCTTTTCGTCCATAAGTCTATCCACGGATCTCTTAAACGCTCCCAAACTAGGCGCATTTACAACTGTAGCAGGCAGGGCATTCCAATCCCTCACCACCCTCTAGGTAAAGAACCTAACCCTGACATCCGTCCTATAACTACCCCCCCTTAATTTAAAGCCATGCCCCCTCGTGCTAGATTTCTCCATCAGAGGAAAAAGGCTATCACTATCCACCCTATCTAAACCTCTAATCATCTTATATGTTTCAATAAGATCCCCTCTTAGCTGCCTTCTTTCCAGCGAAAACAACCCCAAATCCCTCAGCCTCTCCTCATAGGACCTCCCCTCCATACCAGGCAACATCCTGGTAAACCTCCTCTGCACCCTCTCCAAAGCCTCCACATCCTTCCTGTAATGTGGGGACCAGAACTGCACACAGTACTCCAAGTGCGGCCGCACCAGAGTTGTGTACAGTTGCAACATGACGCTGCGACTCCTAAATTCAATCCCCCTACCAATAAACGCCAAGACACCGTATGCCTTCTTAACAACCTTATCAACTTGATTCCCAGCTTTCAGGGATCTATGTACACATACACCTAGATCCCTCTGCTCATCCACACTATTCAAAGTCCTCCCGTTAGCCCTATACTCGACACATCTGTTATTCCTACATCTCCGGTATCGGCCTAATGAACCTTCTCTGCACTCCCTCCAAGGCCAGTATATCCTTTCGCAAATGCGGCGACCAAAACTGCACACAGTACTCCAGCTGCGGCCTCACCAGTGCCCTGTACAGTCGCAGCAAGACCTCCCTACTTTTATATTCTATCCCCCTCGCTATAAAGGCCAGCATGGTGGTCAAGAAGGCGTATGGTGTACTGGCCTTCATAAATTGAGGGATTGAGTTTAGGAGTCGAGAGGTAATGCTGCAACTTTACAGGACCCTCATCAGGCCTCATTTGGAGTACTGTGCGCAGTTCTGGTCGCCTCACTATAGGAAAGACGTAGAAGCTATTGAAAGGGTGCAGAGGAGATTTACAAGGATGTTGCCTGGACTGGGAGGCATGCCTTATGAAGATAGGTTGAGGGAGCTGGGACTCTTTTCCCTGGAGAGGCGAAGGTTGAGAGGCGACCTGATAGAAGTTTATAAAATGTTGAGAGGAATAGATAGGGTGGACTCTCAGAGGCTATTTCCCCGGGTTGAAATGGTCGCTACGAGAGGACACAGATTTAAGGTGCGGGGAGGGAAGTACAGAGGTGATGTTAGGGGTAAGTTTTTCACTCAGAGGGTGGTGAGTGAATGGAATCGGCTGCCGTCGTCAGTGGTGGAGGCGAACTCGCTGGGGTCTTTTAAAAGACTTCTGGATGAGTATATGGGATTTAATGGGATTGGGGGTTATAGATAGGTCTATAGATTGGTGGGGTTGATGTGATCGGCGCAACTCGAGGGCCGAAGGGCCTGTTTGTGCTGTAATGTTCTATGTTCTATGTTCTATCCCATTCGCCTTCTTGATCACCTGCTGCACCTGCAAGCTGGGTTTTTGCAACTCATGCACAAGGACCCCCAGGTCCCTCTGCACCGTAGCATGCTGCAGCTTTTTGCCCTTTAAATAGTAATCCCTCCTACTATTATTTCTACCAAAGTGGATAACCTCACATTTGCTAACATTATACTCCACCTGCCAGGTCCTCGCCCACTCACTCAGCCTATCCAGATCTCTCTGCAGACTTTCCACACCCTCCACGCAATTTGCTTTTCCACTCCTCTTCGTGTCATCAGCAAATTTCGTCACCCTACACTCAGCCCCCTCCTCCAGATCATCTATGTAAATGGAAAATAGCTGAGGCCCCAGCACCGACCCCTGGGGCACCCCACTAGTCACCAACCACCAACCAGAATAGCACCCATTGATACTAACTCTCTGCCTCAGAGCTTCCTCTCCGAGCCACATCCTGACTTGATATATATCACCATTCCTTCACTATTACTGTGTCAAAATCCTGGAACTGCTTCCCTAACAGCACAGAGGGAGCACCTACACCACAGGGTCTGCGGTGGTTACGAAGCTCACCACCATCTTCTCAGGGCAATTAGGGCTGGGCAATAAATGCTGGCTTTGTCAACGAAATATACTTCTCATAAACGAATGAAGAAGCAGTGTGCCTGACTGCCTTCTCACTTCCCCATACCCCATTCTCTAGGCTGAGATTGTATTAGGATTTAGGTAGATTTCTTACTGTGCTTGAATAAAATTGGAGCATTTTAATGGCAAGTCCCTGGTTTGGCTCCATCATTGAATGATGCAGAAATATTTTATAAGACAGATTGTTGTTATTGATATTGCTGGCTGGGTTTATTTCACAGCAGTTTCCTTACTAATGTCTGTTCTCTCTTTTAGTGCCCGATTATGATTACATCTCATTGCACGGAGAGCAGGAATTGGCCGCTCAGATTGATTTTGATAAATCCTCTACAATTCCCAGGAATAGTGACATCAGCCTGAATTATAGGAAAATGTTTCAGGCAAAGCGACCAGCTTCTGCAGTCAGCCTCTTGGTTGATCCTGAATCCACGATGACATCTCATGTTGCCACAATTCGAAGGAAACCTTCTAGCAAACCAACATTCCGACGTGGCACCATCAGTGGTGTGCCCATTCCCATCCGGACTCCCATGGTGCCCATTCCCGGGCCACCCGTGTCCAGTAAACCGGTCACTCTGGCAGTCTGTCGAACGGGCAGCGAGGAGACCGTTAGACTGCAGGGAGGGAGGTCCAGTTTTGCGCAAAGGAAGCAGGGAATTTGCAGCTCAACACAAAGTCTGAGCATGGCACAGAGCCCCGGATACTTCCTGGTACCAGAGAAACCACTTCTGGTCAGCGGCCTACAACACTCTGCCCCCAACCTCCAAAATGCCCAAGAATCAAAGCCTGTGAGAAACACTACGGGAAACGGACTCACTCCTCACCTGGGCACTGCAGAGGTTTCCCAAAGGACTGGCAGGGTGGACAGTGTTGCTACTACCCCCTCACCAATCGAGGGCGGTGATGATGTTTTGTCCATGATTCGTAGGGGGGTCAAACTGAGAAAGACTTTAACCAATGACCGATCAGCCCCCAAGATCATTTAAAATAGGAAGACAGTGGGGCACTCGCAGCTTCAAGATCCATCGATCTGTCCCCTCACACTCTCTCTCTCTCTCTGTCTCTGTCTCGCTGTCTTTTGGTTTAAATCTGGTAACAGTTCTTTCCCTCTTTGTTCTCGGATTAAACAATGATGCATAAACTATCATCAAGAACTGGTCACATCCCAGCTCTCCATGTCTCAGCGATCCTTATCCTACTCCTGCCTCAGGTCACAGGCTGAGAGACTGGTCCTCGTGGACTCGGGGAAGGGGGAGTGCAGTTTGTGAGAAAGTCACACAGACTCTGCAGGTGGAGGTGTAACTCCTGCTGAGTCAGCCTTTTGGAGCAGGGGCTAAAATTGGCCTCAGACCCCAGGTTAGAGATGGAAAATCACCTCTGGGTCCCACTCCGAGTGCTGACTAATGAACCCCAAACTGGAGATGTCTGGATGTTGGGTCAGGGCAGGATCAGAGCTGATATCTTCCTACGCTGATCACCAGGCTGACACACAACCCATCTCCTTACCATCTGGGGGAAAGTGACAGAGCTTCCATGGACCTTACCCCAGCCTGTACCTTCGGAAGAGAACGGGAATAATCAGGATGGGGTGGACAATGGGAGGACCCCACCCCCACCTCCCCCCAAAACACTGAAACAAACTGTAAGCTGTACATGTTCTTTGCAGTAACGTTCACTGCCAGGAATACACTTGTGTTTTAAGATAGAGAGGCATGGAATTTATTTTGCAATGACACTTCAGGGGATTGGCTCAGGATTTTGGATGTGAAGCTTCTTGCAAAGGATTGGTTTTCAGTTGCTCTGAGTTTGTAACGGACGTTGTTTTCTTGGGTACTTGGTGAGAAGCAGGGCCAATACCCTGACACACAAACCCCTACAGTTGGCTTGTGTTCATTCCCAAACCTGCAAGGTTTAAAAGCTGCACAAACGTCAGCAAAAACAGATTGATTTTTTTTTCCTTGTGAATCTTAACATCGAAAGATATTTATTTGTGTCAAAGTTGTGAAAGATTCTGTTTGTACGATGAGTTCTTGCAACAAGTATTGCTGTTAAAATCACCACAATTCATTGAAAGGCTTTAAATGATAAAGAATATAGTTTGTATATGTTAGTTTTTAAATCCCTTTTAAATTTTATCTTATACAGCTGGTGCTTATTGCATTGCTTTTTAGTACTGGCATTGTTACAGACTGGGCTAGAGGGGTTGAGGTTTGACAGCGGCTGAACTGACTTATTGTTCTTTTGGCTTAAGTGGGCAGTATTTTAAAATGGTCAGAGCATTCACATTTTAATTTGGTATTAAAGTACGTTAGTTAGCTTGGCAATGTGAGCAGTCTGCTAAATATTTTCTTTTAAGTTATAGGTTTAGCAAGAATTGCATCTGGCCTACGAGATTTGTATATCAATACATTCCTGTAACTGCTGTCTAATCTGTATGCACTGTGATGTTATAAAGCGTGCCTGCTAACTGATGACAAGTATCCACTGGCTGTAGCTGATGTCTGCTGACCCACAGCTGCTGCTAAATGATCTGTTCTCATTCACTCAGTCAAAGCTCACCAGAGCCTCCATTGGGATCTCCTGAGATCCAGCGTGTGAATTCTCAAAGGATCAGGAAATTTGTTGATGAATAATCATATCAACCGATGTAGAACAGAAAATCAAAATCAACTTTGGGGCGCAAGCTATATTTAGAACAACTTTTTGACGTCCCTGTTTGGTAAACCAGACAGTTGAAGTTGTCCAGAGTTCTGGGAGGTAGAAGATTTTAATGGAGGAGTGGTTTGGAATTGTAGTAGAGGCCAGGAACAGAGCTGCTGTGAAATTGAACAGAAAATGATTAATGTTCATCCCAACTCTGCCACACCCAAAATGACCAGTTATTTATAGGTGAGGCAAGTAGACCAGCACTTTGTACTTTGATTAATACTGTCTGCATAGGAAGTTTCTTGATGGATGTTTTCCATGGTCATTTTCTGATAGATGGAGAGGCTGATGACTGGATATTATCACCTCATTATTTCCACAGCCTCCAGAGAGTTTATCTGCATTATTTTTAAACTCATTTTCCAGGTTTGTTTTTGGGCTAATAGATTAACTTTTACTTTGAAAATTGTGTGATGGTTTCAGAAACTAAAAGATGGTTCAGTCCCTGTGCCCTCTGGAATCTCTGTGCCATCCCCTTCTCTCTAGCTGTATCTCTCACACCAACCCTCCGCACTGTGTCGGACGCTCTGATTCAATACTCACTGTGTAAGGGATTGCTTCCTTATAACTTTTCAAAAACCTGCTACCTTGGTGTCTCTGAAAGTGCCTCTTTCCAATACATGTGCCAATTTCAGCTCTCAAAATAAAAATCATTAGACTTTTCAGTGGTTTTGCATAAATGATAAGTGTGACTATCTGAACCCAAGAGACAGTCAGAGATTCAACTGATGCACAATATAAACTTGGATAATAGAAACCTGCCTTACGGCCACAACTGGATCCACCAAACTACTCAAATACTTATGTTTTTTTCCAATGTATTTTATAAAATCAAAGCTGACTATCAGTTCTGCTGTAATACTTGAACAAGTGGCCTATTTTTAGGGAAAATTGATCATGTTTATTTTTCATAGAATAACAGAATAGTTACAGCGCAGGTTATTCAGCTCATCATGTCTGTGCTGACTCTCATACAGAGCAATTTATAAAAATGTATTCATTGGATGTGGGCGTCACTGGCTGGGCCAGCACTTATTGCCCTTTAGAAGGTGGTGGTGAGCTGCCACAGTGCTGTTAGGGAGGGAGTTTCTGTGCCTGCTGCCCCTGTCTTGCTGGATGGTAGAGGTCTTGGGTTTGGAAAGTGCTGTTTCAGAAACTTTGAGTTCCTGCAGGGCATCTTGTAGATAGTACACATGGCTGCCATTGTGTGTCATTGGTGAAGGAAGTGTGTGTTTGTGGATGGGGTGTCATTCAAACGGGCTGTTTTGTTCTGGATGGTGTTGCGAGTATTGGAGTTGCATTTATCTAGGCAAGAAGAGAATATTCCATCCCTGCCCCTCCTCCTCCACCACATTTGTGCTCATTCTTCTGCAGATAGTTGGAAAATGTAGAAATGTTTACAAGCACAGAAAGAGGCCATTCTGAGCCACCCGGACTAATCCCCGTTTTCCAGAGTGTTAGGAGTCTTCAGTTGCAAATCCCGAACCTGTTAAATGAGTCTCTACCACCCTTTCAGGCAGAGTTCCAGCTCCACACAGCCCTCTTGGATGAAAAGACTTTTTCTTATCTTCCCTTTAAGTAAAGTTTAAAGTTTATTTATTAGTCACAAGCCGGCTTACATTAACACTGCAATGAAGTTACTGTGAAAATCCCCTAGTCACCACACTCTGGCGCCTGTCCGGGTACACTGAGAATTTAGCACGGCCAATGCACCCTAACCACCACATCTTTCAGACTGTGGGAGGAAACCGGAGCACCCGGAGGAAACCCACGCTGACACAGGGAGAACGTGCAGACTCCACATAGACAGGAATCGAACCCAGGTCCCTGTTGCTATGAGGCAGCTGCTAACCATTATGGCACCTTGCTGACCTTACCAATCACTTTAAATCTGTGTTCCCAAACACTGACCACCCTGCTAAAGTGTCCAAGCCCTTCCGTCCTTTTAACATGAGAATTCTAGTTAGATTTAGGTAACCTGCCTTTAAGCCCTGTGCCTGTAATGAATCTGTGCAGCATTCTCTCTGAACCAGAGTATCCTCCCTGAGATGCAGTGACCAGAACCGAAGGTTCTGTAAAGCTGAATTCAGAGTTTGAAGTTTTGTGTCTGTAAAGAACCACAGCTCAGCCTGTGTTTAATATTGAGGTGAGGGTGAGCTTTATTGACCAGACCGTGGTTTTGTGCAGCATTTTAAATCTAATCAGAAAGGTGACACATTAACCCAGCTGGGCTGGACATCCAGCTAAGGCCCCAAAATATCAATCTGACAGCAGATTTCAGATTTGTTATCATACAGAAGAAGCTCATTCTGCCCATCATGTCTATACCAGTTCTCCCAATGAGAAATTCACTGTCATTTCCTGCCTCAAGCCCACAGTGCTGCAGATTCTTCCTTTTCAGATAACAGTCTAATTCCTTTTTCAGTTACTCGATTGAACGTGTCTCCACCGCTCTCAGGCAGTGCATTCCAAGTGAGGCCTCCCTATAACACATTGAAAAATAGCCTGTCTGCAAAAATACTGAACAGAAAACACACAACAAAAATATACATCTCAACCCAACAAGTCCATTCTGACTGCCCTATCTCCACACCCAGTGTCTGATTCACCTCTTTATTGTCATCTCATTGCAAGGTTCTAGAATAGACATCGTCTGCCCAATGGAGACCCTCACTCTTGTCTAGTTCCCTCCACCCCAGCTTTTCAGTCATTTCTAACACTATATCCAGTCTTATTTCTGATATTGAAATTCAGCTTTTCACCTGAGGAAAGAGCAGCGCTCCTAAAGCTCGTGATTCTAGATAAACCTGTTGGACTTTAACCTGGAGACTTCTTACTGTGCCCACCCCAATCCAACGCCAGCATCTCTACATCATTTCTCTCGTAATAAGCCCAGAATTGGCCTATTTAAGTGATGTGAGAATCTTTAATGAAACCCCTGTTTTCTTGAACTCTAGAACTTTCCTGCAACTTACATTGTCCTGGTTGTGAATTGGCTCCAAGAAATGAAATTTTTGTCAACATTTTATACTGCACTTTTTGATGAATTGCGATCTCTTTCCCTCGATGTGAATTAATATTGGCTGAAGCAGTATAGAGCTCAGGAACACATTTGGCAAACACTTGTGTTTCAAGGAAACCCCTAAGACCTGGGCCAAACCTGCAAAATGCTGGATTGTTGGAAGAAGAATCAATGAATTGAGTTTAGTATTTGCTGACATGCTGCCTGAGGCTCTGGATTGGTGGAGAAATGGGAATAGTGACAATTTTGAAGCAGGAGGTACAAAGATTGGAGGAAAGGTCTGGAAATCAGTTTGAGATGAACTGTTATGGAAGGTTAACAGAGCAGGGCAGGGGTAGGAAGGGAACAAGATATTCAGCCATGTGCATTAATAAATGAGTTAAGTAAAACCTTTGTATACAATAGTGTATGAATGTGCCAAATTGTCATACAGAATGAATGTCCTTGTAAGAAATGTTAATTGCACTCTCTTTGTAATCTGTATTACACAGCAGTAACCAGCAGTTAGTAAGTTTCCAGGAATTAGATTGGTAAACACAACAGTACTGATTATCTTAGAAGGGTGGGAAATCAGTAATAACGTGAGATATAGTGTTTTATTCAGGTGTGGGTCATTTGCTGCCCGTTTTAACTATGGAGTATACAGTTCTCAAAATAAAAACCAAAGTTGAACTATTTATCAAATGTAGAAAGTAGTGATGGGAGGGGGGGGATAAAGCACAATCTGGAAATCTGTGCAGTGATTTGGCCCCTTGTTTATTCATGTCTTGATTCTTGATTCAATCCAAGGCAGACAGGCAGAATGAAAGCTCTGTGTGTATCGAGGCTGGTTTTAAAGATTCTGAGAGTTGGGCAGGTCTCAACTCAATGACCATTGCATCATAAACCCACCAGCAAAAGAACACATACTTCAGGACAAATCAGCACTCTCATCCAAGCTCCTGTTTTTATTATGGCCTGGATTCCCAGCGAGAGAACTAACCAAGCTACATGCTCTCACACTGTTGTCCTGTACACTGGCTGTATTTATAACCCTCTCTCCATGTGTATGGCCAGACATGGTGCTTTGGCCACTTTGTGAGTAAATATGTCAGAATGTAAGATAGCAGGAAAGGTTTGTTCAACATGATATCAGCTTTGAGAATCGTGTGCTTGCTGATCCCAGTTGGCTGAGGAGGGAGAGAGATAGGAAGGGGATGATCTACCGAATATCCCTGCAGGTTTATCTCAACATTTTTATTCTGTGGGAGCAAACAGCAAAGGAACAAAATTAAAGAAGCTTTAGAAAGGAAAGGAAAAATGGGAAAATGGCTTTGTATAGGAAATGGCATACAGGGAATTTTCCCAGTTTGAGGAATGAATGTGACTATCTCATGTGGGTTATATTCTAATCAGGGGCATTTGATACTGACACTGCCAACCAAAAGTGACAAAAGAAATCATTCCCAACACTGGCACCTCTGACCTCAATAAGCACAAAAGAAAATACACACGAGTATTTTTGCATAATCATTGCACTTTAGAACAGAAACCAGGTTATTTAAGGGTAGGTAAAAGGAGTTATCAGAGCCTTTTATTAAATGCCATACACTTTCAACAACTGTGTTAATCATTTGCAAGTGCGCCAATTCTGATTTCTATTTTGTCTTACCATGTGGGAAGGTGAAAAGGGTTAGCATTTTTATTTGACAACTTTTCATAAAGCATTTTTCTTCCAGATTGTTGAATACTGAATATTAAATGTTTATTAAAAATTAAATGATTTAAAGAGACAGTATTCCTTTGTATAGAAATTGAACCAGAATTCTGCAGTAGGATCTATGAACAAACTTATGTTTAATCAATCAATACCCAGATAAAGCTTTAAAAATTAATAATTAAATTATTATATCAAAATTTCAATATGTAAATTCTAATACAATATGAAACAGTTCAGATCTTTGTGGCCTGGTAGTTCATTGTCAATTATAAGTCCTCCTGTGAGTATATACCAATTTGCTGTAAATAGGGTTGTAAATGATGACTTGGTGCTCTATCTAAAGTCCAACTACAATTACAGAACTTCCCTGGAAAATATCTTAAGGTGGGAAGTTAATTGACTTGAGCTGAGAGTTTGGTTACAATCCCTGCCTCAATATCTGTTCGTTCCTTTTATGAACCAATTGAAAAGTCGCCAGCAGATTGCCTGCGTCTAGTGCAGTGACCATGACAATACGAGTGTAAGCAGATGTTATGATTTCAAGAATCAACAATGCCAGCTTCCATCTCCATTGTCTGACAGTTCAGTAGCTTGTAGACATGAGGCTTTTCTGTGTTTTTGTGTTTCTGGTCTCACTGAGAAACAGCTCAGTTCTGCAAAATTCCACCTCCTAAATGTTCTGTTATTTTCATGGTCATGCAATCTTGGGCAAATTATTTCTCTGCACTGGAAATAATTTTATTGCTTTCCAGTGCTTCCTTTAGGCTGGGATGAAACAAGCCATAGGGTTTGGAATAATGATAATGCTGAAGGTGCCAGTGAGTTAGGCAATTCTCGTGGCTCACAAGTGATGGGTGCATGTTTCTCGTTGGTAAAGTTGTGCATTGTTCGCACTCGGGAGTGGACTGGTGTGAAATCATCACTTGCTACGTTCCTGGCAGCACTGCCTCTAGAAAGCAATGCACACAGGTTTATAAAACCATTACTGGCACAAATTCCAGCTTGTTTTCCAATTAAAACCTTCCAAAATGTAATGACTTTTCACAAGAGTCTTTCTGTCTGGGCATCTCTGACTGAGCTGAGGGGGGTTTATAGCACTGATCCACATACTTTTGTAGCATCCCTGCAATGCACAAACTCTTTGAAACAAAGATATGGGGGAGGCAGGACTCGATTCTGATTTCAATCAGTGGAAAATAGCACCAAAGTTTCTTAATCTGCAAGGATTTTCTTTTTTGGATGTTGTTCATACTTTGCTCAGTATATTGACCAAAATGGGTACTGTCTCTTTAAAACGCTGTTGCTACAGTTATGTTCGATTGTTGGATTGTTTGAGAGTTGATCTCTTTTCCTTCATTGTACAATATAAGGATTCTAGTATTTTTTGTTTTCTTTGTAGTGACTGCTGCCGCCTTAAATTAAAGGAATATGGGGATTATTTTCCTGCACTCTGTGTCTTTATTGAACATTTGGTCCAACATGGATTTTAGCATAATGACCCAACAAGTGAGCTGGAATTCTCCCCAGACACTGCTCCATTCAGAATTCAACTGTTAGATATGTACATCAGGTATATTTTGAAGTCAGTGGAGTGAGTTCATCAACATTTGAACATTTTCAAATTCCTATTCAAACAAATGTTTTTGACTAGATTAATGTTTAAACTACAGACAGTTACAACACAAGGCCATTCTACCCACTGTGCCTGTGCTCAAAATGATGCCCCCTTCCTGCTCTGTCTATTGCTGAGAGGGGTGGGGCTCTCAGCCTATTGCTCTGTAACTACCTGCTTCAAATATTCATCCAATTTTCCTTTAAAAGCAGCAGTGGCCCCTGAGGCAAAATACACCATGCTCTAAAAACACCTCCACAGTTCACAAGAGGCATGTACTGTCCTGAGCTAACTCAAGTCAAATCTCCTCAGTCTCTTTGGATCATTTCTGCTTTGGACACAAGTTGACTAGCTGAACTACTGGAGACAACACACAGAAAGTAACCTTTATCCAAAAGGCTGTCAATTTAAAATGAACCCACCTGGATGTCAGCAGTAGTGTATCCGGTATCACCATGTATAGTAAATTGCTGGATTTGTCTGTGTTGATGTGGAGATGCTGGTGTTGGACTGGGGTAAACAGTAATTAGTCTGACAACACCAGAGTCCAACTGATTTATTTGATAGAAAACTCACAAACTTTCAGGGTTTGCCCCGTCACTTGCCTGACGAAGGAGCAAACCCTGAAAGCTTGCAAGTTTACTATCAAATAAATCGGTTGAACTTAAACTTGGTGTTGTCAGACTTCTTACTTTGTCTGTGTCGCCAGAGCAGATGCTATGCTGTTCATGTTACTTGACTAGTAATCCAGATGAGTCACCTAGACTCAATGTTAACTCGCTGCACAGATACTATCAGACCCGCTGAGATTTTCCAGCATTTCCTGTTTTGCAGTAAGCCAGAGATCGGTGTTCAAATCCCACCGAAACAACAGGCAATTTGAATTTGGTGAAATAAATCTGAAATTGAGTAATTCACCCTCAGATTGTTGTAAAAACCCATCTGGTTCACTAATGTCCTTTAGGGAAGGAAATCTGCCATCCTTACCCAGTCTGACCTACATGTGACTCCAGACCCACAGCAATGTGGTTAACTCTTAAATGCCCTCTGAAATGGCCAAGCGATTGTTTCAAATCTGTTACAATGGACTGCAGTGTTTTAAAACAATCGCCCTCAATCCCTTTGAGACAGTAAATTCTGGTCTTGCCAGTGACGCCCACATCCAATAATTAAATAACAGAAGAAACACAACTAATCAGTTGCCTAGCCTCCCAAAGTACTGACTGATCATCTATCCCAAGATGGTGGTGTGCATCCAACAGACATAAGACATTAATTTCAGAATATTATATAAAATTTATTTGGGAGAAGAGATTAAATAGAAACAACAGTGATTCTCAAAATATGCACATATAACATTTCTGCCTGAGGTTTACAGAGTTCTCATTGGGGAAAAAAACTTGCGTTCTCCCAAACATCCTGATTAGTCTAATCCCAGTGATGAGTAGCTGAATGGTTTGGTTAATTGGGTTTTTATTTTCCATTGGTGCATTCAGGAACCTTCGTGTTTGCCTCTGTATAGCCGGATTTTCCCGATCTCTGCCAATTGTCTGATGACACAGGTCTCGAAGGTTGCGTTGTGTACTCCTGTTACATGGAAAGCTCCAGCTAACTGGTTATTTTCCCAATAGTGGTGCCAGTTGCCTTTCTTGTCTGTTCCATAGCCAAATACCGATAGCTGCTGGTTAGAAGCGGGAGTTAATGACCTGGAAAATCCTTAACAGGCACTTCTTACCTTTGTGCATCGGGCATTTTTCTGCAGAGGGAGCTGAAGGAGACAAAACCATCACGAAGCCTTTCTGAGAGATGCAGTCTGGATCTAGACTACCTGCTCACTTAACACTGATGTCTCAAACCAAGAGACTGTGATGACAGTTCACAAGAAGAGTCACGTTACAGTCAAAACATTAACTCTCTTTCTCACTCTCCACAGATGCCACCACTCTGACAGATTAAATAGACAGCTTTTCCAGAATTCCAGAACTCTGACAGCTTTTCCAGAATTTTCTGTTATTTCAAATCTCCAGCATCCACACTATCTTGCTTTAATCAAAGACCAACCAGAGGCCTCAGCTATACCATCACCTCAATGCAAACTACAGTAACTTTTGGCAACCAATAATTTGCATTCCTTACAAAGGAGGGAGGGCGTAGCTTATTCTAAATATCCTCCCAACTTTCTCCTGAAAAATATTGGTGGCTCTCCCATGGTGGTGCTCACAGGGCTCTTAGAAAAATTAAAAATCTAAAAATACAATCAGCTTTTTATAAAAAAACCACAAATGATATTGTTGGAGTTTTGTGGCCCATGAGAAATATCACTGACTCACTACAGACACACTAACATTCAATATTAATTACATCAAATAACTAAATCTCACCGTGTTTCCAATTGTCCTTTTGAACAAGGTCCCACTGGGGGCCAATCTCAGAAAATTAATTCACTGCACTGGGGCCACACACTTAGACTTGATCTAGAACCTTCCACTCACAATGTGTAGCCGAATATTTCGCAAAAGGAATTAAAAGTTTGTATTTCTACTGCACTTTATCAGAATTTAGAAACACAGACCATTCAGTTCACTAACTGAGACCGGAATTTAGGCTCAATAGGGATTATAAAAGAAGTCTTTCGGCCCATCAAGTCTGCACTGACAGATGTGGAACACCTGACCTACCTATCCAAATACTTAGCCCAAAGCCCTGAATGGTACGATGTGCCAAGTTACTTCTTAAAGGATGAGAGGCAACTCACCTCTACCACCCTCCCAGACAGCACATTCCAGACTGTCACCACCCTCAGGGGGCAAAACAATTTTTCCTAACATTCCCCCTCTGAACTTCCTGCCCTTCACCTTGATCTTAAGTCCCCTCGTGACTGACTCTTCAATTAAGGGGAACAGTTGCTCCTTAACCACTCTGTCCATGTCTCTCATAATCTTGTACACCTCAATCAGGTTGTCCCTCAGTTTCTGTGCTCCAATTCAAATAACCCAAGTCTATCCAACCTCTCCATAACTGAAATGTTCCATCCCAGGCTGCATCCTCGTCTGCATCCCCTCCAATCACATCCTTCCTATAATGTGGTGACCAGAGCTGTAGATATTACTCCAGCTGTGGTCTCAACAAAGTTCTAAACTCCCGATCCAAAACTTTTTTTTGGCAGTTTGTCTATTTCCTTGTCCATAACAAGCTTAAATTGTACCTTGTTGTGATCGCTATCACTAAAATGCTCCCCCACCACCACCTCAATCACCTGTCCAGCTTCATTCCTCAGAATTAGTGGCACAGTGGTTAGCACTGCTGCCTCACAGTACCAGGAACCCGGGTGCAATTCCTGGCCTCGGACCACTGTGCAGGAATCTGCACATTTTCCCCACATCTGGATGGGTTTCCTCCGGGTGCTCCAGTTTCCTCCCACTGAAAGACATGCTGGTTAGATGCGTTGATTATGCTAAATTCTCCCTCGGTATACCTAAACAGGCACCAGAGTGTGGTGACTTGGGGATTTTCACAAGCCTACTTGTGACACTAATAAATGAACTTTAAAATTAGGTCCAGCACAGCTCCTTCCTTTGTTGGACCCCTTACATTTTGACCTAACAAGTTCTCCTGTACACATTTCAAGTAATCCACTCCATCCGAGTCCTTAAAGGTTATTTATTAGTTCACATCCTTCCTATAGTGTGGTGCCCAGAACTGTACATATTATTCCAGTTGAAATGTAACTTGTGTCTTGTATAAGTTCAGCATAACCTCCTTACTCTTGTACTCTGTACCCCTATTAATAAAACTCAGGATGCTTCTTTGTTCCAAGGGAAATAACCCCAATCTATCCAATCTCTTCATAGCTACACTTTTCCAGCCCTGACAACATTCTTGGAGACCTCTACTGAACTTTCTCCAGAGCAATTACGTCCTTCTTGTAATGTGGTGACCAAAACTGCACATAATATTCCAGTTGTGGCCTCAACAGTCTTTTATACAATTCCAACATTATATCCTTTTACATGCTGTACTCTGTCAATGAAGGAGAGCATTCCATCTGCCTCCTTTACAACCCTGTCTACTTGAACTGTTGCCTTTAGGAATCTGTGTACTTGCGCACCAAGATCTCTCACTTCACCTACCACCCCCCCCCCCCCCCCCCACCTTAGTATATTCCCATCTATTGTGTATTCTCTATAACTGACCTCTAAAACAAACATTACCTCACACTTCTCTATGTTAAAATGCCATGTTACCGCCCACTCCACTAACCCATCTATATTGTTTTGGAGATTATAACTATCCTCTACACTACCCACTATTTGGCCCATCTTTGTGGCATCTGAAAATGTTCCAATCTTGCTCCTCACGTTCACAATCAAATCATTAATATGTAACATAAACAGCAAGGGTCCCAACACCATACCCTGTGGAACACTACTTGGAACAACTTTCCATTCACAAAGCATCAAGGGAAAAGACAGGAGAATGGAGATGAGAAAAATATCAGCAATGATTGAACGGCAGAGCAGACTTGAAGGGCCGAGTGGCCTCATTCTGCTCCTATATCTTATGGTCCATCAAATATTACCCTGTATTCCATGGGCTTCTGCTTTTTTAACCAACCTGCCATGAGGGACCTTGTCAACCGCCTTACTAAATAAAATACATGTACACAACATCCACTGCACTACCCTCAAAGAATTTAATCAAGTTTGTCAGGCAAGAACTTCCTTCAACAAATCCAAGCTGACATCCCTGACTAGTGCCTGCCTCTCTACGTGACAGTTAGTCCTATCTCTCAGGATTCATTCTACTAACTTGCTCACCACCAATCTAAGACTAACCGGCCTATAACTGGTTGGCATTTCCTTCAATCCCTTTTTAAACAATGGAACTATATTTGCATTTCTCCAGTGCTCTGGTACCTCCCCTGTATCCTAGTCAGGATTGGAAAATCATCCTCAGAGCATCTGCTATCTCCTCCCTGACATCCTTCAGCAGCCTCAGAAACAGTCCGTCTGGTCCTGGCAACTTACCAACTTCCAAGCATTCCAACCCTTCAAGTTCTCCCTCTCTGTATCCTGTCCAATATCTCACGGTGTTCCTCCCAGAATACTAAATCAACATCATGCCTTTCCTTTGTAAACACGGGGACAAAATATTCATTTAAAACCCTTCCCACAGTCTCTGCATCTACAAGTTCCCTTCCTCATCTCTGATAGGTACCACTTCTTTCTTAACTAACTTTTTATTCCGATGGTCAAAAAGGACTGTAGGAGGAGAGGTAATAAGCCGTGGATAACGAAGGAGGTGAAGGAAAGTGTTAAATTAAAAGCGGAAGCATTTAGAGTAGCGAAGAGGAGTGGGTGAGAAGAGGATTGGGAGAGGTTTAAATGTCAACAAAGATTGCCAAAGAAGTTGATAAAGGAGGGTAGGATAAACTATGAAGCTGGGCTAGCACTTAATATAAAAAAGGATAGCAAGAGTTTTTATAGATATATAAAAAGGAAGAGGCTGGCTAGGGTGAACGTTGGTCCTTTAGAGGATGAGAAAGGGGACCTAGTGGTAGGGGATGGGGATATGGCTCAGGTATTGAATAACTTTTTTGTTTCCGTATTCACGGAGGAGGACGTGAATAATTTGCCGGGTGTTAGCGATGGAAAGGTGGTAGGACTGGAGGGTCTTAATGTCATTACTGTTACTAGAGAGGCAGTGCTCGACAGACTGGAGGGGCTGATTGTGGACAAGTCCCCAGGACCGGATGGAATGCATCCGAGGGTTCTGAAAGAAATGGCGGAGGTTATAGTGGATGCATTGGTGGTTATTTTCCAGACGTCGCTGGATTCCGGGGAAGTGCCGGAAGATTGGAAAACGGCTAATGTTACGCCGTTGTTTAAGAAGGGTGCCAGGCAAAAGGCAGGGAATTATAGGCCGGTTAATTTAACGTCTGAACAAACAAGAACAAAGAACAACACAGCACGGGAAACAGGCCTTTCGGCCCAACGAGCCCGCGCTGCCGTCCCGTTGTCTCAGTGACCTATTCATGATTTTAGTCTACGCCTAATGTGCGAGGATCAGGGAGGTCCAATATAGGGACAATTTGTTACCCAATCAATCAGCCTAAAAGCACATTTTTGGGATGTGGGAGGAAACCGGAGCACCCGGAGAAAACCCACGCAACCACGGGGAGAACGCGCAAACTCCCACGGACACAGGCCCAAATCCATGTGTCCGCACAGCAACAGAGATAGTCTCTGAGCTGTCATGTTGCCCTCGAGATGGTCCAGTTTAAGCACACCAACGACATGAAGCAGTAGGCAACTCCTGAAGCAATATCCAAGAGCAGCCCACCACAACCTGCCGCATGCATGCCATGTCTGTGGTAGGTAAAATGTTAGAATCCGTCATTAAAGAGGAAATTGTGAGGCATCTTGAAGGGAATTGCTTGATAGAGCAGACGCAGCACGGTTTCATTAAAGGGAAGTCGTGTCTGACAAATTTACTGGAGTTCTATGAGGATGTGTCTAGGGCGGTGGATAGAGGAGAGCCGGTGGATGTGGTCTTTCTGGATTTTCAGAAGGCGTTTGACAAGGTACCTCACAAGAGGTTATTGCAGAAGGTCAGGGGACATGGAGTTGGGGGTAGGGTGTTAGCGTGGATAGAGGATTGGTTGTCAAATAGGAGGCAGAGAGTGGGGGTCAATGGATGCTATTCGGATTGGCGGTTGGTGACTAGTGGAGTGCCCCAGGGGTCGGTGCTGGGGCCTCAGCTATTTACCATTTATATAGATGATCTGGAGGAGGGAACCGAGTGCAGGGTGTCGAAATTTGTGGATGACACCAAGATTGGGGGAACGGCAAATTGTGCGGAGGGTGTGGAGAGTCTGCAGAAGGATCTGTAGGGATATGGGGATAGGGTCTGGGTGGGATTGTGTTCGGTGCAGACTCGATGGGCCGAAGAGCCTGTTTCTGCACTGTAGGGTTCTATGCTGGTTCTATATGCAGGGTAGAATAGGTGTAGGGTGATGTGGCGGCACGGGCTCATTGGGCCGAAGGGCCTGTTTCCCGTGCTGGGTTGTTCTTTGTTCTTTGTTTATCCAGATAGGCTGGGCGAATGGGCCAGGAAATGGCAAATGGAATTTAATGTTGGCAAGTGTGAGGTGGTCCACTTTGGAAGGAAGAATGGTAGGAAGGACTATTACTTACGTGGCGAAAAACTGCAGCAGGCGACGGTGCAGAGGGACCTCGGGGTCCTTGTGCATGAGTCGCAAAAACCCAGCTTGCAGGTGCAGGAAGGCGAATGGGATGCTGGCCTTCATAGCGAGGGGGATTGAATATAAAAGTAGGGAGGTCTTGCTGCGGCTGTATAGGGCATTGGTGAGGCCGCAGTTGGAGTACTGTGTGCAGTTTTGGGCGCCGCACCTGCGCAAGGATATTTTGGCCCTGGAGGGAGTGCAGAGGAGGTTTACTAGGCTGATACCGGAGTTGAGGGGGTTGAGCTATGAGGAGAGGCTGAATAAACTAGGCTTGTACTCGTTGAAGTTTAGAAGAATGAGGGGAGATCTCATTGAGACGTATAAGATGATGAATGGGATGGATAGGATAGAGGTGGAGAGACTCTTCCCGCTCAAAAAGACAGTAGGACCAGGGGGCACAGCTTCAAGATAAAGGGGGGCGTTTTAGAACGGAGTTGAGGAGGAACTTCTTCACTCAAAGGATGGTGAATCTCTGGAATTCTCTGCCCGTTGAAGTGGTGGAGGCTGCCTCGCTAAATATTTTTAAGAAACGGGTTGATGGGTTTTTGATAAGAGAGGGGATTAAGGGTTATGGGGAGAGGGCGGGAATGTGGAACTGAGCCACGACAGATCAGCCATGATCTTATTGAATGGTGGGGCAGGCTCGAAGGGCCAGATGGCCTACTCCTGCTCCTATTTCTTATGTTCTTATGAATGTACCGGTAAAACAGCTTTGGGTTTTCTTTAACTTTATTTGCTAATTTTTTAATCATATCCTCCCTTTGATTTCCTCATTTTCTTTTTTACCCTGTCCCTGCATTTAGAACCATAGAACGTTACAGCACGGAAACAGGCCTTTTGGCCCTTCTTGTCTGTGCCAAACCATTTTTCTGCCTAGTCCCACTGACCTGCACCTGGACCATATCCCTCCACATCCCTCTCATCCATGTACCTGTCCAAGCTTTTCTTAAATGTTAAAAGTGAGCCCACATTTACCACTTCATCTGGCAGCTCATTCCACACTCCCAACACTCTGTGTGAAGACTCCCACCTCCCCCAATATTCCCTTTAAACTTTTCACCCTTCACCCTTAACCCATGTCCTCTATAGTTTTTTTCTCCTCTAGCCTCAGTGGGAAAAGCCTGCTTGCATTCACTCGATCTATACCCATCATAATTTTATACACCTCTATCAAATCTCCCCTCATTCTTCTACGCTCCAGGGAATAAAGTCCTAACTATTCAATCTTATGACCCTATCTACCTGTGACGCCACTTTTAGGGAATTATGTATCTGTATTCCCAGATCCCTCTGTTCTACGACTCTCTTCAGTGTCCTACCATTTACCTTGTATGTTCTATCTTGCTTTGTCCTTCCAAAGTGCAATAACTCACACAATGCATTAAACTCCATCTGCCATTTCTCAGCCCATTTTTCTAGCTGGTCCATATCCCTCTGCAAGCTTTGAAAACCTTCCTCACTGTCCACTACACCTCAGTGTATCATCAGCAAATTTGCTGATCCAAGTTACCACATTATCATCCATTTCTGATATTTATCTAGATTATCTGCAGTTCTTAGTTCTTTGTGCCAATTGTACACTTTCCCTTTCTGTTTGATCTTCCCCTGTATTCCTCTAGATTACTAGGGTGATCTGGACTTGGCATTACCACTCATAAGCTATCTCATTCCTGGCAGGGTTGTGCTGGTGGAATCAGCATTTGTTCTCTCTCTGGTCTTACCTGATCACAGATATGAATGCCGAAGATGAGAGCCAGCATCCCAGTGGAGGGATATCTTCCATGGTGCTCAGTCCATTCATCATGGATATACTTGAAAAAGGTCGGATGAAAGATGCTGACCTAATGGGATGATAATGTGGGAAGATTATAGATTGTACCAGGAGGGATGGGGATTTTTTAAAATTCCTTTATGGGATGTGGGCATTGCTGGTTAGACCAGCATTTGTTGCCCTTGAGGACTTGATGGTGAGCTGCCTTCTTGAATCACTGCAGTCTCAGTGGTGTAGGTACACCCACAGAGTTGTTAGGGAGGGAATTCCAGGATTTTGATCCAGCGACACTGAAGGAACAGCGATATATTTCCAAATTAGGATGGTGAATGACTTGGCGGTGGGGGTGTTCCCAGGTATCTGCTGCTCTTGTCCTGCTAGATGGTAGCAGTTGAAGGTTTGGAAGGTGCTGCCTAAGGAGCCTTGGTGAGTTGCTGCAGTGCATCTTGTAGATGGTACACACAGCTGACACTGTGCGACGGTGCTGGGGCGAGTGAATCTTTGTGGAAGGGGTAGCTATCAAGCAGTTGCTGGAATCGGAATCAAAAACAGAAAATGCTGGAAAATCTCAGCAGATCTGACAACATCTGTGAAGAGAGAGAATAGAGCCAGCATTTTGAGTCTGGTCCAGACTTGAAGCATTAGCTCTGTTCTCTCTCCACAGGTGCTCTCAGACCTGCTGAGGTAATCTAGCATTCTTTGTTTTTGTTGTAGAAATGAAGAGAGTTCTTTGTCCTGGATGTTGTCAAGTTTCTTGAGTCTTGTTGGAGCTGCACCCATCCTGACACATGGAGAGTTTTCCATCACACTCCTGACATGTGTCTTGTAGATGGTGGGATAGACTTTGGGGAGTCAGGAGCTGAGTTACTCACCACAGCCTTCCTACCCCTGATCTGCTCTTGTAGCCACTGTGTTTATATGGTTGGTCCAATTCAGCTTCTGGTCAATGGTAACCCCCAGGTTGATGGATTCAGCTATTGTACCACCATTGAATGTTAAGGGGAGATGGTTAAATTGTCCTTTGTTGGAGATGGACATTGCACAGCACTTGTTTGGTGTGAATGTTACTTGCACTTGTCAGCCCGACCACGGATATTGTCCAGTTCTTGCTGATTTGGACACAGACTGTTTCAGTATCTGAGGAGTTATGAACAATACTGAACATTGTGCAGTCAATCCCCATTTCTGACTGTATGACGGAGGGAAGGTCACTGATGAAGCAGCTGAAGATGGTTGGGTCGAGGACACGACCCTGAGGGACTCCTGCAGAGATGTCTGACCCCCCACAACCACAACCATCTTCCTTTGTGCCAAGTGTGACACCAACCAGCAGAGAGTTTCCCCCCCTGATTTCCACTGATTCCAATTTTGCCGTAATTGGTTGAATGCGGCCTTGATGTCGAGGGCTGTCACTCTCACCTCACCTCTGGAATTCAGCTCTATTGTCCATGTTTGAACCAAGGCTGGAATGAGGTCAGGAGCTGATAACCCTAGTGAAACCCAAACTGGGCGTCACTGAGTAAATGCCGCTTGATAACACTGTCGATGACCCTTCCATCACTGATAATCGAGATTAGACTGATTGGCCGATAATTGGCTGGGTTGGATTTGTCCTGTTTCTTGTGTATAGGACATACCTGAGCAATTCTCCGCATTGTTGGGTCAACGCCAGAACTTGGCGAGGGAAGCGGCAGGTTCTGGAGCACAGGTCTTCAGTATTATTGCTGGAATATTATCAGGGCCCGTTGCCTTTGCAGTGTCCAGTGTCTCCAACTGTTTCTTGATATCACGCGGAGTGAATCAAATTGGCTGGAGGGATTGAGCTATGAGGAGAGGCTGAATAAACTAGGCTTGTACTCGTTAGAGTTTAGAAGAATGAGGGGAGATCTCATTGAGACGTATAAGATGATGAATGGGATGGATAGGATAGAGGTGGAGAGACTGTTCCCGCTCAAAAAAGACAGTAGGACTAGGGGGCACAGCCTCAAGATAAAGGGGGGGCGGTTTAGAACAGAGTTGAGGAGGAACTTCTTCACTCAAAGGGTGGTGAATCTCTGCCCGTTGAAGTGGTGGAGGCTGCCTCGCTAAATATTTTTAAGAAACGGGTTGATGGGTTTTTGATAAGAGAAGGGATTAAGGGTTATGGGGAGAGGGCGGGAAGGTGGAGCTGAGTCACGACAGATCAGCCACGATCTTATTGAATGGCGGGGCAGGCTCGAAGGGCCAGATGGCCTACTCCTGCTCCTATTTCTTATGTTCTTATGTTCTTACTTCTGAGATGTTCTGACCTCTGAAGGAGGCCGTTTTGGATTATCCACTCTGCGCTTCTGGCTGAAGATTGCTGTAAATGCTTCTTATCTTTTGCACTGATGTTCTGGGTTCCTCCATCATTGAGGATGGGGATATTTGTGGAGCCTCGTCCTCCAGTGAGTTATATCATATAAGACATATGTGGGTGGCACGGTAGCACAGTGATTAGCACTGCTGCTTCACAGCTCCAGAGACCTGGGTTCGATTCCTGCCTTGGGTCACCATCTGTGTGGAGTTTGCACATTCTCCCTGTGTCTGTGTGGGTTTCCTCCGGGTGCTCCGGTTTCCTCCCACAGTCCAAAGATGTGCGGGTTTAAGTTTATTGGCCATGCTAAAAAAAATGCCCCTTAGGTCATGAGATGTTAGAGGGATTAGTGGGTAAATATGTAGGGATATGGGAGTACAGTCTGGGTGGGATTGTGGTCGGTGCAGACTCGATGGACCGAATGGCCTCCTTATGCACTGTCAGGTTTCTAAGAAGTAGGCCATTCGGCCCATTGAGTCTGCTCTACTATTCAGTGAGATTATGACTGATCTGATATGATAATCCTCAACTCCACTTTCCTGCCTTATCCGCATAACCCTTGATACCCTTACTGATTAAAAAGCCTTGAACATACTTAACGACCCAGCCTCCAAAGCCCTCTGCAGTAAAGAATTCCACAGAATCACTACCCTCTGAGAGAAGAAGTTCCTCCTTATTGCTGTTTTAAATGGGTGACTCCTTACTGTGAGATTATGCCCTCCTAAACTCTCCCACAAGGGGAAACAACCTTTCAGCACCTGTCAAGTCCCCTGAGAATCCTGTATGTTTCAATGACATTGTCTCTCATTCTTCTAAACTCCAATGAGCATAGGCCCAACCTTCTCGACCTCTCCTTATGAGAAAATCCCTCCATACCCGGGGAACCTCCTCTGCTCTGCCTCCAATGTCAGAATATCTTTCCTTACATAAGGGGACCAAAACTGTTCACAACATTCCAGGTGTGGTCAAACTAGTCTCTTGTATAATTTTAGCCAGACTTCCCTATTTTTGTACTCCATTCCCTGTAAAATAAAGGTCAATATTCCACTTGCCTTCCTGTTGAACTTGCATGCTAGCAGTTTGTGATTTATACATGCGGATCCCCAAATCCCTCTGTGCCATAGCTTTTTGCAGTCTTTCTCCATTTAAATAATACTCTGCTCCTTTACTCTTACCAAAGTGTTTACCTTCAATTTTCCCACATTATATTTCATCTGCCAAGGTTTTGCTCACTTTCCTAATCTGTCTATATTCCTCTTGTGTCATCCGCACCAATCTATCTTTGTATCATCCGTAATCTTGGAAATAGTACATTCACTTCCTTTGTTTAAAATCATTCATATATTGTCAATAATTGTGCCCCCAACTGATTCCTGTGGAATTCCACTAGTTACAGGTTAGAATTCTGAAAATGCTCCTGTTATCTCAACTCTGTCTTCTATCAATAAAAAGTCTGACAACACCAGGTTTTAGTCCAACCTATTTATTTGATAATATTCTCACAAGCTTTCGGGGTTAGCCCCTTCGTCAGGTGAATGGAGAGTTCTGGCCTCAGACAGAGCATATAAAGCACAGACAGTTTAGAGATTACTGATTAGAATGCGAATCCTTACACCTAACCTGCTGTTCAAGACCTGAAGTGGCTGATAATGTGAGTGGAAGGAGCACTGATCACAGTTTAAAGAGATGTGTATTGTCTCCAGACAGGACAGTAAGTGAGGTTTTGCAAACCCAGGCAAGTCACGGGGGTTACAGATAGTGCGACATGAACCCAAGATCCCTGTTGAGACCGTCCTCATGTGCAGAACTTGGCTATCAGTCTCTGTTCAGCGACTCTGCGCTGTCGTGTGTCATGAAGGCCGCCTTGGAAAATGCTTATCCGAAGGTCAGAGGCTGAATGCCCGTGACCACTGAAGTGTTCGCCAACAGGAAGGGAACAGTCTTGCCTGGTGACTGTCGAGCGATGTTCATTCATCCGTTGTCGTAGCGTCTGCATGGTCTCCCCAATGTACCATGCTTCGGGACATCCTTTCTTGCAATGTATCAGGTAGACAATGTTGGCCGAGTTGCAAGAGTATTTACCATGTACCTGGTGGATGGTATTCTCACGTGTGATGATGGTATCCATGTCGATGATCCGGCATGTCTTGCAGAGGTTGCTGTGGCAGGGTTGTGTGGTATTGTGGTCACTGTTCTCCTGAAGGCTGGGTAGTTTGCTGCGAACAATGGTCTGTTTGAGGTTGTGTGGTTGTCTGAAAGCAAGAAGTGGGGGTGTGGGGATAGCCCTGGCGAGATGTTCGTCTTCATCAATGATATGTTGAAGACTCCGGAGAAGATGTTGTAGCTTCTCCGCTCCGGGGAAGTACTGGACGACGAAGGGTACTCTGTCCACTGTGTCCCGTGTTTGCCTTCTGAGGAGATCGGTGCGGTTTTTCGCTGTGGCGCATTGGAACTGCCGATCTATGAGTCGAGCACCATATCCTGTTCTTATGAGGGCATCTTTCAGGGTCTGGAGGTGTCTGTCACGATCCTCCTCATCTGAGCAAATCCTGTGTATACGGAGGGCTTGTCCATAGGGAATGGCTTCTTTAACATGTTTAGGGTGGAAACTGGAGAAGTGGAGCATTGTGAGATTGTCTGTGGGCTTGCGGTACAGTGAGGTGCTGAGGTGACGTCGTTGATGAAGACGAACATCTCGCCAGGGCTATCCCCACACCCCCACTTCTTGCTTTCAGACAACCACACAACCTCAAACAGACCATTGTTCGCAGCAAACTACCCAGCCTTCAGGAGAACAGTGACCACAATACCACACAACCCTGCCACAGCAACCTCTGCAAGACATGCCGGATCATCGACATGGATACCATCATCACACGTGAGAATACCATCTACCAGGTACATGGTAAATACTCTTGCAACTCGGCCAACATTGTCTACCTGATACGTTGCAAGAAAGGATGTCCCGAAGCATGGTACATTGGGGAGACCATGCAGTCGCTATGACAACGGATGAATGAACATCGCTCGACAGTCACCAGGCAAGACTGTTCCCTTCCTGTTGGCGAACACTTCAGTGGTCATGGGCATTCAGCCTCTGACCTTCGGGTAAGCATTCTCCAAGGCGGCCTTCATGACACACGACAGCGCAGAGTCGCTGAACAGAGACTGATAGCCAAGTTCCGCACACATGAGGACGGTCTCAACAGGGATCTTGGGTTCATGTCGCACTATCTGTAACCCCCGTGACTTGCCTGGGTTTGCAAAACCTCACTTACTGTCCTGTCTGGAGACAATACACATCTCTTTAAACTGTGATCAGTGCTCCTTCCACTCACATTATCAGCCACTTCAGGTCTTGAACAGCAGGTTAGGTGTAAGGATTCGCATTCTAATCAGTAATCTCTAAACTGTCTGTGCTTTATATGCTCTGCCTGAGGCCAGAACTCTCCATTCACCTGACGAAGGGACTAACCCCGAAAGCTTGTGAGAATATTATCAAATAAATCGGTTGGACTAAAACCTGGTGTTGTCAGACTTTTTACTGTGTTTACGCCAGTCCAACACCGGCATACCCACATCATGACTTCTATCAGTTAGCCAATCCTCTATCCATGCTATGTTTATTAATTGTCCACCATCACTCTGCAGGAATGCAGAGCTTCGATCTGATCTGTTGGTTATGGAATCGCTTGGCTCTGTCTATGAATCGGGAATCGCTTGGCTCTGTCTATGAATCGGGAATCGCTTGGCTCTGTCTATGAATCGGGAATCGCTTGGCTCTGTCTATGACTTGCTGCTTTTACTGTTTGGATCAGTCCTGGGTTGTAGCTTCACCCGGGTTTGCCATTGTTATTCCCGCTGCATGATCCATTTCACATGTTTATGTTCCTTCTTTCTTTGTGGTGGTTGAATGTAACTAAGTGGATCGCTCGGCCATTTTAGAGGGTATTTAAGAGTGAACCACATTGCTGTGGGTCTGGATGTGGGAATATTATGGATCATACTGGGTGAGAATATGGGAATATTACAGATGAAGGGAGTTGAGTTTGACCCCGGGGGTTTTCTTTAGTCAGATCTGGAGCATTCTGCAATAAATGACAGCTCTTGGACACATGACCACACACAAGCACGCATACATAAACACGCACATGTAAACACGCACACGCGCACCTTACACAGATGCGTGCAAACATGCATATAAGCACATACACACGTGCACACACATTCACAACTTACATAGACAACTTATACATGCATGCACATACACATGGACACATACGTGCACATGTTACACACACACACCTTACACACTCGCAGAGTCATATACACAAACAGCATACACACATACAGATAAGCACCTTCACACACTCTGCACATTTATGCATGTACACTTTATACACAAATATAAACATATTTTTGCACACCCAGACAGAATTGACTGATATATCTTAGTCATATATAACAAAGGACATGTCATTATTAAGTTGATATAAAATAGTTCATCTCACCTTGTCTCGATCTGCTTTAATGTGACTTTTCAATCTCCTGTATTTCCTGGAAGGGAAGAAACAACACGAGAGAGATATTTACTGCTGGTGTATTCCATTCAGAAACAGGCTGTGCAGGAGAGCTGGGCAGGGATGAGGGGGAACTGAACAGGACCCACTGCACCAGGCTGCTGCCATCCAGCCCAGAGAGATGGTGCGTTACTGACCCACAGCAGACTCAGAAACAGTAGACAGTCATGAAGCCAGGGAGCACGGCTCCACACACAGGTTTGCGGGAATTGTGATCTCTCTGCCCTAAAAAAGGCTGTAAATACGGGGATCAAATACAGCTTTTCAATCTGAGATTGATGGATTTTGATCAGGAAGAATATTGAGAGACGGAGCAGCCAGAATCCAACTGACCCAGGAAACGGGTTCCTGATCCTGGGGATTCCTGAGCAGGGGATAGGAACTGGATAGAGATAGAGTTCGGGGTCAGATTGTGAGCAGAGAGTGAGGGAAGCTGGAAGGAGGGATTGGAATGGGAATTGTTGGAAATGGAGATCCCAGTCGAGGGGGAGGAAACCAGTCCAGGGTATTTGGTGGCCACTATAGAGACATAGAACATAGAACATTACAGCGCAGAACAGGCCCTTCGGCCCACGATGTTGCGCCGACCAGTTAAAAAACAATGACCCACTAGCCTAAACCAATCCCTTTCCATCCATAAACCTATCCACGGATCTCTTAAATGCCCCCAAACTAGGCGCATTTACAACTGCAGCAGGCAGGGCATTCCAATCCCTCACCACCCTCTGGGTAAAGAACCTGCCTCTGACATCTGTCCTATAACTACCCCCCCTTAATTTAAAGCCATGCCCCCTCGTGCTTGCTTTCTCCATCAGAGGAAAAAGGCTATCACTGTCCACCCTATCTAAACCTCTAATCACCTTATATGTTTCAATAATATCCCCTCTTAGCCGCCTTCTTTCCAGCGAAAACAACCCCAAATCTCTCAGCCTCTCCTCATAGGACCTCCCCTCCATACCAGGCAACATCCTGGTAAACCTCCTCTGCACCCTCTCCAAAGCCTCCACATCCTTCCTGTAATGTGGGGACCAGAACTGTACACAGTACTCCAAGTGCGGCCGCACCAGAATTTTGTACAGTTGCAACATGACGCTGCGACTCCTAAATTCAATCCCCCTACCAATAAACGCCAAGACACCGTATGCCTTCTTAACAACCTTATCAACTTGATTCCCAACTTTCAGGGATCTATGTACACATACACCTAGATCCCTCTGTTCATCCACACTATTCAGAGTCCTACCGTTAGCCCTATACTCTACACATCTGTTATTCCTGCCAAAGTGAATTACCTCACACTTCTCCACATTAAACTCCATCCGCCACCTCTCGGCCCAGCTCTGCAACTTGTCTAAGTCCCCCTGTAAACTATGACACCCTTCCTCACTATCTACCACACCTCCGACTTTGGTGTCATCAACAAATTTACTAATCCACCCAACTATACCCTCATCCAGATCATTAATAAATACATGATGGGTGGGTGTTAGCGATGGAAAGGTGGTAGGACTGGAGGGTCTTAATGACATTACTGTTACTAGAGAGGTGGTGCTCGACAGACTGGAGGGGCTGATTGTGGACAAGTCCCCAGGACCGGATGGAATGCATCCGAGGGTTCTGAAAGAAATGGCGGAGGTGATAGTGGATGCCTTGGTGATTATATTCCAGACGTCGCTGGATTCCGGGGAAGTGCCGGATGATTGGAAAACGGCTAATGTTACGCCATTGTTTAAGAAGGGTGCCAGGCAAAAGGCAGGGAATTATAGGCCGGTTAGTTTAACGTCTGTGGTAGGTAAAATGTTAGAATCTGTCATTAAGGAGAAAATTGCGAGGCATCTTGAAGGGAATTGCTTGATAGAGCAGACGCAGCACGGTTTCATTAAAGGGAAGTCGTGTCTGACAAATTTACTGGAGTTCTATGAGGATGTGTCTAGGGCGGTGGATAGAGGAGAGCCGGTGGATGTGGTCTTTCTAGATTTTCAGAAGGCGTTTGACAAAGTACCTCACAAGAGGTTATTGCAGAAGGTCGAGGGACATGGAGTTGGGGATAGGGTGTTAGCGTGGATAGAGGATTGGTTGTCAAATAGGAGGCAGAGAGTGGGGGTCAACGGGTGCTATTCGAATTGGCGGATGGTGACTAGTGGAGTGCCCCAGGGGTCGGTGCTGGGGCCTCAGCTATTTACCATTTATATAGATGATCTGGAGGAGGGAACCGAGTGTAGGGTGTCGAAATTTGCTGATGACACCAAGATTGGTGGAACGGCAAATTGTGCGGAGGGTGTGGAGAGTCTGCAGAAGGATCTAGATAGGCTGGGCGAATGGGCCAGGAAATGGCAAATGGAATTTAATGTTGGCAAGTGTGAGGTGGTCCACTTTGGTAGGAGGAATGGTAGGAAGGACTATTACTTACGTGGCGAAAAACTGCAGCAGGCGACGGTGCAGAGGGACCTCGGGGTCCTTGTGCATGAGTCGCAAAAACCCAGCTTGCAGGTGCAGCAGGTGGTCAGGAAGGCGAATGGGATGCTGGCCTTCATAGCAAAGGGGATTGAATATAAAAGTAGGGAGGTCTTGCTGCAGCTGTATAGGGCATTGGTGAGGCCGCAGCTGGAGTACTGTGTGCAGTTTTGGGCACCATACTTACGCAAAGATATTTTGGCCTTGGAGGGAGTGCAGAGGAGGTTTACTAGGCTGATACCGGAGTTGAGGGGGTTGAGCTATGAGGAGAGGCTGAATAAACTAGGCTTGTACTCGTCAGAGTTTAGAAGAATGAGGGGGGATCTCATTGAGACGTATAAGATGATGAATGGGATGGATAGGATAGAGGTGGAGAGACTCTTCCCGCTCAAAAAAGACAGTAGGACTAGGGGGCACAGCCTCAAGATAAAGGGGTGGCGTTTTAGAACGGAGTTGAGGAGGAACTTCTTCACTCAAAGGGTGGTGAATCTCTGGAATTCTCTGCCTGTTGAAGTGGTGGAGGCTGCCTCGCTAAATATTTTCAAGAAGCGGGTTGATGGGTTTTTGATAAGAGAGGGGATTAAGGGTTATGGGGAGAGGGCCGGAATGTGGAACTGAGCCACGACAGATCAGCCATGATCTTATTGAATGGTGGGGCAGGCTCGAGGGGCCAGATGGCCTACTCCTGCTCCTATTTCTTATGTTCTTACATGGCTGCAGGATGGTCACAACTGGGAGTTAAACATCCAGAGATATCAGACTGTTCGGAGGGAGCGACAGGAAGATAAGGGAGGTGAACATAGAACATAGAACATTACAGCACAAACAGGCCCTTCGGCCCTCGAGTTGCGCCGATCACATCAACTCCACCAATCTATAGACCTATCTATAACCCCCAATCCCATTTAAACCCCATATACTCATCCAGAAGTCTTTTAAAAGACCTCAGCGAGTTCGCCTCCACCACCGATGACGGCAGCCGATTCCATTCACTCACCACCCTCTGAGTGAAAAACTTACCCCTAACATCACCTCTGTACTTCCCTCCCCGCACCTTAAATCTGTGTCCTCTCGTAGCGACCATTTCAACCCGGGGAAATAGCCTCTGAGAGTCCACCCTATCTATTCCTCTCAACATTTTATAAACCTCTATCAGGTCGCCTCTCAACCTTCGCCTCTCCAGGGAAAAGAGACCCAGCTCCCTCAACCTATCTTCATAAGGCATGCCTCCCAATCCAGGCAACATCCTTGTAAATCTCCTCTGCACCCTTTCAATAGCTTCTACGTCTTTCCTATAGTGAGGCGACCAGAACTGCGCACAGTACTCCAAATGAGGCCTGACGAGGGTCCTGTAAAGTTGCAGCATTACCTCCCGACTCCTAAACTCAATCCCTCGATTAAAGGTGGTGTAGCTCTGATATTTAAGGATGATATCAGGGCGGTAGTGAGAGATGATATAGGTTCTATGGGGAAAAAAAGGTTGAATCCATTTGGGTGGAAATTAGAAATAGTGAGGAGAAAAGGTCACTGATAGGCGTAGTGTATAGGCTGCCAAATAATGACATCCTGGTGGGGCGAGAAATAAACAAAGAAATAACTGATGCATATAAAACTGGTACAGCAATTATCATGGGGGATTTTAATCTACATATCAATTGGTTAAACCAGGTCGGTTAAGGCAGCCTTGAGGAGGAGTTCATAGAATGTATCCGTGATAGCTTCCTTGAACAGTATGTATTGGAACCTACGAGGGAGCAAACTATCCTAGATCTGGTCCTGTGTAATGACAGTAAAAAGTCTGATAACACCAGGTTTTAGTCCAACCGATTTATTTGATAATATTCTCACAAGCAAGCAAGCTTTCGAGGTTACCCTCTTCATCAGGTGAATGGAGAGTTCTTATCTTATTTATTATCAAATAAATCGGTTGGACTAAAACCTGGTGTTGTCAGACTTTTTACTGTGTTTACGCCAGTCCAACGCCGGCACACCCACATCCTGTGTAATGAGACAGGAATAATTAATAATATTGCAGTTAGAGATCCTCTTGGAAGAAGTGATCACAGTGTGGGTTGAATTTAAAATATAGATGGAATGTGAGAAGATAAAATCCAATACCAGTGTCATGTGTTTAAACAAAGGAGACTATAAAAGGGATGAGGGAGACGTTGGCTAAGGTAAACTGGGAGCAAAAACTTTATAGTGGGACAACTGAGAAACAGCAAAAGTATATCCCAGTGATAAAGAAGGACTGTAGAAAAAGAGGTAATCAGCCACGGATATCTAAGGAAATAAAGGAGGATATCAAATTGAAAGAAAATGCATACAAAGTAGCAAAGATTAGTGGGAAACTATAGGATTGGGAAATCTTTAACGGTCAGCAGAAAGCCACAATAAAAGCTTTAAAGAAAGGCAAGATGGATTGTGAGAGTAAACTAGCTCAATATAAAAACAGATAACAAAAGTTTCTACAAGTATATAAAATGAAAAAGAGTAGCTAAAGTAAACATCGGTCCTTTAGAGGATGAGAAGGGGATGTAATAATTGGAAATGAGAAAAGGGCTGAGGCATTGAACAGGTATTTTGTGTTGGTCTTCACAGTGGAAGACACAAATAATATGGCAAAAATTGATGGCAGATGAGGACCTAGAAACTATCGTTATCATGAAAGAGGTAGTGTTGGGCAAGTTAATGGGGCTAAAGGTAGACAAGTCTCCTGGTCCTGATGGAATGCGTCCCAGGGTATTAAAGGAGATGGTGGGAGAAATAGCAAATCACTAGTAATTTACCAAAATTCGTTGGACTCTGGGGTGGTTCCCACAGATTGGAAAACAGCAAATGTGACATCACTGTTTAAAAAGGGAGGTAGACAAAAGGCAGGTAACTATAGGCCGGTTAGCTTAACTTCTGTAGTAGAGAAAATGCTTGAATCTATCATCAAGGAAGAAATAGCCAGACATCTGGATATAAATTGTCCCATTAGTAAGATGCAGCATGGGTTCATGAAGGACAGGTCATGTTTGACTGATTTGGTGGAATTCTTTGAGAACATTACATGTGCAGTGGACAATGGGGAACCTGTGTTTGTGGTGTATCTGGATTTCCAGAAGGCATTTGACAAAGTGCCAAAGACTGCTACATAAGGTAAAGGTGCACAGTGTTACGGGTAATGTATTAGCATGGATAGAGGATTTTGGTTAACTAACAGAAAGCGAAGAGTGGGGTAAATGGGTGTTTTTCTGGTTGGCGATCGGCAACTCGTGGTGTGCCTCAGGGATCCGTGCTGGGATCGCAATTGTTTACAATTTACATAGATGATTTGGAGTTGGGGACCAAGTGTAGTGTGTCAAAGTTTGCAGATGACACTAAGATGAGTGGCAAAGCAAAGTGTGCAGAGGATGCTGAAAGTCTGCAAAGGGATATAGAACGTCTAAAGTGCATGGGTGAGGGTCTGGCAGATGGAATACAATGTTGGTAAATGTGAGGTCATCCATTTTGGTAGGAATAACAACAAAATGAACAATTATTTAAATGGTAAAAAATAGCAGCATGCTGCTGTGCAGAGGGATCTGGGTGTCCTTGTGCAAGAATCACAAGGAGTTGGTTTGCAGGAGCAGCAGGTAATTAAGGAGGCAAATGGAATTTTGTCCTTCATTGCTAGAGGAATAGAGTTTAAAAACAGCGAGGTTATGTTGCAGCTGTATAAGGTGCTGGTGAGGCCACACCTGGAGTACTGTGTACAGTTTTGGCCTCCTTATTTGAGAAAGGATATACTGGCACTGGAGGGACTGCAGAGGAGATTCACAAGGTTGATTCCAGAGTTGAGAGGGTTGGCTTATGAGCAGAGACTGAATAGACTGGGGCTATACTTATTGGAATTCAGAAGAATGAGGGGAGATCTTATAGAAACATATAAGATTATGAAGGGAATAGATAAGATAGAAGCAGGGAAGTTGTTTCCATTGGCGGGTGAAACTAGGACTTTGGGGCATAGCCTCAAAATAAGGGGGAGCAGATTTAGGACTGAGTTGAGGAGGAACTTCTTCACACAAAGAGTTGTGAATCTGTGGAATTCCCTGCCCAGTTGAGGCTCCCTCATTGAATATTTTTAAGGCAAGGATGGATACATTTTTGAACAGTAAAGGAATTAAGAGTTATGGTGAGCGGGTGGGTAAGTGAAGCCGAGTCCATGAAAAGATCAACCATGATCTTATTGAATGGTGGAGCAGACTCGAGGGACCAGATGGCCGACTCCGCTCCTAGTTCTTACGTTCTAAGTACAACTTTTCTGACTGTTGAGTATTACATGAAAACAAGGCCCAAGCAAATAACTCCTTCTCACTATTCTTGAAAACCTTGTTTATCCTGAGCATTATTTTCTTCCTAATCTGTCTCTCCGCAGTGTCCTGGACCCAGGGCTCATCAGTAATACAATTCTCTCCGCAGTGCCCTGGACCCAGGGCTCATCAGTAATACAATTCTCTCCGCAGTGCCCTAGACCCAGGGCTCATCAGTAATACAATTCTCTCCACAGTGTCCTGGACCCAGGGCTCATCAGTAATACAATTCTCTCCGCAGTGCCCTGGACCCAGGGCTCATCAGTAATACAATTCTCCAGAGTAAACCAACATTGATGTCTCTGCCTTTCTCCCTCAAAATTGGTTAATTCTGGAGCTCTTTCTCACGTGTTCCAAATGCTCGAGGCTTTCACTAGAATCACTGTATCCCCAACCACCTTGGGGAATTGTAACAAGCATTTGGTCAGGAAGTGCCTTTGGGAAGTTTTACTACTTTCCAGCAGCAGATTCTGGAATGTTGTTGGTGTTTCTGGTGTTGTTGTTGTAATCTGGCTTTGGCTCGAATCCCCCCTCCCTCACACACACACACACCCACACACACACACACACACACACACACACACACACACACACACACACACATACACAGGTGGGATCTCCAGGTCCTGCTGAACTGAGTGGATGTTTGAAAGGTCCACCGTGTCTGCTGCAGCGGAACCCTCTACACCGGGACTGGAAAGTCCCACGATTGCTCTTTCCCAATCTGTAGATTTTGAACGGGTGAAATATACTTTGTAAAATGATGATGCTTCTGTTTATCATCAGGCTTCCTGTGGTTGTTGTCAGGATGTTACTGCTGATGATGTACAATTTCCTTTCAGTACACAATCTATAACAGTAGCATTATCCCTTTTAATGTAATGTTTAACCAAAGGTCTGATCCCACATTGGAACAGGTTATTCAGCTCCTCAAATCTGCCCAGCCATCTAATCATCTCTCTCAAACTAATCGGGACAATCCTGTTTCACATAACTTGATTAGACAACAAAAATCTACTGACCTCTAACTGACGCCCCCCCCCCCGACCATCCACAACTTTTGGGAGGACTGAGTTGGGGCAGTACTGGTTAGCGCTGCTGCCTCACAGCGCCAGGGACCTGGATTCAATTCTAGTTTTGGGTCACTGCCTGTGTGGAGTTTGCATGTTCTCCCCGTGTCTGCGTGGAATTCCTCTGGGTGCTCCGGTTTCCTCCCACAATGTGCGGGTCAGGTTGATTGGCCGTGCTACATTGCCCCTTGGTGTCAGGGGATTAGCAGGCGGCACGGTAACACAGTGGGGTTAGCACTGCTGATTCACAGCTCCAGGGTCCTGGGTTCGATTCCCGGCTCGGGTCACTGCCTGTGTGGAGTTTGCACATTCTCCTCGTGTCTGCGTGGGTTTTCTCCGGGTGCTCTGGTTTCCTCCCACAGTCCAAAGATGTGCGGGTTAGGTTCATTAGCTATGCTAAAATTGCCCCTTAGTGTCCTGGGAGGTGTAGGTTAGAGGGATTAGCAGGTAAATGTGTAGGGATATGGGGATAGGGTCTGGGTGGGATTGTGTTCGGTGCAGACTCGATGGGCCGAAGGGCCTGTTTCTGCACTGTAGGATTCTACTGTCTTATATGTTGGGTTACGGGGATAGGATCTGGGTGGACATGTTGGTGGTGCAGCTCAATGGGCCGAATGGCCTCATTCTGCACTGTAGATTCTATTTGGTAGAAAGAGTGAGTGATGAGAAAGGACTGATAGCAGAAACAGGACACAGGCATCTGGGTATCAGGCAGACAAAACTTAATGTGAAAAATTGTGGTGACATTAACATAGAAATCATATAAACATAAAGATTGATGGCACATGAGGCCATTCAGCCCATCATGTGTGCTATGTGAGAAAGAGCTATCAGGCCCAACCCCACTTTCCAGCTCTTAGTCCAGTCACCAATCAGGTCACAATCCTTATGGCATTTCCCGGGATATTTGTAAACACAGAAAGGCTTTCTCCCGCTTTCCCCGAATCCCAGAATCTTTCCCCATCTGGCTGGAAATATCACTCCTCAATTCCCTGTGATTGCTGGACAGGCGGGGCTATAGAACATAGAACATTACAGCGCAGAACAGGCCCTTTGGCCCACGATGTTGCGCCGACCAGTTAAAAAACAATGACCCTCTAACCTAAACCAAACCCTTTCCATCCATAAACCTATCCACGGATCTCTTAAACGCCCCCAAACTAGGCGCATTTACAACTGCAGCTGGCAGGGCATTCCAATCCCTCACCACCCTCTGGGTAAAGAACCTACCCCTGACATCCGTCTTGTAGCTACCACCCCTTAATTTAAAGCTATGCGCCCTCGTGCTAGCTTTCTCCATCCGAGGAAAAAGGCTATCACTGTCCACCCTATCTAAACTTCTAATCATCTTATATGTTTCAATAAGATCCCCTCTTAGCCGCCTTCTTTCTAACGAAAACAACCTCAAATCCCTCAGTCTCTCCTCATAGGACCTCCCCTCCATACCAGGCAACATCCTGGTAAACCTCCTCTGCACCCTCTCCAAAGCCTCCACATCCTTCCTGTAATGTGGGGACCAGAACTGCACACAAAACTCCAAGTGCGGCCGCACCAGAGTCTTGTACAGTTGCAACATGACGCTGCGGTTCCTAAATTCAATCCCCCTACCAATAAACGCCAAGACTCCGTATGCCTTCTTAACAACCTTATCTACTTGATTCCCAACTTTCAGGGATCTATGTACACATACACCTAGATCCCTCTGTTCATCCACACTATTCAGAGTCCTACCGTTAGCCCTATACTCTACACATCTGTTATTCCTACCAAAGTGAATTACCTCACACTTCTCCGCATTAAACTCCATCCGCCACCTCTCGGCCCAGCTCTGCAACTTGTCCAAGTCCCCCTGTAAACTATGACACCCTTCCTCACTATATACCACACCTCCGACTTTGGTGTCATCAGCAAATTTACTAATCCATCCAACTATACCCTCATCCAGATCATTTATAAAAATTATAAACAGCAGTGGCCCCAAAACAGATCCCTGAGGCACACCACTCGTAACCGAACTCCATGATGAATATTTACCATCAACCACCACCCTCTGTCTCCTATCCGCTAGCCAATTCCTGATCCAATTTCCTAAATCACCCTCTATCCCATACATCTGCATTTTCTGCAGAAGCCTACCATGGTGAACCTTATCAAACGCCTTACTAAAATCCATATACACCACGTCCACTGCTTTACCCCCATCCACCTCTTTGGTCACTTTCTCAAAAAACTCAATAAGGTTAGTAAGGCACGACCTACCCTCCACAAAACCATGCTGACTGTCTCTAATCAATTCATTACTCTCCAAATAACTATAAATCCTATCCCTAATAATTTTTTCTAAAACCTTGCCCACAACAGAAGTAAGACTCACCGGTCTATAATTCCCGGGGAAGTCTCTGTTCCCCTTCTTAAACAATGGGACAACATTCGCTATCCTCCAATCTTCTGGCACTATACCGGTGACCAACGATGACCTGAAGATCAGAGCCAGAGGCTCTGCAATCAGCTCTCTAGCCTCCCAGAGAATCCTAGGGTAAATCCCGTCCGGCTCAGGGGACTTATCTATTTTCAAATCCTCAAGAATATCTAGCGATACAGAGGCGGGGCTATAGCGATACAGAGGCGGGCCTGTGGCGACGGAGAGGCGGGGCTGTGGCGACGGAGAGGCGGGGCTGTGGCGACGGAGAGGCGGGGCTGTGGCAACACAGAGGCGGGGCTATATTAATAGGGAGGAGGGGATATGGCAATGGAGGGATGGGGCTATTGGAATATAGAGGCGGGGAAATGGGGATATTCATTGGATGGTACTGC
Organism: Prionace glauca; assembly: GCA_037974335.1. Classification (NCBI taxonomy): domain Eukaryota; kingdom Metazoa; phylum Chordata; class Chondrichthyes; order Carcharhiniformes; family Carcharhinidae; genus Prionace; species Prionace glauca. The sequence continues at coordinate 77,824,907 of CM075736.1, read as the reverse complement.
CAAACAATAGGGATAGGTGTGATGGGCTAAATGGCCTCATACTGTAATGTTTCATTCTATAATTTTAGAACAGAACAATACAGGGTGGAATTTAAGATGTGTCAACAGTGATATTGTTAAGCAATATCCAGAGAAAAGTGCATTTATATAGCACCTTTCATAACCGCAGGATGGCCCAAGCACTTTACAGCCAATCAAGTACTTCCTGACATGTCATTAAAGTGTAGGCTGCAATTCTTTCAAAAAAGTTCTGTCGAATTCGCTGGAAAACTGGTCTAAATCTGCTGGGTTTTTTTCAGTGCTGCGTCAGACGAGAATCTCCCCCACACTCTGTGCAGTGCAGAGATCACAATCATGAATATTTTTTTGTTCTTTGTCCTAATATCAATCAAAGCTCGGTTTGCAGGGGCCTATTCACAAAAATCATAGAAACCCTACAGTGCAGAAAGAGGCCATTCAGCCCATTGAATCTGCACCGACCACAACCCCACCCATTCCCTGGCCCCCCCCCACACCCCTACATATTATACCCGCTAATCCCTCTAACCTACACATCCCTGGACACTAAGGGGCAATTTTAGCATGGTCAATCAACCTAACCCGCACATCTTTGGACTGTGGGAGGAAACTGGAGGAAACCCACGCAGACACGAGGAGAATGTGCAAACTCCACACATATTCATGGCAGAGGCTGAGAGTTGTGGAACTCTGCACATACACACTGACCCCGAACCGCCGGCCTGCACTGTGTGGACCAGCCCAGAACCCCCGCAGTGCTGCCCCTGCAACACCCCCATGGCCTGATCGTGGCCCCCCTGAATATTCCCAGGCCATGTGCCGGCCCCCCCCCCCCATTCTGATCTCCAGCCCCCCACCCCTCCCAGCAATAACAACCCCCGTCCACACAGACCCCCCCCCCCCCCCCCAGGCCACCCACCTTCCCTTCAGCCCATCCTATTCGCTGGCCTCCCTCCACGCTGGACCAATCCCCATGCAGAGTGACAGCAGGCTCCTCCTGAGTCACCTCCTAGGCCCCGGTCCCAGCTGGCCCTGCCCTCATAGGCCCCACGCCCTAGACACTGCCCCATGCTCGGTGGGCCTGGGGCCAAGTGCCCCTGGGCATGGCCAGGGTGCCCGTGTCCTGGGGTCAGCACCCCCCACTGCCTGAGACAGAGTCGTCCCCCTAGTTCCCGAAAAGTGGGGAGCTAGTCTGAACCCCGGGGTGGAATTCTCCTGGTGGGATGGGAGAAGCTCGTGGGCCCAGAGAATTCAGTCCCAGGCCCAGTAATCACATTTAAATTGTATTTTAATGGCTATTTAAATATTAGCCTCTGGCGCCGCGAATACTCCACCCGAAATCCGGGCCTGGGAGGCGTAATCTCGGTGCAAACACGCGTGGGAACCCCATGAAGTGGCCAAAACGCGATCCTCCCGGCCCACTGCGCTCAGATAGGGCGGGAGAATCACCCCTGTAGGAAACAGGGCAGCTGTTTGCACTGTGACCTTTACTGGATCTGCTTATTTGCTGATGTTAACTCAGGGCCAAATATTGGCCAGGACACCAAACGTTACTGCCTAGTTCTCTTTCAGAATATTACTGTGGGATTTATTTACATCCATCCAAAATGGGGGCCTCTGTTTAAAGTCTCACCCAGAAGATGACAGGGATAGACAGGGCTGTCAGAAACACTCTCTCAGCATCACACTGGAATGCCAAGCTAAGACGTTGTGTCCTAGACTGGGTTTTGAACTGACTGACTCGGAGTCAAGTGTCACTCACTGAATCACAGCTGCCATTGCAGTGCCGTGGTCAGAAAGGAAACTGGGAGGAAATGTTGGGTTTCACGGAGGGGATGAGCTTGATAAGGGAAGGAATAACGGTGGAGTTCAGGGGTTAGGGCTGATAGTGGCTCATCCAGGAAAAGAGAGACCACAGTTTCGACCTTAAGAGCAAATGGGTTTTTACAACAATCTGATATTTCATGATCAATATTACTGAGATTTGTATTTTTAAATCCACATTTTATTTAATTAACTGAATTTAGTTTCCCTCCTGCCTGTGGTGAGATCTGAACACACGTCTCCAACACAGAAACTAGAAGCAAGAGGCCATTCGGCCCTGCCAGCCTGCTCTGCCATTCATTTTGATCATGGCTGATCATCAAATTCAATATCCTGATCCCCCCCCCCGCCTTATCCCTCGATCCCTTTAGTCCCGAGGACAAGATCTAATTTCTTCTTGAAATCAGACAACATTTTGGCCTCAGCTACTTTCTGTGGGAGTGAATCCCACACATTGCCCACCCTGTGGGTGAAGAAATTTCTCCTCATCGATACAGACCTCTCAATTACACATAACCCACTCTCCCACCAATCCAATTCATGCAATTATCTGTATTTAACCTTAGGCCTCGGAGATCTGTCCTAAACACAAACAGTAAATTCCACAGTGGGTGGACGTGTTAATGAGGTGTAGGATTTTTCTTACCAACAATCATTTGGTATTTCTCAGGCTACATGTTACTTACACAGTGTGTTTTTTGTTTGATAGAACATCCACAAACCAGAATAGATCCTGAGGTTTGAATGGGACCAGTATCAGACGAACATTGGGTTCAAGGTCCTTGGCACTCTCTGGGTACATAAAGTGGTGGGTGGTCCTCTTGCCCACATCAGACTCATGTCCCTTGGTCACCGCCCTGTTCATCCTAAATTAAAAATCCAAAATGTTATGGCCGTGGTCAAATTCACATCAAAATCTTACGGCGCAAACAATAATGACAGGTTTTCACGCAAGAATCCAAATTTCCAACAGGCTACCTGTACCGGCTTTGGAGTCTAGTTATAAGCTGCTTCAATACAGTAAAACTTAGTAGCATATCTAATGGTGTGACTCAAATCAATGCTCTGTGTTATCTGTGGATCGTTGGGTGTGGAACAGGGGGGCAATTTCTTCCAGATTCACACAGATTACTGCCACACATTGCTTTGCAAAGTGGACATATCCAACAGGCAAATCAAGAATTGACACTTAACTGAAGAATGAATTTGCAGATTCTCTCCACTGAGATTACAATCTTAGATCAGCTAGGTATAAATAAATCAGCTAAGTATAAATAAATGTGTGACTGTCATCATCAGGCAGGAAGAGGTCACCCTACAGTAGTTGAAAATGAAAGTCTGTTTTTTCCAGTAACCCCTTTAAGGAGTGTTAGTAAGGTAACCCATTGCCTACGGGTAACCCATTGCCTACGGGTAACCCATGGGCACTGCGGCACAGTACATATCCCACCCGTTAACATCTCCGAATAATGGCAGCACATCAAATTAGAATTGGGCTTTTGTTTGAAACAATCAGGAACCTGGGGCATTCAGACAGAGGATCTGTGGTACATGAAAACTTCCCCAAGTTTTAGAACACTATTGCCTCTTTATTGCAGAGTTAAGAGAGTTAAAATTGACCCAGTTACATTTAAAAACTTGCCTTATAACAAAATCCTGCGAATCAATTAACTTCCCATATTTTGATTCCTTGAGGTTTCCAGAATTTCCAACAAGGGCACACGTCCGGCACTGACAGGAACGGTTCGTTTCCAATGGAGCAGATTTCGGCATGGCCTCAAACAGCTTGCTGTGGAGAATGTTCAGCTTCGGATTCCTGGATTGTAGCCTCTGAAGACAGAAACAATGATCTTCGCAACAAAAAAACTAAGTGGGGTCAAAATGGGTCAGGGGTTAGGATCAGGGTCAGAGGTTGGGATAAGGGCAAAGATTGGGGTCAGGATGGAGAATCAGGGTCAAGGTGTTAATGAGGATGTGGTGCTGAGTCAAACATAATGTCTACCTTCATCATCTCATCACCTTCATCAATGAGATAGGCCAGAAAATCAGGGAGATCCTGTCTTCAGCAGTGAGGGTGGATTTCCATATCAAATGGAATTGGGTGCAGGGCATTGACACTCTGACATACCGTGATGGGATAACCCAACCCACTTTCCATCAATCTAATCTTAATCCAAAGGGAAGGTGAAAGTTCTGAGGAAAACATCTCCTGGTGCTCATCAATGTCAAATTAACAAAACCTCAACTGCTTTCTCCCCACTGAAAACCATCATGATTGACGAATGAAAAATACAAAGCAGGGAGATTTAAACTTGCTCACCCAGAGCTCATTGGCCAGGAAATTCATAAATGTATGAACGAGAATGATCCTGATTGGATCAAAATCAGAATTTTAACAGGTTTTGTGCAGCAAGACCTGGGTTTCTTTGGACATCAGCCACTGAAGATAAGCATTCAGGTGCAAGAGGCAATAAAGAAGGCAGGTGGTATATTGGCCTTCATAGCAAAAGGAATCGAGAGCAGAATCAGGGATGTGGCACAGTGACACAGTGGTTAGCATTGCTGCCTCACAGCGCCAGGGACCCAGGTTCGATTCCTGGCTTGGATCACAGTCTGTGCGGATTCTGCACATTCTCCCTGTGTCTGCTTGGGTTTCCTCCCACAGTCCAAAGATGTGCAGATTAGAGGAATTGGCCATGATAACTTGCTCCTTAGTGTCCCAAGATGTGTAGATTAGGGGAACTAGCAGAATAAATACGTGGGGTTACGGGGATAGGGCCTGGGTAAGATGTACTGGTGGAGTGTTGATGTAGATTTGATGGCTGACTGGCCTCCTCCTGCACTATAGAGATTTTATTTTATTATTCTATATCTTGTTGCAATTATACAGGGTCAGGGTGAGACCATACCTTGAATATTATGTAGAGTTTTGGTCTCCTTATCTAAGGAAGAATGTTCTTGCTCTTGAGAGACAGCAGAGAGAGTTTACCAGACTGATTTCTGGGATGGCAGGACTTAAAATTAAAATTTATTTATTAGCCACCAATAAGGCTTACATTAACACTGTGAAATTCCCCAAATGCTGGGCCGAGAGGTGGCAGATGGAGTTTAATGTGGAAAAGTGTGAGGTGATTCACTTTGGTAAGAGTAACAGGAGTACAGAATATTGGGCCAATGGAAGGACTCTTGGTAGTGTTGATGAGCAGAGAGATCTCAGGGTACATGTGCATAGCTCCCTGAAAGTTGGCACCCAGGTTGATAAGGTTGTTAAGAAGGCGTACGGTGTGTTAGCTTTTATTGGTAGAGGGATTGAATTTCGGAGCCGTGAAGTCATATTGCAACTGTACAAAACTCTGGTGCGGCCGCACTTGGAGTATTGCGTACAGTTCTGGTCGCTGCATTATAAGAAAGATGTGGAGGCATTGGAAAGGGTGCAGAGGAGGTTTACCAGGATGTTGCCTGGTATGGTGGGAAGGTCTTATGAGGAAAGGCTGAGGGACTTGAGGTTATTTTCATTAGAGAGAAGAAGGTTAAGAGGTGACCTAATTGAGGCACACAAGATGATCAGAGAGTTAGATAGGGTGGATAGTGAGAGCCTTTTTCCTCAGATGGTGATGGCAAACACGAGGGGACATAGCTTTAAATTAACGGGTGGTAATTATAGGACGGATGTCAGAGGTAGGTTCTTTACTCAGAGGGTAGTAAGGGCATGGAATATCCTGCCTGCAGCAGTTGTGGACTCGCCAACTTTAAGGGCATTCAAATGGTAAGTGGATAGAACATAGAACATAGAACATTACAGCGCAGAACAGGCCCTTCGGCCCACGATGTTGCGCTGACAAGTTAAAAAGCAATGACCCTCTAACCTAAACCAATCCCTTTCCATCCATAAACCTATCCATGGATCTCTTAAACGCCCCCAAACTAGGCGCATTTACAACTGCAGCAGGCAGAGCATTCCAATCCCTCACCACCCTCTGGGTAAAGAACCTATGATGTGGGTATGCCGGCGTTGGACTGGCGTAAACACAGTAAAAAGTCTGACAACACCAGGTTTTAGTCCAACCTATTTATTTGATAATATACTCACAAGCTTTCGGGGTTAGCCCCTTCGTCAGGTGAATGGAGAGTTCTGGCCTCCCTTGACATCCGTCCTATAACTATCACCCCTTAATTTAAAGCCATGCCCCCTCGTGCTAGCTTTCTCCATCCGAGAAAAAAAGGCTATCACTGTCCACCCTATCTAAACCTCTAATCATCTTATATGTTTCAATAAGATCCCCTCTTAGCCGCCTTCTTTCTAATGAAAACAACCTCAAATCCCTCAGTCTCTCCTCATAGGACCTCCCCTCCATACCAGGCAACATCCTGGTAAACCTCCTCTGCACCCTCTCCAAAGCCTCCACATCCTTCCTGTAATGTGGGGACCAGAACTGCACACAGTACTCCAAGTGCGGCCACACCAGAGTTTTGTACAGTTGCAACATGACGCTGCGGCTCCTAAATTCAATCCCCCTACCAATAAACGCCAAGACACCGTATGCCTTCCTAACAACCCTATCTACTTGATTCCCAACTTATTCATAGTCCTTATTCAGAGTCCTCCCGTTAGCCCTATACTCTACACATCCATTATTCCTGCCAAAGTGAATTACCTCATACTTTTCTGCATTAAACTCCATCCTCCACCTCTCAGCCCAGCTCTGCAACTTGACCAAGTCTCCCTGTAGACTAAGACACCCTTCCTCACTATCTACCACACCTCCGACTTTGATGTCATCAGCAAATTTACTAATCCACCCAACTATACCCTCATCCAGATCATTAATAAAAATTACAAACAGCAGTTGCCCCAAAACAGATCCCTGAGGCACACCACTCGTAACCGAACTCCATGACGAATACTTACCATCAACCACCACCCTCTGTCTCCTATCCGCCAGCCAATTCCTGATCCAATTTCCTAAATCACCCTCAATCCCATACATCTGCATTTTCTGCAAAAGCCTTCCATGGTGAACCTTATCAAACGCCTTACTAAAATCCATATATACCACGTCAACTGCCTTACCCCCATCCACCTCTTTGGTCACTTTCTCAAAAAACTCAATAAGGTTAGTAAGGCACGACCTACCCGCCACAAAACCATGCTGACTATCTCCAATCAATTCATTACTCTCCAAATAACTATAAATCCTATCCCTAATAATTTTTTCTAAAACCTTGCCCACAACAGAAGTGAGACTCACTGGTCTATAATTCCCGGGGAAGTCTCTGTTCCTCTTCTTAAACAATGGGACAACATTCGCTAACCTCCAATCTTCCGGTACTATACCAGAGGCCAACGACAACCTGAAGATCAGAGCCAGAGGCTCTGCAATCACCTCTCTTGCCTCCCAGAGAATCCTAGGGTAAATCCCGTCCAGCCCAGGGGACTTATCTATTTTCAAACCCTCCAGAATATCCAGCACATCCTCCTTATCAACTGCAATACTGTCCAGTTTACAACCCTGTAACCCAGTTCTCCACAGCTACATTTATATCCCCCTGCGTGAACACCGAAGAGAAATATTGGTTCAATGCCTCTCCAATCTCTTCCGGCTACACACACAAATTCCCACTGCTGTCTCTAACTGGCCCTAATCTTGCCCTAACCAACCTTTTGTTCTTAACATTTCTATAGAACGCCTTAGGATTCTCCTTAATCCTATCAGCCAAAGTCTTCTCATGTCCTCTTTTAGCCCTTCTTAACTCTAAACTATAGGCATATGGATAACATTGGAATAGTTTAGGTTAGAGGGTCATTAGATTGGCTCCACTGGTCGGCGCAACATCAAGGGCCGAAGGGCCTGTACTGTGCTGGAATGTTCTATGTTCTATTCCTGGAATCGGAATGGACGTGTCAGTAAAACTCCAGCCAGAGTGTCTGCAAAGGGATTGTGTTGCATTCTCTTTAATGTCCCTCAGCACAAAATATAACCATTTAACTGGGGCCCCAGGGCTCTAACACTGTCACAAAGGGAGAAAAGTGTGAACTATAACAGTACCTCCCAAACCCATCATCCTCAGCAACGAGGAGAATCTGAACAGCAGGTTCATGGGAAGGCCACACCTGCAAGTTCCCCTCCAAGTCACACACCTTCATATCACTGTTTCTTCATCGTGACAGAGTTCAAACCCTGGAACCCCTGTCCTAGCAGTGCCATGAAACACTCTCACCATAAAGACTGCTGTGATTCAAGGAGACATATCAACAACACATCTGGTGAAATATAAACTTTTAAATATAGTTTTAAATGTCTATTTAACTTACCAGCCACCACTGAAGGACTTTTGGGGGGATATTGTCATTCTTACTGGTCAACTGTGGCTGAATACTTGAATTGAATCTCTTGTCAAACCAGTAGGAGATGCCTCGATCTGATATACACATCTCACAGCCACAAGTATCCTTCATACACAAGGCTTCTTTCTTCACTGGGCTGCGACTGTAGATAAAGTATGTGGGAAGCACAAAACAACAGATGGCAAGGAAAGACTTTATCCTTTTGTGAAGCTTCTTCCTGAAGTTGCAAACCATGTTACAGTTCAGCTGGAAATCGATCCACTCTGTGAGCTGACTTCAAACCCCGTTCAATGCACAGACGATGATCTCCAATGCTTTGTTTCATTCTTCAACAAGTCTGAGCTGAAAGTTTTTTTAAATTAAAGAATAATTTAGTCAAAAAACTGACTAAACAAACCTATTATTTAGCTCACAGAAACGTGGGCTACCTGGAGGTCCCACTCCGAGGCACCGTCCTGAATTGGAAAATTATCGGCCATTCCTACACTGTCACCGGGTCAGAATCCTGGAGTTCCCTCCCTAACAGCCCCCAGCTCCAACCCCCACCCCCCCAGCTCCAACCCCACCCCCCCAGCTCCAACCCCAAACCCCAGCTCCAACCCCACCCCCCCAGCTCCAACCCCACCCCCCCAGCTCCAGCCCCTAGGCCCGCCCCCCAGGCCCACCCCCCAGCTCCATCCGCCAGGCCCACCCCCCAGCTCCATCTGCCAGGCCCACCCCCCAGCTCCATCCGCCAGGCCCACCCCCCAGCTCCATCCGCCAGGCCCACCCCCCAGCTCCATCTGCCAGGCCCACCCCCCAGCTCCATCCGCCAGGCCCACCCCCCAGCTCCATCCACCAGGCCCAGTCCCTAGGCCCACCCCCCAGCTCCATCCGCCAGGCCAACCCCCAGCTCCAGCCACCAGGCCCAGCCCCCAGCTCCATCCGACAGGCCCAGTCCCCAGCTCCAGGCCCAGGCCCACCCCCCAGCTTCAGGCCCAGGCCCAGGCCCCAAGCCCCCAGCTCCAGGTCCAGGCCCAGGCCCCAAGCCCCCAGCTCCAGGCCCAGGCCCACCCCCCAGCTTCAGGCCCAGGCCCAGGCCCCAAGCCCCCAGCTCCAGCCCAATACTTTCTCTTTCTTTCAGAGGAAGGACTATTAAGCTCCCTGTCTCCTGCAGAAAGCCTTGTGACTTCCCCAATGCTGTTACTGTTATCCTTACTGCACCGTGGAAGAAGCCTTTTGTAGACAGTTTAAGGGTGATGGTGAGCTGGGCAGCTGGCGAGCGAATTGTTGGTCATGCCTCTGCTGCAGTGTTAGTGTAGCTGCAGCGGGTGACATAGTGAGTTCAATGATGTTCCCAGGGAGGCAAAACTGCCCCAGAGGAGTAGATGAAAGTGCCTTGGAGAAGCATGTTGTCATGGTCTGTGAGCAGAACCCCCTCTCCTACCTCTGTCAACTGCTTCTGCTCTCTGCTTTGTCCTCAACAGCTCCAACACCAAAGACAATCCTACCTCACAACTCGTGAATGCAGCGAAACTCTTTCGAAAACTAGCTAAAACAGTCCAAACCAGTGAAATCCAGTTTGCAGAAGTTTGAGGTGATGGAAAGCAGTAAATAAACTAAAATCATGGCAACAGTGAGCAGTAAATTGAAAGAAACAAGCCAGTTATGTCACTTCCTTCCTGCCCTATGTCAGCTGCAATTTTGCACACACACAGCTTTCTCATATCAATACACCAATCAGGGCCCCTCCACCAACCAGTAAGATCATGGCTGGTCTGATTATATCCTCAACACCACATTCCTGCCCAAACCCCAGATAATCTTTCACCTCCTTACTAATCAAGAATCTATCTAGCTCTGCCTTAAGAACATTCAAAGATTCTGTTTCCACTGATTTTTAAGTGATTTTCAGGGAATCACCTCTGAGACTCTCATCTCTGTCTTAAATACTGACCCCTTATTTCTAAAGGCTTCCAGATTCTCCCACATGCACCCTGTCAACACCCCTCAGAATCATACCCTTCAAAGCTCCAGCGGATATCAGTCTAGTCTGTCCAATCTTTCCTCCCATTCCTGGTAACAATCTAGTGAACCTTCTCTGCTTCTAATGCATTTACACCCTTCCTTAAATAAGGAAACTAGTATTGTTCACAGCACTCTAGATGTGGTCTCACAAATGCCTTGTAAAACTAAGCATAGCTTCCCTATGTTTGTATTCAGTTCCTCTCGCAATAAACAATAACGTTCTGTTAGCTTTCCTAATTACTTTCTGGACCTGCATAACAGCCTTTTGTGATTCATGCACCAGGACTCCCAGATCCCTCTGAACCTCAATCTCTTACCATATTAAATAATATGCTTTTTTATCCTTCCTGCCAAAATAGACAATTACACATTTGCCCACATTATACTCCATTTGCCAAACCTTTTTTGACTCACTTAACCTACGTCCCCTTGTAGCCTCCTTCTGTCTTCCTCAGAGCTTCCTTTCCTACCTATTTTTGTATTATCATAAACAAATTTAGCAACAATACCTTTGATCCCTTTATCCAATTCAGTTATATGAATGGTAAAAAGTTGAAGCTCCACTACAGCTCTCCACTTGTCACATTCTGCCAACCATTTATGCCTACTCTCTGCTTCCTGTTACTAGCCAATCTTCAATCCATGCCAATATGTTACACCATGAGCTTTTATAGAACATAGAACATAGAACACTACAGCACAAACAGGCCCTTCGGCCCACGAGTTGCGCCGATCACATCAACACCTACCAATTTATAGACCTATCTATAACCCCCAATCCCATTAAACCCCATATACTCATCCAGAAGTCTTTTAAAAGACCCCAGCGAGTTCGCCTCCACCACCACTGATGGCAGCCGATTCCATTCACTCACCACCCTCTGAGTGAAAAACTTACCCATAACATCACTTCTGAACTTCCCTCCCTGTACCTTAAATCTGTGTCCTCTCGTAGCAACCATTTCAACCTGGGGAAATAGCCTCTGAGAATCCACCCTATCTATTCCTCTCAACATTTTATAAACCTCTAACAGGTCGCCTCTCAACCTTCATCTCTCCAGGGAAAAGAGTCCCAGCTCCCTCAACCTAACTTCATAAGGCATGCCTCCCAGTCCAGGCAACATCCTTGTAAATCTCCTCTGTACCCTTTCAATAGCTTCTACGTCTTTCCTATAGTGAGGCGACCAGAACTGCGCACAGTACTCCAAATGAGGCCTGACAAGGGTCTTATAAAGTTGCAGCATTACCTCCCGACTCCTAAACTCAATCCCTCGATTAATGAAGGCCAGTACACCATACGCCTTCTTGACCACCTCCTCCACCTGCGAGGCTGATTTAAGAGTCCTGTGGACCCGGACCCCAAGATCCTTCAGCTCTTCAAACATTACTAAGACTCCTTTTATTTCTGGAACCACTCGGAAACTAATGGAAGAACAGATGCACCTGCTGAGTCTGATAATTCTTGGCTCTCACAACCTGTATAATACTTTCAGAACCTGGCCAATCAACCCATCTGCTCCATGCTACTGTCCCTGCTCCACATGAGCCTCATCCCACTTTGCTACGCCTCACCATTTCAAGATATCCCTCTATTCCTTTCTCCCTATTGGCCTAGCTTCAATTTAAAGGCATTGCTGCCTTTATTCACCCATTCATTCAACCATTCCCTGTGGCAGCAAGTTTTATATTCTCACCACTCTCTGGGTAAAGCAGTTTCTGCTGAATTCCTTATTGGATGAATTAGTGACTATCTTATGGTCTCTGGTGGAAAACTCTTCTCTATGTCTGCCTACCCTTTTCTAATCTTGAAGCCTCCATCAGGTCACCCTCTCAATCTTCCCTTCTCTTGAGAAAGCACCCTGAACCTGGTCAACCTTTACTGATAGGTATAGCCTCTCAATTCAGGAATCATCTTTGTAAATCATTTTTGTGACTTTTCTAATGCCTCCAAATCCTTTTCTTTGAAAAAACAGAACTGCACAAAGTGTGATCGCACCAAGATTCACTGCAAGTTTAACACAGCTTCTCTGCTTTAGAATTCAAAAACGTGGAATTTGCACATTCTCTCCATGTCTGTGTGGGTTTCCTCCAGGTGCTCCAGTTTCCTCCTACACTCTAAAGATGTGTTGGTTAGGTGGATTGGCCATGCTAAATTGCCCTTTAGTATCCTGAGATGTGTAGGTTGGGGGGATTAGTGAGATAAACGTGCAGGGTTATGGGGATAGGGCAAAGAGGTGAGCCCCAGTAAGATGCTCTTTTGGAAAACCAGTGCAGACTCAATGGGCTGAATGGTCTCTTTCTATACTCTAGGGATTCTACAAAGTCTTCCAACTTGAGCTATAAATGTATTTATACAATACTAGCAGTTAAATATTAGATCTGAATGATCATTGCTAAACATCATCGTTAGAAAGATCAAAGCAAAGATAACGCTTTGTAACGGGGTTGCAGAGACAGGAGGAGTGGCTCGTCTCAAGGATTAGACCGTTCAAGAGTGAAATCAGAAATCACACACAATGCTGAGGCTTGGGGTGAAACTCCCAAATCCAGAGCAAAGGCAAATAAATGGTGCTGGGGTACAGATCAGCCGTGATCTAAGTAAGTGGCAGAGCAGGTTCAAGGGCTGAATGGCCTCTTGTTCCTCTGTAAAAACAGGACCACACACAAATATTTTCAAACTTCCAAACCAAAGAGAAACATGAGGTTACGTTTTCTACATGACCTATTTCTAAAATTGTTGGCTATTTCCACTGTAAATATTCACTCCACATCGAACACTGTGACACTGAAGAACTTTTTATTCTTCCACTGAATCTGTGCATCACTGGCTAGCATTTGTTACCCATCTTTCAATGCCTTTGAGGAACTGACTGATGGTGAAATTTGTGGTGCAAGAAACCCCGAGATTAATCTAGAATCCTCAGCAAAATGGAATAGAGAAATTCAGCAAAGTTTACAGCATGGAAACAGGCCAGCTTCTCCATGCCACCCAGTTTGTATCACTAAGCTAATCCCAATTGCCCATGTTTGGCCCATATCCCTCTATATCCATCTTCCTCATGTAACTGTCTAAATGCTTTTTAAAAGACAAAATTGTATCCGCCTCTACTATACTTCTGGTAGCTCATTCCTGACACTCACCACCCTCTGTGTGAAGAAATTACCCCCCTGAACCCTTTTGTATCTCTCCCCTCTCACCTTAAACCAATGCCCTCTACCTTTAACTACCTACTTTATCTATCATTATTTTATAGACCTCTATAAGATCACCCTTCAGCCTCCTACGCTCCAGAGAAAAAAGTCCCAGTCTATCCAGCCTCTCCTTATAACTCAATCCATCAAGTCCCAGTAACATTCTAGTAAATCTTTTCTGCACTCTTTCTAGTTTAATAATATCCTTTCTATAATAGGGTGTGGCCTTACCAACGTCCTGTATAACTTCAACAAGACGTCCCAACTCCTGTATTCAATGTTCTGACCGATGAAACCAAGCATGCTGAATGCCTTCTTCACCACTCTGTCCACCTGTGACTCCACTTTCAAGGAGCTATGAACATGTACCCCTCGATCTCTTTGTTCTGTAACTCTCCCCAACGCCCTACCATTAACTGAATAAGTCCTGCCTTGGTACCAAAATTCATCACCTCACATTTACTTAAGTTAAATTCCATTTGCCATTTGTCAGCCCACTGGCCCAATTGATCAAGACCCCGTTGCAATCCTGGATAACCTTCTTCACTGTCCACTCTGCCACCGATCTTGGTGTCATCTGCAAACTTACTAACCATGCCTCCACAATTCTCATTCAAATCATTAAATAACAAATAACAGTGGGCCCAGCACTGATCCCTGAGGCGCACCGCTGGTCACAGGCCTCCAGTTTGAAAAACAATCCTTTACAACCACCCTCTGGCTTCTGTCATCAAGCCAATTCTGTATCTAATTGGCTACCTCACTCTGGATCCCGTGAGATTTAACTTTATGCAACAACCTACCATGTGGTACCTTGTCAAAGGCCTTGCTAAAGTCCATGTAGACAATATCAACAGCACTGCCCTCATCTACCTTCTTGGTTACCCCTTCAAAAAACTCAATCAAATTTGTGAGACATGATTTTCCACTCACAAAGCCATGCTGACTGTCCCTGATCAGTCCTTGCGTCTCTAAATGCCTGTAAATCCTGTCTCTCAGAATATCTTCTAACACCTTACTCACTATAGATGTGAGGCTCACTGGCCTGTAGTTCCCAGGCTTTTCCCTGCAGCCCTTTTTAAACAAAGGCACAACATTTGCCACTTTCCAATCTTCAGGCACCTCACCCATGACTATTGATGATTCAAATATCTCTGTTAGGAGACCCACAATTTCCTCCCTAGCCTCCCACAACGACCTGGGAAATGGTTCAGGTTCTAAGATGTTGGTCCAGATAACACTTTTATTGCCAGTGCATTAGAATATAAATATAAAAGGGGTTGACAGGATTACTTCTCAAGTTCCTGTCACTTTGTTGTTACATTTACCTCAGTTTTATATAAATTGAAACCATTTTATCTCCAGAATATTATTGAAATGATTGAATTGATCTAGAGTCACTTCACATGCTTTTGAACTAACATTAAATAGACAAATGTTAACAATACTTGCAATCTATATCTTCTCACCAATTCCTCAGACAGAAGAGTCATCCCAGAGAATTCACCTTGTTGAGTGGGGGAGTGACAGCGAGATCTTTTTCCTTGTCTTTCCTGGCAAAGCTTCACAGCTGACAGAGACTGAAATCTGTCAGTGCCCAAGGGAAAGGGGTTGGTGCTTATTTTGCCAGGTACTGACAGAAATAGTAAATAACACGAGGCTGAGCTCCCAGATGGCCCTTATGTAATTAGGGCAGCATATAAACGATTGCAAAATGGAGGGTCGGTTTATTATTAACCATATGAATCTTGTTCCAGCTTGTTCAATATGTGTACAAAGAGGGTGACTGTTGGATGTAAGGCCTCAAGTGAAATTAAAATAACAGATGGTTGTAAAGTAATAAACCAAAGGATCCTGAGGATAGTTTAAGAGAAAGTAATGGAGAGGAGCCATTCTGAACAAACCAGCTTTCAGAATGGGGGAAAGTGAGAGAGAATGTGCAGAGATTTTCAAATAGAGAAAGGTAACAAGTTATCAGGTTGTAGATAAGACTCACAAGGCTGTTTGTAAAACAGAACCCAGTTCAGGAGGTCCAAAATACTTTGTACAATTAATGAACTTTGACAAGAAATATTCACGGTCAATAAAGGTCAACAGTCAATAAAATAAATATGGAAAAAGAAATGTATTGGCTCTCTCTGTCCTCTCCTTTCCTAAGACACACTAAAGATAAATGAATTATATAGGTCGTCAACAAATTCGGAGTTTCTCTCACTCAGAAAATCTCAATTCTGGACTAGAAACACAACAGCCATTTTCAAGAACAAAGAAAATTACAGCCCCTCGGCCCTCCGAGCCTGCACTGACCATGCTGCCCCGACTGAATTAAAACCCCAAATAATTATTAATAATTAGATAATGAGGGAAAAAACTTTGTATCCCAGTCTGCTGGTGGCACAAGGCAGATTTGAATCAATGTCGATGGAATCTTTATTCTGCAGAGATCTTGAAAGATGAAGTGGGTTTGAATCGTGGCAAATGGATTCAATGTTGTCAAATGTGAGATTTCACTTTGGACCAAAAAAAACAGGAGACTTTCTAAAAAGCAAGAAACAGCAAAGGAACTTGGATTTCCAGCTACAGGAATCATTAAAATATCACAAAAAGTACTGAAAATAATCATAAACGCCATGGAATGCTGGTCTTTATATCTGGAGTATTAGAACCCAAAGAGGTAAAAGTTACATCTGCAGAGCTCAGATTATACTGGGAGTAATGGTGAGCAGTTCTGGGAACCACACCTTAGGAAGGAAATACTGACTTGGAGGGAGTACAGCGTAGATTTACCAGAATAACACTGAGACTCACACTGAGAGATGGACACAAACTCAGGTTGCATTTTTTTGAAGGTTAAAGGATGAATGGATCAAAGTTTCAATATGGGGAGGGGAGTGGGTAGAGGTAGGGAGGGAAGGCCATTGGGGAGGGGAGAGAAGGATTGACAAGGAAGGGATGAGAGGGAATGGAGGGTGATGGGGCGAGAGGGATAGAGCGGAGGAGTGAGGAAAGGGGAGGGATAGAGGTTGGAGAGGGGAGGGTCAAAGGAGAGGAGGGGGAGATGATCAGAGTGGGAAGGGGAAGAGAGAGTGAGGCTGGTGATGTTGTGAAGTAAGATTAAAGATAGGCAAATCACCCCGTCCCCATCTGATTCTACAATAAGGTCGAAAAATGTGGAACTTACCTTCTGATAGGCAATCTTCCTCGAAAGAGCAGCCAGTTTAGTGTCTGAAGAAAACGAACACAGAACTAAGTGAACTAGCAATTCAGTTTGTCAGAGGGTCAGTGTGTGGCTTTCAATCAGTGCTCACACCGTTCTGGACCCGAGGCAATGACTGCCCAACTGTGGAGCGCCAGCATTTACCTTTCGCCCGTGCAGTCCAAAAAAGGTCTAATATTTTTATCGACACAATCCTTATTGCATTCAAAAGGAATTTTTTTAAAATTAACAAGTTATAACTTGGCAATTCTGGACTGTGTCACAGCAAAGAATCAACATCTCTCAACTTGTAAAGTGGGAAAAGGTAAAGGTTACATTTCTGACACGAGAGTGAGCAATAAACATCCTCTACTGTAGCTGGGAATGTGTCAGACATTTCTGTTTATTGGTAAGAATGTGCCAAGTCTTAAATAATCCTTCACCAGGCTGTACTGACCCATCCAGATTTCCTTGGATCCAGGATTTTAGATTCTAACTAATGTGGGGATTTCCAGCTTGTATCAATCTGCAGGAAGTGATCTATAAACTGTAAGGGCCTCTCCCTGTGGTTTCTCTGTTTCTAAAGTTTAATGAATCTAATAAAACCCTCCTTGTTGTACCCTGGACTGTGTCCACACTCCACCATTTCTCAATTTGCCTTTCAAAGGTTCAATCTGTAACTTTGCTCAGACAGGATCAGGGGCACATACAGAAAATGTAGAGTTGTACTTGTTCCTTCTGGATGGTGTCCCAGGTATTCTCACTGAGTCCCAAAGCTCGCCTCAAAA